>CM055879.1:32028829-32443829 GCA_029582165.1 Portulaca oleracea | reverse complement strand
GAGTAATTTTCAACCCAAATAAACAGAAATTTATAAAACAATCTATGTAGAAAATGGTGATACTCTCCTTCTGAAATTCCTCAAATTTATCTACGCCATTGCCACATGTATAGTCCTTCAACGCATGATTAGAGTGGGCTACGTGCCCCTTATTAATTTTAGTAGCGTTAATTTAATAAGCTTATGGTCTACTCTTTAAAATAATTTTAGAAATACAGTATTTATTTGTGACTTTGCATGTAAGTAAATACATTCGAATGTACTTATTGTTAAAGATACTGTTAGGAAAGTATTTTAAAATCACTCAATTTCTTGATCTTACAATTAGTTGTTGTCTAATTATATTAGGTTACAATTTGGAATATTATCATTGATATTATTTTGAGATAATATTTTTTGATATTTATCTTTGAAGTGGGGCTCAAGATAAGTTTAGAGGAAGGTTAATTCACCTTGTTTGTTATGACCAATTTTGGGTAACTCCCATAAGACGAGCTGTATTCAAATATTAAGAATTTTAGTATTCCAATTTGTAAGAAAATATATGAGAGCTTGTGTGAGTCGATATACATACTCTCTTTGTGTTGATCTCAAATGAAATTGTTCGTTGTATTCCCTACCAATAGTGGATTTGTTTGAGGTTGTGCCACCGTTGGTTTTTTTTCTCAATTTAGGTTTCCACGTTAAAATCTTGTCCCCTTTATTGTTGCATTTATTTTTCTCGATATTCAATAGTCATTTTATTTCATTCTGCTAATTAGTATGTTTTTATAATTATCTTAATAGGCAAATATATAAAATTGAGTATAGTTGTGAAAGATAAAAATAACACAAATGATTGATTTGTCACTTTCCCTATTTGAAGATAGGACTAAAACTTTCATTTACGTGCCTCATGAAGCTACAAAAGGTTATATTTGAAGCAAATTATTGGAATACAAGACTGTTTGCCCCTCACTCATTCTTATTATATAAACATTTAGAAAAAATTATACACTCCAAAATAAAGTATATCTATCATTGACTAACATTATAAAATTAACGGTCTTCTACATTAGAATAAATGATCAATTGGCTAACCTTATAAAATCAAATTGACTCAACACAATGATCATAAGCAATGTATAACTCAATTGCCTTTTCATTCATTGGCCACCATAAAGTCTGGTTTGAATCGAGGTACTTACAAATGAGTTTTACAACTTAACAGAGTTAGCGGGCGTATCCAAATTCGAGGCATAAAGTTTGTACTAAAGTTATTCATGATTTGGCTCCTCAAAAACAATTTAATATCAGTGAATGGGTTTGCGAGGTCCATATCCTAGTAAAAAGTCTCGATGGGCAATCACCATATATATATACATACTCTTTATAATTCATTTAGTCGACTCTTATACGGAGATATTTAGAGTTGATTTAAACCTTATTAAGGTCAGAGAGAAATTTTTTTTTAAAAAACAACTAAAATTTTATTTTCGAAACTTCATAAGAACATTTATCAGAGTTTCGGGTATATTTGTGTATATATGAGTCCTAACATATTAAATCTTGTGTATTTTCCATTATACTGAAAAAAGTCTGTTTTAACGGATTATTCCGATAACTTTAATCAAGTTTTAATTATAAATTTTATATGTGTAAAAAAAATCTAACATTAATACTTTTATTTTATTATTCAATCAAAGTCATTTTTTTCTTCTAAATGTTGAATCGATCATCAGAAGAAGAATTAGGCAAAAAATTAGGATACATTCTGGAAAAATAAAACTTCCATCGAAGAGAGGCAAATGAAAGGCTTTCATATATTTATAATTGGATATTTAGAAATGCATTAAACATTTTAAAAATTATAAAAAGCCATCTTTGTGAATTTTCAATGTTAATTTTAATGCTTAATTCTTTTCTTTTAGCATTCCACCTCTTGACATTTTATTTTCTTATAATAAATATTCTCTTCTATTTAGGAAACTGTAAGTTTATCAAAAAAAAAAAGGAAACAGTAAGTTTATTTTTGTTTACACATTCCTATACACATGATAATCAGTCATTCTGAACCACTCACAACAAGTTGATTTTCGTGAAGATAGGCGTTAAATGAGGATGGTCATAAAGGTTAAAATATCAAGCTCAATACATTGCATGTATATATAAATGTAGTAGCTATGTCAAATGTGTCATCAACAATAAGAAATTTCATATTGAAAGAAATATCGAATACAAAATGGCTAGATTATCAACCATATTTGTAGGATCAATGACAATGTTATTATTATTATGCATACACGCTGTTGATGTTAGAGCAAACTTAGAGGCCCAAGTAAAAGAGAATTTGGCCGCCTCAAGGAAGGAATTAAAGCATGAAGAGGGATTATTGAAAAAGGAAGTAGAAACAGATAAACAACAACGATTGGAGGAAGAGAAGGAAGCAAAGAGACTAGGAGAGTTGGCCAAGGAGGTGAAAAACATTCCAGAAAAAGAGAAATTAAAGCAAGAAGCGAGTTTATTGAAGGAGGAAGCACAAGTAGATAAAGCACAAGAAAAACAGGTAGGGGATGAAGCAAAAAAGATAGAAAAATTAGTGAAGGAGGATGAAAAGATGCTACATAAAAAAACATTATGAAGGAAGAAGAGAAAGCAAATAAAAAGGAGCTCCTCACCACCACTTCCAGAAAAAACAATCATGATCGATAATTAGATTTTTCAAAGAAGGAAAATGAAAATAAATATGTAGCCCTCACTAAAATCACATACCACTACGAAACTTATTGCCATTGCTAGGAGATATGACTATATTTTAATTATTCATAAGCTTAGATTCTATGAAAGTCGATAGTAAATTTTATTGTAATCTTATCTTTTATTTTGAGGTACATATATAAAAAGTCTTCACATCCATAGTTAGAATAAACAAGAGTAATTCTCTGTTTCATCGTTTATTCTATATGGTTGATTAGCCTCAATTCACTAATTACACTAATTACCAACTATAACTGAATAGTCATTAAAACATTTTAAATTTTTCTGCAAATCAAAATACATATTTTAATGCTTTTAATATTATTATTTCAAGTTATTTTTTATTAAAATTTTGACTTTGGTTTAAATGTTTTTAGAGAATAAGATAAGGTAATATAAAGTTAAGCAATGATAAATTTAACTTACCGCTCTAAAGAACATGGCCTCACTCTAATTATGTAGATTGAAGAGCTATATATGTGACATTAACATCGATAAATTTGAAGTATTTAGGAAGAACGACATTACCATGTTCTCTATATATTGTATCACTTATTTCTCTTTATTTAGGTTGAAAACTACTCTGAATGTGATTTGTTAAAATTTGTGCATCAACCATGAAAGCTGACTTTTTCCTCCTTTTTGTAAAGGAGAACTTTTACAAGGTAAATAAGTACTTTTTCAATAGTACTATGGAATTAAGTAAAAGCTTTCTACAGTATCTCTTTAATTCTTATGAGACACCAACACGGCACCCATATCATTAATCGCAAACAGATTCTGGGATAAATACTTTTGCTGAAACTCTCTATAATTAACAGCAGACACGCGTACGAAATGCTAAAGAAAACATCAACTGACTTTAATTCCCTGCACCCTCATCGTATATGACTATGACAGACATAATTTACCGTAAATTAATCAAACTTTCACACTGTAAGTCGTTACACATAACTATATTACAGGTTGATGCAGAAAACTAATCAAACTTTCACACGAGCTAGCTAGCTAAGATGTAGTTTAGAAGAAAGCCCTAATTACTGATGCATACTACTAATAGTTGATACACACCAGTGAGTACGTACATATACAAGTTGGGATTAAATCAAAGGACCAGCTTCATCGGGTTGCTACTACGCCTGCAGAGTTAGCGCATAACTGGGCTTGTCTTTTGAGCAGGGCTATCAACAGCAAGATCATTATAAGAACAGCAGCTAAGCAAGCATGGGTAGCCTGGACATTATTCAGCTTCTTCACCACCTGCACATTCAACTTGTTCATCACTTGCATCTTCTCCAGTCCCATCAGTAGTGCACTCTTCTTCTTCTTCTCATCATCATCGCAGCAATCCACTACTTCAGGATCTGGGTTGATCTTCTCAACTAAAGCTGCCTTCTTCTTGGACATGTTGTCTTCCTCTTCTGGGTTGTTCTCCTTCTGGGTGGGGGCCTTCTTAGGAGTACTACTCTTGTCTGCAGTAACAATGATGGGTTTAAGCCTGTTGTCGTCGGTGTATTTGAAACGGACCATCAAAACATCATCCTCTCCAATGGCTTTCATGATCTTCCTCTTCTTCTCCTCGATTTCAGCCTTCAACTCTAAGAACTTGTCTCTACCATACTCTTCAAACGGGTTCTTCTTCTCTTCCTTGTTCTTCTTCCCACCTACAGGTTTCAGCCCCTTTGGTGGTTCACAACGGTGACCACATTTAACACACACACAGGATTTTCCCATGGCCAAGAGTGGATAGATGCTGGAAATAAGTCAGTGTACATGGACCACTATATATAATAGGGGAGGTTAAATATGGGGTTGCGTGTATTTTGGACCCTGAAGCAGGGTAATTAATTTTTTGAACCATTGATTTTCAATATTAATTTGTTAAACCCTAAAAGTTTGTGGGCTGAATAAAAAAGACCTTAAAATTTGTAGATTGAAAAAAAGGTTCATGCCTCACTCTTTTTTTCTTTATATGTTTGAATTTTTCTTCCGTTTTGCGCCAAACTTCAAAAAAAAAGTTAAAGCTGATATTGAAGTTATAATATACATCTCTTATTCATGTCGGAGCTACTTAAACCCCTTAGTATAAGGATTTAAATAGTTCCAACATAAATAAGATATGTGTATTATAGCTATAATAATATCAGTTTTAACTTGAGTCTTAAAGTTTGACGTCAATCGAGAGAGCAATTCAAACATAGGAAGTAAAAGAAAAACGATTCACATACCTTTTTTCAGCCTACAAACTTTAAAATCTTTTTTTATTTAGTTCATAAACTTTAGGGTCTAAAAAATTAACAATGAAAACCAATGATCTGTCCAAAATGCAACATACCCATTAAATATCAGGTGGTGTTTATGCTGGGAGCTTCTAGATAAGTTAGGAAGAAAATTTTAGGTGAAATAGACAAATAGTGGTTGCAAGTTGATGATTTTATGATGCAGCCTCCATTTTATTGCTTGATGTTGCCAAGTGTTGAATTGGTAGGAGAGTAGGCACTCACTTTCACATTATGGAGGGATCAGGCAGGACTCCCAATGCTTTCATACTAAACTACTTTTTTGGTATTTGGTTTATGGAAGTAGCCTTGTTTTGTCAACTCTTCCAAAGTTGGCGGCAAATTTTACCTAACGGGAATTGTTTGTGTGGTATATGTGAATTGTCGTATCATACATTCCACCTCGTCTTAATTGAATTGAAATCTTATTTGTGAAGGAATGTATATTTTGTGGTATATAGTTTATAACAGTAATGTTTAGAGTTAATGTTTCTATGGCTTAATGTGGGCCTCATTTTTATGGAAAATAAGGAGATTTAAATATAGTTGATTTTATCAAGATATTTTCTTATTTTCAAATTATTTGTCACTTTAAATATAAGTGAAAGATAATATAAAAAGGAGGAAGTAGATATTATTATTTAGGCTTTGCGAAAAGGATAATTTCATGTGGTCCAAAATAAATTTGTGAAATATAACGTGGATATACATCATTTAGACCACTTTCGGATAGTCTATACGAGTTACTCCTTATTTTATTTACTGTTTTAATTATTTTTTAATGTTTCAATGTTTATAATTTCATATTTCAATCATGTATTACTCCCTTCATTTTTTTTTATCTATCTTTTAGTAAGAAAATTAATTAATATATTTAACTAAAATTAAAATGTGTGGTTCATTTAGTGAACGTTATAATGGTAAATTAATAATATAATTAGTAATGAATAATATGTTATTGAAATTATAAAATAATAATTACTACTATAAAATGAAAAAATAATTAATTAAAAGTCAGATAAAAAATATAATGATTAGTAATTAATTAAAGTTGTCTAATTATTTTGTTGTATTTTCTTCTTTTCTTTTCTTTTCTTCATCTGCTTTAATAATGGGTTATTTTACTTATTTCGAAAATCAAAACTAAAATTCGTCAATAGTATTTATCTTTATTTCTAAAACTAAAGTGAAAATCAAAACAGAATGGAAATAATATTTGTTTGCGCAGATATTTTGGCATTTCAAAAACCTTCTAGAAGAGCATAAGTAGTGATGGGATTACATCCATCGTGACCAACTCATTTTGTTCACTGGCAAACGTTAGCCGTTTTGATTTTTGAGTGAGCATTGATTGTGCTGTTGCACTACGTGTTTAATCTTAACAAGGTCAACAACCCGTTTAATAGTTGTGCCTGTCAGTTAGTCCACATGACAGATTTCTAGAAGTCCAAGTAATTCATCACTACATTCATAATTATATTTCCGTATAAGTAATTTGATCCTCCTAATGCATTATTTTATTCACGACCACGACGTGCCTCTTGATCCACACATCCGGGTAAACAGTATATCTAGATCTTCAACACGATATGGTTCTAACAATGCTATGTTCTTTGAATCGGTAACTCTTTCCCATCCAATCTAATCCAATCTAATTCAAACCTTACAGAATTTCCCAAAAAAAGTATCTCTCTAAAAACACAATTCCCCAAAAAAGTATCACAACTTATCCAATCCAATTCAATCCATCCAAAAGTGATTCCAACCAATCCAAAGAACAGCGCTTAAGTATAAGTACTTCTTCAGTTTTAGAATTGATATTTTGACTAAATTTTAACCATTGATTATTTACAAATCATAATGAGTTATAATATGAAATTACCTCCATTGTAATTTATGGTAAAGTATCTTTCTAATAATTAAATATTGTAATTCATTACTGTTAGAATTCACCCATAAGTAAAAGGTCATACGTCGGAAAAGCAAAATGAAAGGACATGGTATATAAGTTAATTGGGATATTCATCTTAATATCAATTGGTTTTAAGATGGAACTTCACTTAACTTGTGTACCATGTCCCTTGATTGAAGTGGGCTCCCACCTTGGACCATCAATTATAATTTATGAGTAATTAACGGTTAAAATTTAGTCAACGTATCAATTATTATGAAACAGGGGGAGTAGCTTCTAATTTATTATTCCAAGAAGATAAATAAATATATAAGGAAGAGTACGGGTAATCATATATATTGCAACAAGTTATTCCTAGTCATGAGTTAAGTAGTCAACATCTGAGGTAGTTTGATATTTAATTATTTTCATCTATTTTTTAAAAAAATATAGTTATCAATGATTGATTGTTAGAAATATCTTCATCAAATGATTACTACATGAAAGAGGCTAAGGAAAGCAATATGGGCAGAAAAAGAACCCTATCATTAGTACTTGGTAAGTGCTACTTAACCCTCCTTTCTTGTAAGGATATATACAAGAACTTATGGAGATAGTTTTAGTCAAGATTGTCCATTCATTAGAGTACTAGAGTACCATTGATAGGCTTTTATTGTTTTTTTTTCAAATAATAAGTTTTTTCAGCTTGAATTATGGCATACACACACAACAAAATCAAATACTTTTTTAAAAAAGTTTTTGCATACTAATATAGTGACTTAATATACCAACTTTTGAAATTGAACACTAGTATATCGATCGGTGTATCTTCTGGACTTATTTATTTTTAATGTACTGTCTGTTGAAGACAGGGTCAAGGTCCTTCGCCTGGGCATCCACGAAGGACCTTAGGTTTTAATGAAAGCCAAAATCCGGAAAAGGGAAATTTCCTTATATTATATATTCTGATTATATAATATATATTCTGATATATTCTGATTGTGTGATTTATTTGTAGATATAAATCATAAGGAAAGCATAAGGAAAACAAATCAAGAGGATTGTGCAATCAAATACAAGACCAAAAGGAAATAATCCATTGGATGATTGATGATTGAGGAAGCATCAACACAAAAGGGAGAAATCAACAATGCAGGCAAGTTACCGTTGGTTTGACTCAAGTTCAAGCATCCAAAGCCCTCAATAAAAAGGACGATTAAAGAACTGAGAACTTAGGCGATTCCACGGAAGTAATCGCGGAGTAACAAATCCAGTGAGATTTCTGAATGTGTAGCCAATGGTTCGGTGGTGAAGGTAGCCAGTAAAGGACCTCTGGTGAAGGGATAGCCAAGGACCTTGGTGAGCATTCCTTGTGTCCACATGTGGTGGTGAGATGATGTGTAGCAGAGCCTTGACGGACTAAGGCTGTGTGTGTTTGTGTTTCAATGTAATCCATCATGTTTCAAATCGCCGCTAGGGTTTTTCCTACGACGATCCTTATCTGTAGTTGTCTCAAGAACCATCGGCCTTGGTCAGTGAACCTATCAGTAATTGCCTTCAGGTTGTTACTTCTAGTTTTGTTTCGTAAGTGTAACTTGTTCTTTGATTGATATAAATATAATGAGGTATTTTAGTTACACTGTGTTTTAATCTTTGGTTTGAAACCAAGGAAGTTTGCTCTAACGTCCTTATCTAGTGTGTAGAGTTTATTTGTCAAATTCACCCCCTCTTGGGTTCCTACACTGTCCTATGATAATTAGTAATTAAATTCGACACGAATATACCACCATTTAGCTCGCATAAAGTACCTTCCCTTATATATGCTAATTAACAAGGCCCAGTTGCTCCTTTCTAAGCTTCATCATTTTGTGTTCAAACTTGCTGCATGGATACCCTGATCCTTGTTGATCAAAGGCCTTCTGAATCTCCAACTATTTCTCACATTATTCCTATCATTATTATTTGTGGTCGTTCCAGGAAGAGCATACCATCCAATTGACGTAAACATGATCGTAAATGCCTTCCCAAACAACACTAACAACATTAATATTACTATGAATGTTGTGGGCAAGTAATATCTTGGGTTGTCCCATTGATAAAATCGTAAATATTTCCTTAAAAATCCCTTCTTCTTCTTCTTTTTCTCGTTCGCTGTCCGCTGTTTGTCTTCATTGCTTTCTTCTTTGACACCACCCGCCATGGACGAAGGGGAAGGTGGCTTACTACTTAAGGCATCGTTATCAGGCGAAGCTGATTTCTGATCACACTGATCATGCTTTTGATCATTCTTATTCTTATTCTTCAGTTTCATTGTAGGGTTAGGGTTAGGGTTAGGGTTGAGTTTCACTACAATAGGCTTGCAACCCTGATCATCATCCAAACACATGAATCGAACGAGAAAAGCCTCATCTGAATCATGTTGGGAGTGGTACACTTTCTGTCTCTTCGTTTCGAGGTCTGCTAAAAAGGCTGAGAATTTGTCCATCTCTAGGGTTTTTGGACACAAATTCTTGCTAGTTCTCTTGTATGTAGTACTTGGCAAAGAATCTGTGATTCGAGGTTTCCTAATAATGCTACAAACTTCATCTTCTAGGTCAGGAGGTGGTAAGTTAGTGGGACACCCACATATAAAGTTCATACAAGTAAGCTTCTTCTTAATGGAACGCGATGAAAAACGACGAGACATTTTGCTGTGTACTCGAATAGAGAGGGTTATAGGGAATTACGTACTAATTAAACCACTCTTTCTAACATTTATTTGTGGATAACTTAATTAGAATATCTCATGGATTTATTTACTGTGGATCATCTATGTCTATGGATGCAAAGCTAGAGCTGGCAATACTTAATTAATGTTGATCATAGATCGATTCAAAGTTGACATGATGGAGATCGAGCTAAATGGTACGGTTCAATTGATCTTTGATTGATTGATAAATATATATATGGCCAGCTCTGGCTAAAACATCACTCTGACTGCTACATTATATCGTTATATTATGCTCTACCTCCGCCATTGATATAATATGACTTTAAAAGGGTATGAATTATATTTAGGTGAAGGGGATATAAAAGATTGATTTATGACCCACAAAAAATGAAAAAGAAGAACGAATAAAGGTTTGAGAGATACGACGATCTTGATTACGTACTTTGGCCTGAATCACCACCCACAACATTGCAAAAACACTGCCACTGTCACCACCACCACCGTCGGTTGGCTAGCTATGATCACTTGTCTTCCATTGCGATTGAAGATGTTTTAATTAATTAAATCTTAACATAGGTGTCAAAATCTTAGGTAGATCGATTGTGAAAATGAGACGTAAAATGTGAAATGATTATAGTTAAGGGCCAACGTAGGGGGTGGTGATGGAGGGCTTGTGAGATTATGGAGATAGGAATACTCACGTACGTCCATGACATTGAGGGAGAATTGCATGGAAATAATAGGAGAGCTTGCCGTTTTGGGAAAGGGGGCAAATTGCATGGAGAGGAGAGTGGGGGGAATTAAGGGAGGAGAGGTAAATTAGGGCATTGCGTCTTTTGGAAGGGTGTAGTAATTCGATTTGGAATTAAGAATAAAAATAGAAACAAATTTTACATCACTATTTGATAATTAGGTAATGGTTCTAAATTAATATTATACACTGTATCTGTTAAGGAAATGATTGGATTGTACTAGGCCGGCCCCTAACTCGTTATCTAGTTTTTTAGTTAGCAACTTAGCTTATTAGTTATTGGGCTTGCTTTTGGGCCTTTGCAATAAATAAGGATAAAAAATTATTAATTAGCGATTATAAACATTTATCACCTGAAACTATTAACTAACACTTATAGACATTTATCACCATTTAGTTATGAACAATTATACACATTTTGATTTAAGATGGTTAATAGTCATTTTGAATCGTCCATATTTCATATTTTATAACTTTTAATAATATTTTCTCTAATAATTATATATATATTTATCAACTATAAGAGTATAATACTACTTATTAGTTAGGTCAAAAAATATAAATAATAGCCTAACTTTATCAATTATAACAGAAAATGTACATTTTATGCGTAGTTTTATATTTATGAAAAAGATAAATAAATAATCATTTTTATATTCTTTATAAGTTGTAATAACCCTCAAAGTAATGAAACATACCTCTATAATGATTTAAATATACTTACATCTAACTTTATGAGTGATTTAGGTGAAATGCAAGATGGTTATTAATCATCTTGCATCAAGATGTTTATCATTTTGCTTTAGTTATATTCTTTTGCTCCATCCGGCCTCGCACAAAAATGTTGTTTAGTGTTGTGGGAGGATACTAAATACATACTCCTTCCGTCCCTTTTTAAGTGTCAAAATACCTAATTTTACAAAACCAATGCTCATTAGAAATAGAGTAAAAAATTCGTGTATGGACAAACATATCCTTCCACCTCTTTGGTGAATGGAGGGAAGGATTTCTACTAAGGTTTTGTTCTTTCATGTGGTAGGTTGTGGTACGATACCACACTCTTTAACTACCACACTTACCACAATCATTACCTATATATTTTTTTTACTTTTCTCCTCTACTTTTTACATTCTCTCTCCTCACCTACCCCACCTGCCACAACTCTCACCACAGCTCACCGCAGTTCACCACATTTTTTCAAATTCCACCACACCGCATCATTATCACACTGCACCAACGTATAAAAGAACGGAGCCTAATTTCAATGTAAAGAGAGTAATAAAGCAAAATTCTAAAAGGTAAATTCAAATTCAAATTCATTAATTAAGAGAACGGAGCGAGTAAATAAATTTAGGTCATATGATCAAATATTGTTCCTAGTAAATAAGGATATGTGTGTTTGTGTGAATAACAGGAATAAAATTAGACATTTGTTTGATTGGTATAGCAACTATAGTGTCGGATACTCGGATGTCTTCTATGCTTCAATTGACGCAACTTCTTCTAGTCTTGATTATTTTACTAAAATATTTCATATTTATCAAATTAAAATAAGTTTTATGTAATATTATGGTTCAACAAACAAATAGTTTATATCACTCAATTTATTTTAATGATTAAAAGCAAAAGCTTTTTTGGGGGTGCTTTTAAAAGAAATTTGAAAAAATTATAGTTATACTTGTATATACTGCAGTCGACCGCTACAAGGCTTTATTCCTATTTTACTTTCCTAACCATATGTTTCTGAAGTCATCACTTCTTGATTTTATTTTCATATTCGTAATAGTGAGCGTAATTTTGATTAAAATATTTAGAAAAAAGGTGTAGGTCCTATATTTAATCATTTAAATACACTATAATAGAAATTTTTTAAAAAAAAGGTAGAGAATCTCGTGTTCGTCCTCGCGCGGTGAGCATGAGTTCGAGTTTTTCTCACCGCTGACACTCTTCCTCGCCGCTGCACTGTTTTTCTCGTCCTCGCTCCCACCACATCAGCATCATTTCACTCTGAAACTCGCCATTGCGGATGGTCTAAAAAACAATCATTGAATAATTTGGATGCATAGATTGAATTGAGTATCGACCACATTTAGCATGAAGTTGTATAAGATCACTAAGCATGTCTTTAATGGGACACGCTCCAGCCCACCCATTAATACGCACATAATGGCCCAATCTATTACCAACCTTGCCCATTATTAGTCCAACTTTTAGTAAATGTATTCACTATTCTGTATTTTAAATTAATTGATGTGTGTTTAATATCCATTCCATTATCCATGTTGCTTGGCATGTCGCGAGACACACGATTTTTAAGTATACAAATGGCCAACATTTATTTTTTTTTTTTGTTTGATTTATAAAAATGAGAAATTTCTTGAATTAAAAGAGTTATTTTGAAATTTCACTTAAATCGATGTAAAATTATATATAAATAAATTTAAATTATTATAAATATATATTTTATTAGTTTGAGGTTATTGCCTCTCATAAACTACATAAAAATTATTTGTTGTTTAATTTTTTTTTTTACACCATACATCATGGTGGATTTATCTAAGTCCACCACATTTATTAAAATAAGTCAATTTTTTATGCGATGAATTTATATTAAAAGTTGAGAATTTTTTAAAAAAATAGATGAATTTTGCAATAATGTTGATAAATTCATTATGAATTTTATAACAAATATTGATAATTTTTAAAGATTTAACACTCTAGTGGACATCATAGTTATTAAAATCTCGATCCCGACTTACGATCCTATGATTTTATAATCCAAAATTTTTGATTTAATTCTACTATCTACATCCTGATCCACAATTTTACGTGGATTAATTTCGATCCTAGTTACTCTATAAATCTGAGTTATGGTCCCAAATCTAACAACCTGGATAGACATACTATGGGTATTCCAAGATGTAACATAAAAGAATTGATTTTGCATATGACGTCCATTTGTCATTGGTCAGAATTAGTGAACTTAAAATCCATTTGTAATCAAATTTCCATGTAAGCAAAATGTGGATGAGCACGGGGTTGGAAGAAAGAAATGTGATGAAGGCAACCCACGGTATTGGAAGAAAAATTAAGAACACAAGGCACGACGAATGCAGTATGTGTGGATAACTGGATATACACAAATATTCATGCTTATACATGATTTTTCTTCCAATCCAGGGCGTGATGATAAGTGTTTTGTCTCGAGACACTATTTAAATGTCTTCTCCCATATGAAATCAATATTTATTATTATTTTTAACCCTAATTTTTTTGACAAATACTATTAATTAACAATTATAAGAAGCTTGGAATGTGTTGGCTACGCCAACAATTAAGATTGACACCCTAACGAATGAAGCCCATCCGTTGGGCATATTTTAGACTTTTTTTGTAAATTTTAAAAAATATCGATAAATATGTGATTTTGTACAATTTATATATATTATTATAGTTATAGAAGTCAATCATGTAACTTTTTTTCAATTTAATTTACAAATATATAGATTTTCTATAGTGACAAGACACGTAATATGTGTCTTGCACAAGACATTTATCATTTCATTGATTTCCCTCCAACATATGTAAAGTGTGCTCAACTGTTCATACATTACATCTTCCATGGATATACATAAATATTTGCTTAATCGTTCATTAAATATCCTGAAGAGGGTTCCGGGTTCAACGTGGTTGGTTCGGTCGGGTCAGGTTCAGTAGGCCGTAAATTCTAGGTTTCTTATATTTTAAGTTTGAAAAATCGGGTCGGTATCAGATTTTGACAGGCCTAAACGTCCGTTATGTCAATATGTATGTAAAATGTGCTTAATGAACATTTAACTGACAAAACTGTAGATGGATGTGCACTAATATTTGTTAAGCCCGCCTCCATGATTGAAAATAACACGAGTGGTTGAGATAGAAAAGTAAAACAGAGCAAGTTAAAACCAAGCATCTCCTTCTCCTACCTTCAACATTACATCTGAACATCTTTGATCATTATTCACAGAAAAAGAGCATCAGATTCACCCCAACAGGGTTTCTACTTCTGAACCCTTTTTAGGACATTCAGAGGACTAAAAAGACAAACAAAATCAACACAAAAAGGGGAACATCAGATCAAGTCAAAATTTACACCCAAAAACAGAGGATCATCAGTTGAATTTTTTGTTGCTGCTGTGATTTTACCCTCAGAGCTTAAACGACACCGCTTTTTGCCTTCGCACAGCGTAATCCTTCTTCTTCACAGCCTTCTTCAAGTAAGAAGGACTAGCTTCATGATTGGTAATGGTGGGAATAACATACCACCCAACTGAAGTACACATAATCACAAAAGCCCTTCCAAAAAACACCAAACACACCAAGATAAGTATGAACACCACAGGCAAATAAAACCTGGGTTCATTCCAATGGTAACCCTTCACCTTCTCACACAACTGCGTGCATGCTTTTTCACACTTGTGTTCTTCCTTTCCCACCGCCATTGATGGTGAAGAAAGCATCTTGGTCAGTTTCCCACGACTAGAAACACCAGGGTCTTCATTTTTGTTAGGGTTTTGATTTTCAGTCTTGGGTTTGGAATCGGGTTTTGTTAAAGGCTTGACCTTGACCACAATGGGTTTGATATTGTGATCAGGGTAGTACCTGAATCGGACGATGGAGATCTCATCTGGGTCGAGTTGGGTGTAAATTTTCTGCCTTTTTTCTTCGATTTCAGCTAAAAGTGCAGAGAATTTGTCCAACCCACGGCTGGAATAAGGGTTCTTGTTAGTCTTGGATGAAAATCTGCAATGTCTTCTGGGGGATGAATCTGCACTTCTAGTTTGCCTGTAAAAGTCGTCTTCTTCGCGGGGTAAACTCGAAGATCCACATATCACCATAGCTTAAGAACAGAGTGTTTGATGATTGATCGATGAAGTTTATTAAAAGCAGAGGATTTTGTGATGTGTTGATTGATAACTGGGGAAAAGGGGGGAGGATTTATGGCATATATAAATGGGGTTTTGAGGAGGAAGAATAGTCAAATGATAAGGCTATTTGAAAGACATGACTTGAGAAAATGGAAAATAATAATGGCAATAGAAACTTCTGTGAGTTTTTTATTTATTTATTTGTCACAGAAACTTCTGTTATTCATTGACTTGCTGCAAGAGATTGAAGGCAAGAGGCAGTGGCTCAAGCATTACGCTGCTTCGTGTACCTTATTTTAATTTAGATATATCTAATGCTCCACCTGCTCATGTGGAGTGTTGTACTCTTTTGGCGGTGACAACTGATTCTGGATTGAGCTGTGTTTCTGATTATAAGAGTTCCACATTTATATAGATGAGAGTGAAAATTGTGAGAGCATCAATACTTATCATGTGTAAGTAGGCAAAAATCCTAAAAAAAATTGCCCTTACCGCAAGATATACTAAATATGTTAAAAAGTAGTCTCAACATGAATGATCTCTTAGAAAATTTCATTTGATAACATGTCAACAACGACTTCAGTTCTTTAAGTAGGGGTGCTTGTAACACCCCAAGTATAGTTAAATTGCAGTTTAAATGATTGAAATAATCATTTATATCACCGAAGCATGCGTTCATTTCTAGGAAGTTCATATCTTGAGAAATCCCATGTTATCCGTGTTTGGCTCAGAGTAGTCCTAATACGGGTTATCTCTTGGAGAGTCTTTTTAAGCAGCGTGTGAACGAGGACAAAATATGTTTTTATGGGGTCGTTCAATGATCTTTAAAGCAGTTATAGGTAATTAATATTTGCGATCAGGAGGATCCGAGATATTACAGATGATATCAGAGCAAGCTCATGCCAAGACCGTGAGTTGCACCACTAGATGAGATCGAGATCCATGTGCAATCACTTAGTGAGGCAAACAAATCTAGGTTGGACCACGGGATCGGTCACATCTTGATAAGATTTTCTAGGCAAAGTGTAAGTGATGACGAAGCACGCTAGAAGGAATCATGGTGATTTTTGAAGCCAAGCACCGATCAAATTGAAGTCGCTATCAGTAACATCTACGACCCGGGAAGGGGTGAGACATTACAAATGATATCAGAGCCAACTCACAACGATGGCTTCGTTGGTAAATGAGAGGTTCATGAGCAGTCATGTAGCGGGGAAAAGATTCTAGATTGAAATACAAGTCAAGAGGACACATAACTCGGTCGACACTGAGGCACCCAGCGACATTGTGCGCTTAAGTGTTGGTGATTATAACACTCCTAATAATGGGTAATGTGTTATATAAAAGGGATTGAAATGACAATTTATATCAACAAGATGCACCTTCCTTTTTGAAAGAGAATTTCTCAATTAATCGTGTTTGGCTTGGAGTAGTCTCGGGATGGATGACTTCTTATGAAGTTTTCCAAGCAGCGTGTGAGCGAGGACAAAGTAAGATAGAAGGATTCCTAGTGATTTGTTGGACTCTTCGTCAATCTTTAAAGCTGTTATCGGTAATGTCTACGGTCAGGTAATTGCTGATGATTTAGAGCCAACCTACGGTCGTAAGATGCGCTGGTGAATGAGAGATCCATGGCAGTCACCTATGGGGGCAATGATTCATGATTTGAACACATGTCAAGAGGACCCGTAAGTCAATCGGTACAACAACGTTGTGCGGTTAAGTGGGGTTGATTATAATAACTTGGTACATGGTTAAAGTGTGGCTTAAAATGATTGAAATGACTACTTATATCACCGAGGCGCACCTTCCTTTTTAGAAAACTCATATCTTGTGAATTTTCTAGTTCAGGGTTTTTGGCTGGGAGTAGTCACAGTATAGGTAATTAGGAGCGCTCATGAATTAGTTAAAAAATTGAAAATAGAAAAAAAAATTATACGTTGTGATTGGCCAATTCCCTTAGAATGACTCCCGTGGCTCTATTTCGTGGGACCCACAATGATTTCTATTATAATATATAGATAACCTAGTAGATATTAATTTACAACAAAATAATAACGTTTCATGGGTTCAAACGTGTAAATTAATTATTTTCAGATAATTGATCTGTTATTTGAATTTTTTAACATTCGATTTGTATTCGATCCATTATCCGAAAAATTTCATGTTGGGTTAATTGATCCGCCAACTTCAAAAATTATCTGTCAGTTATCCATTTTTTGGATCGTAGTTTCATATCAGATCTCGGATTACAGACCACTTGAAAAGTTACTTTTAGATAATTTATATTTAGAATTTTTTATTCAACTCCCAAAATTTATTTAAAATTAAAAAGAAATAGTTGATGTGATATTTACCTACCTGTAGACTGCAGTACTTTCCTTACCTAATATTTCTTTTTTTTTTCCTATCCTTCCCTTATCTAACTTAATCACACACCCTTAAAATATAAGACCTTATGAAGCAGAATTAATTGCATCGGAGGTACTCACCTCCATACCCTTCCAATTATATCGGAGTCAGCCTTTTTAAATCGGGTTCGGAATTGAATTTTTAATCATATGGTCCCAAAAGTCTACATGTTATATGTCAATATTATCTAATAATGTTATAATATGAAAACCAAAGTCACAAAATGATGCAATAGATATCAGCTCATAACTAAACCGAAAACTATCGTTCATTATTCAAATAACTATCCACTGTCCAAAACTATGTACTACCTCCTTCTCATATTATTTGTCTCTTAAGACATAATTTACAAAATTGATTGGTAACTCTTTCTAATCCAATCCAATCCAAACCTTACACAATTCTCTAAAAAAATATATCTCTAAAAACACAAATCCCCAAAAAAAATCACAATTTATCCAATCCAATCTAATCCATCCAAAAGTGATTCCAACCAATCCAAAGTTAATTTGATAAATTAGTAATTAATGTGTTATTGGAATGATAAGATGACAGATATTATAAGAAAAAAGAAAGTTAGTTAAAGTAACAGATAATATGGAAATAAGGGAGTATTATATAAACAACTAAGTTTATTGGATACAGCTTAAGCTGACTTTTTCTTTGTAAGTTACTCCTATTATTTATTGTCTGTAGTCTATTCTCTCTACTAATTAATATATGCTTAACCCAATGGATAAATTGGAAATCAGGCCTATTGCGTACCTTGATTGCATGATATAGACAGTGCATGATACACAACTTTATATAGTGCCTCTGGTCCTTTATCATGAAAATATTTTCTAAAATGTTTTTCGAGGAAAACTCTTTTAGAAAAGAATATTTTACAGTGGTTGGGGTATATTTGAAAGTTTGTAGGAAAATTTTATTTTATTTTACTTTTATTTTACTTTTAGAAAAGAATATTTTACACGTGGGGTAGGAGATGGACCTCTTACCACTCAGGCAAAAGATGATTGACGGGAAAATTTAATTAAAATATCCATTGTCTTTGTTTATTTATTTATAAATTGGTTTTTAAAGATTTTTTGAAAAGTTTGAGTATAACTAGTTTTCTTTCTCATGAGAACAAAACTTTCTCCCACTCAGTAAAAAGCTATTTCCCATCTCACATGGAAAAATATGAAAATTCTATCATAGTTGAATTTATTTTCAATTATGGTAGTTAAAAATTTTAAACCATTTATATATAAAAAAAATAAATCATATTTGTTAAAAAGATTTATATCCTCCTAAATATGGTTAATTATTGTATCAAGTTACTTTGATCAACCTACATTGATTTTGAATTTTTATGGTAAAATTAATAGTATTTTTACTTTTCAACTACGATAGTTGAAAAAAAAGTCAATTATGGTAGAATTTCCTTAAAAATATTCAATTTTGTAAAAAATAATAACTTAACATATAGATTTACTTATTGTAACAAGTCCTATGGTGAATATATATATATTAATTTTAATTTTTAATGGTAAAATTAAAGATAATTATACATTTCAATTACCATAGTTGAAAATATTTTCAACTATGGTAGAATCTCTCGAAAAAATAAGGGGGCCAACTAAAAAATTTTCAAATCCATATTATACAGCAAATTATAGTTGATTCGGAAAAAATGATCAATTTTTCAAAGAAACTATCCCAACCAAATACTACATTGAGTGTAGAGTTACAATGGACGTTGCATTTATTTGACATTGTATATGATTTACACCTATTAATTTCTCTAACATATACAATGTTCTAATATTATACAAAAGTATTATTATCAAATTTGTTATGAAAAATACAAATCATAAGAATATAATGTTGTATTTCCTTCATTCCATATTATTTGTCACTTAATTGACTTTCATGGTCTCCAATGTTACTCTTTGACCGATAATTTTTGTATAATATTTTATTAACAATTGTAATATTATATATGTTGAGAAATTGAGGTCTAAGTTTTTAAATTTGACTCACACAATTTTTAAGATGACAAATAATATAGATCAGAGGAAATAATTTTTGAATAAAATATTACACGAAATTATCCATTAAAAAAAACAGATTTGAGACCGTGTAACACATATTACTTGACAATTAAAATAGAAAAGAGAGAGTAATCCTAGTAGAATTTTATTTAAGAAAATGAAATTATATATTATTAGGTAAGAAAAATGAAAACAAAGTATGTTTGACATCCAATATTGAATTAAGATAATCAAAGCCATACGTAGGCTATAATTTATTGTACATATTTGAATAGATACACCCAAAACATTTTCTTGGGATACTTGAAACATAAATCAGCCTCCAAACTTGAAAATTACACAAGAGAATTACAGAAACAAAACCAGACAACGAAATACAAACAGAGATCTCAAATCTCAAAACAGAACCCTCTCCCTCTCCTTCTCCTACTATATCAACACTTTTTAACTTCTGCCCTAATTTTTTCCCTCGTAATTAAAACTCCACGGAGAAAGAGCTAGAGATTCAATTCACACGAACAGAGCTTCACTTTCGAACCCTCTTCGGAAAAAAAAAATAAAAAAATAAAAAATACCAAGTCAAAATTTACATTCAAATTTACAGAGGACCCATTAGTTAGTTGGAGGCATGCATTCAATGGTGATGATCAGAACCCAGTTTGTTGCTACTTAGTCTTCGCACCACCGCGTAATCCTTCTTCTTCTTCTTCTTCATCAAAGACCTCTTCAAATAAGAAAGATTTCCTTCATTATTAGCAATGGTGGGAATCACATACCATCCAATTGAAGTGCACATAATCACAAAAGCCCTTCCGAAGAACACCAAAAACACCAAGATGAGTATGATCACCACAGGAAGATACAACTTTGGCTCATTCCAATGGTAACCCTTTACTTTCTGGCACAGCTGCATGCATGCTTTTCCACACAGACCACACTTGTGATGTTCATCTTTGTCTTCCGCCATTGATGATGGACAAGGTACCTTGCTTGCTAAGGTACCATTACTGACAGTAGTCTTGGGTTCTTCCTGCTGGGGCTTTGGATTGTGCTTGACTTTGACTACAATGGGCTTGATGGTGTGATCAGGGGTATACTTGAATCGAACGATTGAGATCTCATCTGGGTCGATTTGGGAGTAAACTTTCTGCCTTTTTTCTTCAATTTCAGCTAAGAGGGCAGAGAATTTGTCCAACCCGCGATTCGAATATGGGTTTTTGTTAGTCTTACTCTTAGATGAAGAAGATGAAGATGAAGATGAAGATAAAGATGATGATGATGATTTTAGTCTGCAGTGTCTTCTTGGGGATGAATCTGCACTTCGAGTTTGCCTGTACAAGTCGTCGTTTTCCCGAGGGAGGTTCGAAAATCCGCATATGAAGCTGGTCACCATGTCTTGAATAAGCGAGAGGAGATTGTTAATTTTTGCTGAGGTTGAAAACAGAGGATTTTGTGATGTCAAGGAGGAAAAGGGGGCAGGATTTATGGTATATATAGATATGGAGGGACTAGAACTAGAAGCTGAGGGGAGAAAAAAGAATAGTCAAATGAGAAGGGGATTCGCATGAGACGATTTTGATTAGATGGAAACTAAAAAATGGAAATAATATAGTGAAATGAAATTGAATTAGAAACTTCTGTTTTTGAGTAATTGACTTGGAAGGCAAGAAAGAATTCAACGTAAGAAGGGGAGGCCGTAGGCTTGCAGAAGTACGCTGTTTCCTGTACTTGCTTTCATTTAATTAACCAATTAGGACTTTAGGAGATACTATTACTATCTAAATGGAAATCAATGATTTCATTTTTCAGTTCGTTAATACTCCCCTGTCTTAGATTATTTGTCTACTCCGTATTATTTATTTTGGATGTCCTAAAATTACGTGTACTTTCTTAAAATAGAAATTTTATTTTATTGAAATTACTAATATATTATTTGTTTGAATTTTGGAAGTATTTAATATTGAGAGTATTATCGGTATTTCATTATGCATTGAAACTAATTTGTTAATTTTTTTTAAAAAAATATGTGTCAACTTAAAATGGACAAATATTTAGGGATGGAAAGGATATACGGAATTACGGATAGGGAAATTCTAGCTTTCAAGTCTTCCTCCACCTCCTTGGAGGATTATTATAGATTCTATTGTAATAATATTAAGTTTCGTTTAGTTGGTTTTGCTTCAATTGATAATTTAGTTTTAGGCTCTCTTCTTTATAGTGGTAAGTTAGATTTATCTTTACCTTACCTTATCCGATTACCTAAAAAACACTCAAATAAATTCAAAGTCAAAAATTTTATCATTGTCTTTCATTTCCTTACCTTACCAAACCAAACTTGATTCTACCACTTTAAAAAATATGGCCTTAGTATTGTCTGGTTTTTCATATGTAAGAGTTTTATTTATGCCCTTACATAAGAGTATTAGTGTCTCTTGTTTGTCATAATTTTATTCAATTGGTATGATCTATTGCATCAAATAAATATCTATTTTCAAATCGTTACAGTACGGTTTGTAAGGTCGACCTTCCTCGATAGTAAAAATGCACGGTCAATGAAAATTCATGATAAGATTGTCTTCATTTCAGAATCAAGTGTAAGTAAGATATATATACAGTAGTTATTTGAATTTCACAATATTCAATATAAGTGGCATTTAGTGTGTCATTAATGAAATCATTATGATTGCTTCAAAAAAAAAAAGGAGACAAGGTGAAGAGAGTTAACAAGCTAGACCAAAAAATATCCCTTTGAAAATGTTACATTTAGGAATTATTAATATATTTTTATGTCAATTAACGTGATTAACTAACCTAAAGGATTAAAATTTACGAAATAAACTTTTGCTTCAGTTGTTCATTTAATTGTTAACTGTATTCTACTAAAAAGATGGATTTCAATTTCAGATTAGTAGATTTAAGACACCTAAGTTTAGTGGAGGACATGGTTCTAGATAGGGAGGTTTGGCAGATTAATATTAAGACCGTAGAGTGAGGAAGGACGTTTGTGCTTCAAGCTAGTCTTTGGTCTTTTAACTTGTATATGCTTTTCTTGTACAGGTACTTGTTAGTTCTTCCTTAACCACTTGCAATACTTTGGTACATAGTTTCTTACCTTACAAGCTTCTCCTCTATTTTTCGTTGCGGACCCGTCAGAATCAGTCTCTCCATGAACTATTGTTTATGGGGGCAAGGTTGTCTAATGCCTACATTAGGATCCCCCAAACCGTGTTTAAACGTATCATCTAGAAGATTGTTATTATTGTTGTTACAATGAAAGGTAATTAAAAAAAATATAGTGAAATAAACAAAAATGTCGTTATCTATATCCCTATAAAATACTAACTTGAGAGCACACTAACATTAACAGAAAACAAATGGTAAGAAGAAGGTGATACCAAATCAAATAAGGACATAAGTAGTTGGTGCTTGTAATGTTGTGTCGTGTGTTGGATTAATTATCGGCATTGTTAGACCGAATCAATATATAGTCATTTGTCAACGTCACTGTATATGCAACCACACCGTTATCCAATAGATCGGGCATGCTATTTATTTATTAATTATATTGCGATGACGACTTCTTGGTTTTTATTTAATTTCAATATTTTGAATTAGGGAAGGAACCATTCAATTGGTCAACCAATGATTATTTTAAACCGTGATTGATTTTGTGGTGGGCGATTCTATGTATCCTTGTTCCATACGATAATATGCGTCTTGCAACAAATATTTATAGGTGTGTTATTTTTTTCAAATTAATTAATGTTTTATTATAAATTTTGAAACTAATTTTTTAGTAGTCAATACTACCTCTGTTTCATTATATTTGTTCATTAATCTAATTTGAGAAATCCAATGCATATTGGCAGGCTAACTACGTAGGATCGCCATCGAGTCAGTCACCGTCGGAATTGTTCCGGGTGCATTATTGTCCAACATCTTCAAAGTATAGTGTATTATTGTCTAAAGTCAAAATTCAATGTATTATTATCCAATGCCTCAAAAATTCAATATATTAACGTCCAAAACCCTTATTATTTAATAATCCAGGTACTAATATGTCTTCGAGAAGTCCTACTAATATCTCTTCTAGAAGTCCTACTCATCCATATGGATAAACCTCTATTTCGGCCGGGTTGTACCATCACTGCTTAGTCTTATCAACTTGATATAAGATGGAATTTCAAATCCAAATTCTAAATACATGAATCTCCTGTATCTTTCTTTTCATTCACCATAATCTTTTTATGTGTATACATGTCAAGAACATTTATGTGAGTAACTAAGTAATCTTAAGATGACACATAACTACTTGAAAATAATTTTATATATCGATGTTGAGATTGCATGCAAGGCTGTAATAGTGAGATTGGTATGTCGATTATTGAAGGCTAAATTAAACTTGTGATTGTGAATACTATAAAAGAGATGCAAAAAAGAGAAAGTATTAAGAGTTGCTTCAATTTGCAACTGAGTGCAAAATTGTAGGGTTTGTTATTGTGTGGAGCTCTAAATCTTCTTATACCACATTTATAGGTTTTATTCCTTTTTATTTCGCTTTTTTCTTTTACTATTTGGTTGTTATTTTATTGATCTATGTTTATGATTTATGAATATCCAGCCACTTTTAGTTTAAAATTTTGGGGTAATTTATTTCTGTGATTTTATTGATATATGATTTTGCAAGAGTTCATTAACTCAACATTTAAGCTCCCTCAACATTTAAATTTACTGAACTTAGTTTATGTAGTGAATTACTATTCTAGTTTCGCCACTTTCGCGATAAGCAAAGAGCTGTTTAGACAAACACTTGAAGAAAATAAGTTCAGTAAATTTGAATAAGCAAATAGTTGTTTAGACTCTTGCAAATTAACATAAAATAATATGATTGATTC
Source organism: Portulaca oleracea (assembly GCA_029582165.1). Taxonomy (NCBI): domain Eukaryota; kingdom Viridiplantae; phylum Streptophyta; class Magnoliopsida; order Caryophyllales; family Portulacaceae; genus Portulaca; species Portulaca oleracea. The sequence goes on along the minus strand of CM055879.1, from coordinate 32,419,212 downwards.
TCAACAATAAAAATTTTCAAAAGTCGTTTTTTTTTTTTTTTTTGAAACCAAAAGTCGATATATACCACAAAGACAAAACACTATTTTAAATACTAAACGTCAACTATATGAATGTTTCAAAAATATTAGTTGAAAAACTAAACACTGCCTAAAATGAAAATCCATGTGTCAATCCCATCAAATAAGGGGTTCAATGGATCAACTGGTCAAACCGTTTCAATCAAATTAAATGGGTGGTCAGTTTACCTGCTAAACAAACGTAACCGGATTCATTACAAAAATGTCCTTGTAACCGAAATATTAACACTAAAATATCAAACCCATTCAACTGTTATGACCATTACCTCTAAGAGTCAATATTAGGTCTAATTTACTTGTTAATCACGAATTCAGGGAAGCAAATTGATAAATTTGTTTAACAAGGATTGTAAAGGTTTTTGTGCTGCACGTGGGTTCCAAACGCCATCCATGACGTAGTTTGTGTTCATTATGCTAACATGATGAATACATTGATCATTGATCATTTTAGTATGTCATTGCTCATACCCTCCAAAGCTTTGAGGTTGTTTGTGTTCATTATGCTAACATGATGAATATAATGTTATATCAGCTTCATCTAAGCTTGCTGCTGATATTTGATAACACCTACTTGTCCAATATATATTGCAAAGCATGTGCTCCAGATATTTACAAGTGAACAATCTAACATATGTAGTTGAAGAATCATACTATCCGGAGCACGTACTCCGAGAGCACCTAATAAATTACACCTACTTGTCAGAGGTAAAATTCATATGGATATCTATTAACTGAAACACGGGTCCAGCTCCCGCAATTTCCCACATTGGCAACCCACATTTTAAGCTCGCTGCTGCTTCGTCATCCTGCTCTAGCAAGCACATAGCTTAAGTTAACAATCATAAAGCTATCCACATAATTGCATAAATGAATGACCACAACCTGACGACTAAGAAGTGGCAGGCCAAAAGACCAGAAATGTTATTACCTAGTAAACTCGTATGTCAAGGACCGAAGTAGCTGTCAACCTTGCAGCTTCTACAATCGCACACCTACTTCCATCACATTAGCTAATAATAGTTGTCCTAATCATCATATCCGATCAATCAGTTCGGTTCTATCCTGTACAGCTAGGCCTAATAATCAGTTTGGGTCCCTTCAAGGATTCCATCACCATTGTTCCGGGCCGTCCCTCGATGATCTCTGGATGAATGGATTCAACAGAAGAATAGTTCTGAAAAGGAAACCAAGTTTAATCTCCAGCAGAATCAAATATGTTCAATTGCAATCAATTAATCATCATAGTAAAGATTTAAGAGAAGGTTAGAGGATATTAGCCCAATAATCTACAGCGCTTGTGCAAAAATTTTGCAAATACAAATCTGATTGTAAGTGTCTCACAAAGATGACCATGATTCATGATTACAGATGAGATATAAGCCACGAGTTTCATGATTACAAAGATGACCATGATTCATGATCTCCATCCCTAATAGATTTGCCCTCGACTTCTGGCTTCAGAACTTAAGCTGGATGTACAGAGCAAAAGCGCTCTCAATTCATCATTTGTAGTTGATCCACTAGGTGACTTACTGTTCTATTGGGAGTTGTAAACTGAAAAGCAGAAATTAAGGGAAATAAAGTAATCAACCAAACAAACTGAAAATCAAAATCACCAAAAGGGCTACCCCCTCCCACTCTTGAAGCTACAGTCAAAGAGCCCTTTGAGGATTGAGATCTGTTTTTGGTCTGAGAGTAAATAAATTTTCCAAAAAGAAAAAAGAAACCTACAACTTTTTTAAGTTGACATCTAGCATCTACTGAACAGAGCAAAAACTCGGTAAGTAGGCAACTGATTCATCGTGAATAAAAGTATGGTCTATAACAGATCTAGTAGGAAGAGAGTTTAGGTAGGATGGTGAGAAGATCAAATCACAACCCTTGATCTTACATTTGATGGTGTGTGGACATGGATATCAAGGAGTGTGATCATGGATTTTGTCACCACAATCCTTAAAATCCATGACCACACTCCCTAAAATCAATGACAACATTCCCCAATATTCATGACCACACACCGTCAGATGCAAAATCAAGGGTTGTGATTTGCTCTTCTCACCTTCCTACCTAAATTCTCTTCCTACCGGATCCGTTCCTGAACAAAAGATATTGACCAAGCTATTTTCTAACCTGCAGCTTCTGATAACACTTCCCAGCCAGGCAGCCACATCTTGAGAGCAGTGAGCAAGAAGAAACTATTGTACACAAATCGAAATCAGAAAGCTGTCCCCAAATTTCTCATACATGGGCTTCTGGGCTGTTATTATATCCCCAGATAAACCGTTCTGACCAAAAACAGGACAGTGAGGACCTTATTGATACATAGAATGCTAGTGAAAAAACAGCAACTCATTGACACTTCCGAAATATCAGCCTATAAACTCTTTACCAAAACTTAGTTCACTCCGTGACTGTTAACAAAAAAAAAATGCACCCCGTCACCAGGACCATAATCTTCTTTGGGATGTCCGACAAGACAACCATGAAGCATTTTGATCACTTCTTTCAAATAGCCAAACCCTCGAGAAATGAGAAGGGTTGCTAGAGGGAAGGACGGGGGGGAGGGAATGTGAAAGCCTAACCTTGGTAAACCAAAAACCAATCGTTGCCAAAACACTAGACGAGAACCTCCTCAACGGAATAGCCTTTCTGAGAATGCAGCAGTAAAGTCTATTCTTCACGTACCTCTACAGCTGGATAAGATTTGATTTCATCCAACTCCTTGTGCCGCTGGGACCGGCTGGGTAAGAAAATTAAGGTAAAGCCATATGATCAAATGGCCATTAATGGAACCAAATGCAGAAAATTTAAACCAAACAACTTGACATATTGTCTAACATCACTCTAATAAAACCTATCTCTAAGAATACGAATTTACCCCCAAAAAAAAATCAACACCCTTTACAATCAGTGTTAGGGTCCACCAAGACAAGCAACAAGACAAGCCCAAAAATACAAATTTTTGGCGGATGCATACTAAAAGCATCAAGCAGAGGCATTGATTTACGGCCTGATTTCTAGTAGGGTAATATGGTAACCTAAGACTGGAACATATCAGCAAACTTAATAGTAATTTCAGTTGTGTTAATATGTGAATTGTGTTTGCCTACTTGTTAATATGTGAATTGCGTTTGCCTATTGGTTAGGTGAATTCATCTTAGAACAATTAAGAAACTTGGATTTTGAACCAGAATCCTCCTGATTCCAGAACAGATATCATGGATATGATCAGTGAAGAAACGCTCCGGGTCTCCCCCAAACCAAGAAACAACTATGAAATATGAATATGCAGATCCACTCTATAGGTACGCACTACACAGCCATCATGACTAATCACCAAGATGTTATACATATCAAAAGTAAACTAGCTGCTAAGCTTGACATGATCAGCAGCAACTTGCATATTCTCACTTTCTCAATAACTAATTCCATTGTTTCTGTTTTGACTTTTAACATAACTCAGAATGTGAAGGTGCGGGTAACAAGGAGAGCCGAGTGGGGAAGAGGGAGAGAGAGAGAGAGAGAAGATCCTCTCATAACAGTTGTTTTCCTTAAGTAAGACTGGCAAATTGAGCCACAATTATGACCATATCCAATTAGAGTTCCCAAATCCTAAATAGATCCGAAATTTTTTTCAATAAAAAGGAGCAAATAAACATCCATTATAAAAAGGGCAAAAACTTAACCAAGTTACAGATATAAAACACATAAGAGGTATATGCTTACCAATACCAATTAATGTTGAAAGAACATACAACAGACTTGTCTTTTTCTTAACCGCATAGTATTGCCTTCAGCTTCAAACCCATCTGGATGTTCACCAAACAACAAAAAAAAACAACAAAAAAAAAAGGTGATGAAGAGAGAAAGGCAAAATGCATGATGAGTAACAACCATCAAGTAGTTGGCTGAGACAATTATCACAAACCAATGAGGCAATGATAAAGCCAATTACCAGAAAGAGGTTATCCTGCAATAGCTTTTTCTCATCCTGAAACCCTAGGGAGTTAGGGTGTACAGCTGAATGCTCCATCAGGTTCCAAAGACGATTCTCCATATGAAGGTTAATCATAGTCATCTCGTTCAAAACATCATGATATATTCCTGAAGATCATCACAATCTAGAACAGTATGCTCTGTAACATATCCTACATCCTTCATCTGCTCGGTCAGCCCTTCCAGTAAAGAGTAGATTTCATTTGATAGCTCCATAGACGCTTCACCCACAGAAAAGGGCTCAAAACCATTGCCCATATCAATCCAAGAACAACCTGGAGGCTTTATCACTCCCAAGTTCCTCATAAATGTCCTGACTGTCGCCAGCTTGGTCCAACAGCCAGCAGCTGCATACATATTAGCAATTAACACATAGTAACCTGCCTTCTTGGGCCTCATTGCCAACAACTTCTCAGCAGCCAATTCTCCTAGTTCTGTGTTTCTATGGATGTGACAGGCTCCTAACAGAGTAGCCCATATGTCAGGACTAGGTTGGTAAGGCATCCTTTGTATGATCTCTTTAGCTTTCATAAGTAAACCAGCCCTACCATAGAGGTCAACCATGCATGCATAGTGCTCCAAACAGGGCATAACGCCATATACACTCCACATCGTTCCAAACAATAACTGACCTTTCATCACAAGACCTGAATGGCTACAAGCTGTTAAAACTGCAACCATAGCGATGTGGTCAGGTTTGATTCCTGAATTCTTCATCTCTTCAAACAACTTCAGTGCAACTTCCCCCTCTCCTAAAACCCCATAACCAGATATCAGAGAAGTGTAAGAGGAGACATCCTTTTCAGTTAACGAGTCAAAGACCCGTTTGGCCTCTGGAATTTTTCCTGCTCTAGCATACATATCAATAAGAGCATTCGATAACAGCAAAGAGTTGCTGAACTCTGGACACTTGATAATGTTGCAGTGGAGTTCTTTACCATGTTGGAGATTAGCTATCCTGGCACAAAGGGGAAGAATGCTGGCAATCGTGACACAATTTGGTTTAAACCCTGATAGCAGCATCTCTCTAAATAAAAAGGAAGCTTCTTCTGATTTATCTGAATGGGCGTAACCTGAGACTATTGAGTTCCAGGAAATTATATCTTTTTCTTCCATGTTACGGAACACAATATATGCATGTTTGTGGTCTTGACTCCTAGCATACATGGTAATTAATGCATTACGAACATTTAGAAATTTATCGCAACCGCTGCGGATAGAAGAAGCATGGATCTCTTTACCTAGTTGTAGAGCTCCAATGTGAGAGCAAGCGCCCAACCCAGCGACCATAGAAACAGCATCCAAATTCATAGCACATTCTCTCATTTGAGAAAGTAAACTCAATACAGCCTTATAATTCCTAGTTTGTAAGCACCCACTCATTATAGTATTCCATGTTATGATGTTCAATTCAACACCCTCAAGCCGCATTTGGTCAAACAATTTGAATGCCTCCTCCCACATGCCCTTGGAAGCATATCCAGAAATCATAGAATTCCAAGAAAATGCATCCCTATTGGACAATTTGTTAAACAGATCACGAGCAACCTCAATTTCTCCACATTTTCCATACATGGAGATCAATGCATTCTGAACACATAAAGACCTACCACAACTACCAGTTAAAATGGATTTATGAATCTTTCTACCAAAGGCAAGATCAGCTTGGTCGCCACATGCCTTGAGCACTGATGGGTATGTAAATTCATCTGGACTAACACCAAACTCTAACATCTCTTTATAAATGGATAAAGCCTCCTTGCATAGCCCATTTCTTATATAAGAAGAAATAAGGATATTCCAAACAAGTGGGTTTGGATGACTAGAGTCCTTCACCAACAAATGTGCCTGAGGAAGTAGATTGAATTTTGAGTATAAATTGACAAGCTTTGGCAATAGATGATAGTGTTGTCCAAAACCCAAATTTATGATATGGGCATGGAGTTGCCTACCCTGTGGTAGTAATTTAAAATCTGAACAGGCCCCCAGCAAAGAGGAAATTGGATCCAAAATTAGATCATAACAAGAAGAGGTAACATGAAACTGGACAGAAGAGAAGACTCTAAATGCTTTCTTTATATCACCCTGGCTAATGTATTCCTTCAAAGATGAAAGCAAGGGGTAAATCATCAACTTATTGTTTAAATCAATTCTTCTCGATGCTGATCTAGAATCATCTAATTTGAGCAGCTGATTTTGTTGTATGGGAATTTGCTTGAAATCTTGTTTCCACTTCCTTGGAATACACCTTTCAATCCTAGATATAAAAATCCCTTTGGGAGAAAGCCATGAAGAGGAGTACGGCATGCACCAGCTATGTAATCATTGCATATTTCCAAAGACAAATACAAAATGGAGCTCACCAGCATCTGTCATTCATGATGCTGCCTGCACACAAAGTTTTTGAATATCTTCTCAGTATACAATCTTTTTCCCCCCAAATTCAAAGAGAAGAGTTAGATAGAGAGGCATGTGAGCATGACAATAAGAACGATTGAACAAAAACATGTGGAGTAAGGGAATAATGATTTTTTTATGGAGCAGCAAAATTTGTAGAATCTGTAAAGAAAACCAAAGGCAAAAGCAAAACATGATAGTGGCAAAGCCAAAAAAAGAAAAAATCAAGTGGTGTCATCCTAACGAAGAAATTATGAAACTAAACAACCAAGGGGGCAGTCACTTGATTGGTTTTGGCTGAAACCAAGTTTAGTTACCATACCTAAACCAATCAAAACTGAAAATCACCTAAGCAATCAAAAATCCCAAAAACCCCAGATTTTAAAACATGAGTAAAATCATAAAAAATGTGATAACCTCGCAAATTGAACTGAAAACAGCATGTGGGCTGCAGTCAATAATACAGCAAATAAACAGAGCTCTTTTTCGTGTTTGCTCTTTGAGGCATAAACTCAAACAGGTGGTGTGCAATGTAGATGGACATACCGTGCGAGGGAAACGGTAATGAGGCACTCCCACCCTCGAATTCAAAGACCAAGACAGGATTTTTCATTTGTTCAAAAAACAAATTTAGCTAGTTAATTATTCTGGTTACCAGTGGGTTTGTTACAGATCAAAAAAAAAAAAAGGGGGATTGAGAAAGATAAAGCACTGCCATAAAATCAATACAACAAACCAAATGCCCCTGAAACAACATAAATTTTACTCATCACCTCAAGGATTAAAAATCCATGCTAAAACAGCAAAACAATCTTCAAGAGTATAATGCTCCCAGTAATCCTGAATAAATAAAATCCAACATAAACAATGGATGGCATTATAAATAAACATCCAGGTCAACCACCAAAATGTCTACCAAAATATAATTCATGTAGCCAAAGAAATGTCCTGCATATACACCACATTGTTAGACCCCCACTGGTGGGTAACTCTAATATCTAATTCAAGAATCCTCACATCTCCCATTCCACTCAAATGACATCGCTATTATACAAACTACTAATCTTTTGCCCACTTACGCTTCCACTTCTATTTTATAACCTCTCCCTCATCTCTTATAGCTTTGATATTATTCCCAACTCCGAAACATCGCAGCATCAGCTCACAGCTTGATTTTATTCTAGTTACATAACACTTGCAGAATAGAAGAGCACAATTCCATTTCCGAACTCCAAAGTTTGATTATCGAATTCCAAATTCATAAAATAGCTTGACAATGAACAAATAGCAACATATGATGACAGATAATGTGAACATTGAAGAAATCACCTTGGGTATACGAATCAAGCTCGGAATTGGAGCATTGAAGCATTGGATGAACTCTCCGGCAGGGTGTGGCGCGGCGGATTTAGGGTTTGCAATCTGATCGTCTACCTCAAACGAGAGAGAGAGAGAGAGGATAGCGATATTGCATGCGTGGTGTAGACTGGAGAGGAAACAACGAGAAGGCTTGAGGAAGGGGATTCCAGTGAAAGGAGAGTCTAGGCGGCTTCAACTGTGGTGGGAAAATCAATTCACGTTTCACTACTTAAAAAGCTTCAAAAACATTTCTAATTCTTGTTCGTAAAAGTCTAAAAGAACTACTAGTATAGAAAATTATAGCCCATGGCCCATGCGATTGAGATTAGGCCCGTCAAACATTACATATTTAATGCATCTAGAGTATGTACTCCGAATTTATATAAATGAATAATTATATTATTTGGAATAAATAACATATAAGTGTGAGTGAACTATAGATATATATAAATGAACGATTATGCTATTAACAATGAACAATTGCTATATTTGAAGTACATGCTCCAAGAGCATGTAATAAATTGCAGTTTACAAGCCTTACTTCACGTCACATTTTGGTGATTATGGTTTCCACAGTAGGAATTGCAGGTGCTCTTTGACATTTTTTTTGGGTCTGCTCGTAAAGCTTTTTGAAAATAAAATATAGGTAAAAATAGTTCATAGAGAAACTGATTTCTACGAATTTGTGAAAAAATATTTTAAAAACCAAGTTTAATGGATATCAACTAGGGGTGAGCAATGGGTAAGAGGTTTTCATAGGGTCAAGAGGGTAAGGCTATATAAAATGAGGATCATAAAATCATGGGTTTATCAATATTAAATGATCAATGGACAGGTCGAACCGAGTTAACCTATCAATAACTAAATCTAAATAGTTTTTCCTATTATTTTAAATATTACACTTACATAAATATCTTATTAATAGTCCACAATAAATAATAATTATCATAACTACTTGTTTTGCTATAAATATACTTAATTTAACTTTATGATCAAATGGGTCCCATGAACAAACCCTTATTTTGCCTAGAAAACCCCGATCCGACCCACAACTATAAGGGATCACCTCGACCTAATCCTACATAGATAATGGAACAACCTTGACCCGACCTGCCACGTTGCCCCACCCCTAGTAGCAGCCAACATTCATTGAAAAATGAGAAGAATTGACTGAGTCTCTTAGCGGTATATTCATACTTTATAGTCTGTTTGGAGAAGTACATTACAGGATGGAAAGACCCGGACAGATGAGGTGTAGCAACAACAAGGTCAAGGTCATTCATTTCTGAACAAGCACTTTTGATTTGAATATGTTGACAGCAACAAAGTCACAGTGATCACATCAATTATGAAAATGCATGACTAGACCAACCAATGTGCTATGTGTTATAAAGCAAGAATATCTCGAACACCGACACAACTGCAAAATTTTGATCAGTATCTGTATCACATTGTATATATATGCACATGGTACATCAGGACTCCCCAGCCCCGCAAACTAATTGTTCAAAGCTTCCTATGCGCTCTAACAAATTCCAGCAAGGGTTGAAAATCAAGTTTGCTCGTCGCGTTTAGTGTTAACTGCTTCATCTTCGTCATCCTTCATGTACTTCTCCTGCACTGCAGCCACTGTGGACTATGTTGTCAAGCAATACAAAGCAATATTCTGACACTGACATCATATCAAACTACCCCACAAACCCTAAACCCTAAAAAAAAAACACACATTCGCAAAAGGGCCTTTCCGGTGTGAGATCATCCGCGCCTATAGACAGCACTAAAAGGTAAGGTTTTGTGCCAATCAAGATCATGAAACACACATGGTATACATCATGGCACGATTACAACTTAGCCCATCAATACCTTTCCACCTTGACTGACATGGAGTTTCCCTGTAACAATTTTTTTTCTACAACGGGTAATAGTCCAACATGTCGGGCCCCTTGTTTCAAGGATACACTAACCCAACGGCCTCATAACGGATAGGGGTAGGGGATGTCAACGCCCTATACAGGGCCCACACCTTCCATGCAACAAACCCTGCAGCATCCTGTAAACAGGAATGCTTCCCCCAGGAATCGAACCTTGGAGGAAGGTGATGGAAGGGTGGGGAGCTTGCCACTAAGGCAAACCCCAATCGACGAATTTCCCTGTAACAAATGATGAAAGAACACAGTGGAGAAAAATGTAAAAGGAAAAAGGAGGAAGCAATATTTGGAAAGGATATCTGTAGTAATCCCAGTCGACGTCCCGAACTGCTATTTTGCTGAACTCCACAGCACTTGCATCTATGCCCGCAAAGATGTACCCGTTAGTCTTGTCGATCAACTTCACAAGGTTTCCCACACTTTCTTTGTCCTGAAAAAGCCAGAATTCATAAGGATCAAATTCCTTCTCTGCAAAGAGTACAACAATAAAGCATGTACAAGCAGGTTGAGTAGGATACCTGTATATCCAAAGTTGTGAAGTTCACAAGACTGAAATCTTCTACAACCTCACACAGCTCCTTTGTAAGCTTCCTGCACCAAGGCAAGAAGAGATTTGGGTGTGTATGTGCCTAAGGATTGTTTAAGGCAGAAGAGCTAATATCCTCAGAACAGGGGTATTAAACATACCTATATTTGGCAGAACGGGGATCTTGATCAAGGCAATGTTGCAAGTATGACAAATCTTGCACATCGGTGTAGAAGTCCAAGTTGAAGGCTGCAAGAGGCATAAAATAAATGTAAGAAACAGGGACAACAGCGTATCATCAGACCATTTAAGAGATTAGCACAACAGTGATGCAGGTCAAATAATTACCTAATTTCCCGTAGCTTTCAATCAAATCAATCTTTGACAGAACATTTACATGAGGTAGCTCTAGATGAAGCATAGTCGACAATGATAGCAGTAATGCACTAATATACTTGCCAGGATCACTACACAGATGGGCATCAATTAAGTGCACAGCAGTCAACTGCAATAAGGAGACATTCATGTTCTCATTTTCGATCAACATAAAGTGCTTAAATAATCCTAATCATTCCAAGACTGGGTGGAAATAAAGAGGAGCGGAACACTTAAGCATACCCTTAGGTCCAATTTCTTAATTAGTTTCATTATAACTTTTTTGGCATTTGAGTGCAGGAAGAACAGTTCAACTTGGCCAGGAAAATCAAAAAGGAGATAATGATCTGCAAAGACAAAAGACTGAATAGTAAGTATTAAAGAAATTGTCGAACCAACGACAAAGATATATCAGTAGAATAACTTCATCTCCAAAAAGTTAAGCTAACCCTTAATAAGAGGCTCCAACTTTGACTGCAGCCAGTCAATGTTCTTCTCCAAGTAGTCCATGCAATACACAAGTCCTACAGAACACATACAAGAATAAGAATAAGACAAACGATGAAAACATAATTCAAGGCCATTCACCTGTAAGGCTGTAACATTTCCCCTGGGACCCAAATCTAGAGGGGTACATTGGATTCTAGGTTTAAAGGGCATTGTTGTCTACAACTTTACAATCAAAAAAGTGTATGGAAAATATAGTGAGATCCATGGTCACCTTGTTACGAAACACTTGTGGTTATACAACCAATTTCAGCACCCCAACATGCTACTTGACTAAGACTACGTAATGGTGATACCTGAATGTCTTGGGGTTTCAATTCATCATAACATCATGGAAATTAGTTCTAAATCAATCAATCTACCACGCTTTTGCTTCAAGTCCTTACCAGTCATTTTGAAAGCCGATGTTCCTACTGACATAATATTTCCACAATATCTCAGTTGTAGGTCTTCTCAGTTCTAAAACAACATGCTCCAATTGACATAACATTTTGAAAGCTGATGTTCTTATTGAATATTAGTTCTAAAACAGCATACCCCAATTGACAACTTCCGGTTGTAGGTCTTCTCAGTTCTCTCACAAATGGCATTGCAAAAAGTAGGTACGAACAATTTCCAACTACAAGCACACCCGTACCCCCTTGAGGGAACTCTTTACAAGAAAAACGAGTATAACCCACAAATCATGCACAAACTACGCATAGCAACAGCAAAAGAAAATGCAGTTACATAAAAGACTAAACACAAACAGTCTTAGCTCTATTAAGCAAAGAAGTTGATTCCAAAAGACATTAAAGGGACTATGGATGGCGATTCATGAAATCATCAAACGGAAAATATTATATACCAAAGCACAGTTTCGTGAACGTAATTTCCAAAGCAACTGATATGTCAGACTAACATGTATCCCAAACTAATCACTTTTGGCGGGGAGAAAGATCGCAACAAAGCATGCTAACCTCCATTAGGCCCAAGAGAATGCTCATTCATTACATCACTAAGTTTGATCAACTCCTCAATATTCACAGCACAATCATATCTGTCGATATTATTAAGAAAATCATCCGAAATATGACCATGCAACAAACCAATATACACACTCAAATCAACAAAATAATGAAACAAAGGGTTCGATATCAAAGAGGATACGGCAAGGCATCATTTGCAGGGTCCAAATTGATCACAGCAACTTTCCTGCAACCAAAACAGACAATTGCAACTTCCGTAAGTATGATGAAAGGCCCAAATTGATTCCTCCTCAAACTCAGCATATTGCTAAAAAAGATTCAAAAAACAACATCAACAACAACAAAGATTGCAGCTTTATGACCATAAATCCTAATAAGATTCAAACTTGCAGCATAAACTATCCTGCCCATCAATAGTTTCAACGGTAGGATTCTCAAAAAGCTGAATTCTTTCTGCTCATAAGATCAAGTGCATAAGTGACCAGATTTATGTAGCCCTAATTCCAAATCTACAAACCCCCAACAAAATTCAAACTTACCCCCCATAAAAAAGAAGGAAGAGATTAAAGGAGATTACCGGCCAATGAGAGAGAGAAACTGCGACATGCCATTGCAATATGTGGTCTTACCGGAGCCCGGCGGACCAATAACGACTTGCCCAAATACCATTGGAGAAACAAAATACTGCAGCAGGCAAGTTTTGGTTTGTGTTCTCCTTCTTCGACCAGCAAAGGTTAGAGATTGGAGTTGAGTTGGAGGGTTTTGGCGAGGTTTTAAACTTTTAGTTTAACTGGGCGGGCGGTCAAGACTCTAGAAGCTAGAAAGTGCCGAACAAAGCTGAGAGTGAGAGACTAGAGACAGACTAACAATGACAAAGTGACAATAGGGCGGAAAAAAATGAAAAATAGATGAAGGGGCATTCCGAGAATCGAACTCGGGACCTCTCGCACCCAAAGCGAGAATCATACCACTAGACCAAATGCCCATTTCTGTCATGTGTTTGAATATATACAAGTTCTTAGATAAAAATGCCACTAAATTATGTCAAAATGACAAATTTACCACCCGAAAAAAACATGTTATGAAACTGCAATTGATTTATGTTTATGGTGACAAAAATGTCACTTAACCTACTGGAAATGTTGAGTGACCTGGTATAGCAGGTAAACTCCTTCTATTTCACTAATTACTTTCACTAATTACCTAATTAACTAAAAAAACCCTAAAAACAAACACCTCCTATCTAACCCCACTCCTTCCACCTTCACTGCCACCATTACACCACCACCACTGCTTGCCACCACCAAAACCACCGACGCAGCCACCACCAAAACCACCAACGCAGCCACCCTCACCCAACATCACCATAACTGACACTACTAACACCACCACCATCCACCATTGTTGCAAAAAAGCTACCAATACCCAAGAAAAACGAATCAAAACCACCCATCTAAACTGTGCAAATCAAACCAAATCACATACACCCACATCCTCTAATCTTAAACGAATCAAAACCACCCATCTAAACTGTGCAAATCAAACCAAATCACATACACCCACATCCTCTAATCTTAAAAAATCATCAATTAGAAATTATACTTACTGATTTTAACTCAAAACGTTCCGGAAAACATCAATCTTGTCATTAAAATCGCTCTAAAACTCACTTTCTCTCTGTTCTCACCACCATTGTTGCTTTTTGTGAGAAATTAAGGTTTCTTGAACCAACAATTGAAGAAGGAGAAGAAAAGCCCTAATTTTTGGGCTTGGAACAAATAGGGAGAAGGTTGGTTATGGCAGATGAAGCAAGGGAAATGGGGGATGGATGAGGAAGAAGAAGATTGGGGGATTAACCGGCTACAACAGGCTCTAATTCGGTAAAGTGGCATTTATGTCACCATAAACATAAATCAGTGGCAGTTACATAACATGTTTTTTTCGGGTGGAAAATTTGCAATTTTTACATAGTTTAGTGGCATTTTTATCCAAGAACTCGAATATATACTAATCTAAACTAAACTATACATCAACCTCCAAGCCTTATTGTTAAATGCACCTGAAATATGTGTTTCAAATATTACGATTGTTCACTCATATATATTAGGTTGTTCACTTTTATTAGTTTAAATACCTCTATTATTTTACTTCAAATATTACGATTGTTCACTCATATAAAAATAATAAAAAAAAAAGTGATCTGACATTTACATACCTCTATTATTTTACTTCACTTTCCTTTAACTTTAATTTATCTTACCTTACATACACGGCTACACCTTACCTACAGTCAAAAAGAAGAGAGTCTAGACCATATTCATTTTACAATATACAGATTTTATTCTTTTCTATGGTAGTTAAAGTGTGGTAATTGTATGGTGTGGTAAAAATGCATATAGTGTGTGATATGATGTGGTAAGTTATGGTAAAGTTTGTCATAAGAATGGTTGGTGTGGTAGGTGATGAGAAAGAAAAGTGTAAAGCAACGAGAAAAGTGAGAAGAAATAACAGTAAAAAGAAAGAAGGTTATGGTTATGGTATATAGTGGTATGATATGGTAATATGTGATGGTTTGTGGTTAGTATAGTAAATTCTGGTAGGTGCGTTATGGTACCACACAAAAGAACAATACCCCATAATGTTTATTTTACCGCCATTACAATTTTATATTTTGCTACTGCTCTTTTGTACTTTATTAGAAATTTACACAAAAATAGCGGATAGCGGTTTAATTAGCAAATAATCATTCTACTTTTTAGTAATTAGCGAGTAGATGTTTAGATGAGAGGTTGAACAAAATGATTTTGATAAATTTAGCGGTTGAATTAGTTGTTTATATAAATTAATATAAAACAACTAAAAAAATTCTAAAAATAAAATTTCTAAAGGATATTTTTGAACAAAAAAATTATAAAACACTACTTTAAATATTAAACATCAACTCTATTAATTATAAATTTACAAAAATAGTATTTAAAATGTTAAACACTAGTTGAAACAATGACTGACCTGATTTATATATTTACTATCTCCGTCTCAAAATATTTGTCCTTTTGCTTAACTTCTTTGTTCCAAAATATTTGTCCCATTTACAGTTCCAACAATTGTAATTACTTTTCTACTCCTAATTAATGAATTTATTTTTCATTTTTTACAATTCCAACAACTATCTTGAATTAAAATAAGGGTATTTCGAGTAAATTACAAACTTTTCACCTCAATTTCCAATATATATTGGTCTTCTGAAGTTAGGTAAATGGACAAATATAATAGGACGGAGGTAGTATTCAATTAGAGTTTTAACTTCATCAAAATAATAAATGTTACACTAAACACTCAAAATACATGATCATTCACTGCAACTACTTTATTTTAGTATTCCTTGCAACTCCCAATTATTGTGATTTAGGACCAGTATAAGATATTCGATCACATCTACTACATCCATAACACCTCGACTTAATTTTGAGTTTTGAGGCCGTGTTCTTTTATGCGGTATTTTGCGGAATAGTGTGGTGGGGTGTAGTGGAATTGTGGTGGGGTGTGGTGGAGTTGTGATAGGTTATTAGTACGTGGGATAGGTGAGGAGAGAGAATGTAAAAAGTAGAGGAGAAAAATGAGGAGAGAGAAAAGTAATGATTTGCGGTAAAATGCGGTGGGTTAAAGTCATGCGCAGTTCTTCTTCATGAAAAAAAACACGGCCTGAGTTTGGACAGATTTACACAATGTATCATACACCTAAAGCTGGGGAGCCAAAATGATGAGAAGGAAAGAAAGCCAACTAGATAGATAGACAGACAGTAGGATTGATGAATGGCATTTACGTTATTGTCACCGTCACAAATCACAAGATATGGGTCCGCCATTACTAATTTGATTAGGATTTAGGGGTAAGTAAAGCTATGGAGAGGTCCAACTCCTTCCTCTTTCTCAATCCTCCATCTTTCATTTACATCTTATGTGGTCCAACTTCTCATCATATCTTTCTTGCTCGTTACCTAGCTACTACACGTGCACCTATCATAGCTACTCTACATTATTCTCTACTCTTCACTTCTTTCTCTTTAGGTGTTTAAATACTGGTTATCACAATTTAGGTGATATTGGTTGATAAGATACGAAAATGGTACAGTATAGTGAAATTGTGGAAAGTGCGGTGAAATTGTGGAATAGTATGATAAAATTTGTGGAAAGTGTAGTTGATGTGGTAGATGAGGAGAGAATGTGAATAGTACAAGCGAAAAATGAGGGGAGAGAAAAGATCAGAAATATATTGATAATGATTGTGGTAAAGTGTGGTGAAGTATGGAATGGTACCGCACTACACTGTATCGTGTAAAAGAACATGGCCTTAATTGTGGACACTATGATATTGTTGGAGGTTCAGTGTATTACTATTTTTTGTTTATTGGATCTAATATGGTGTTTATGTTACTTCATCTCCTACCCATAAGCTCAATATTACCTCGATCTATAGATTGAGTCCCAGATACAATGTTTTTTATAGTTGTTTAAACAAATATAGAATAGTTACAGTTGTTTAAATATTAGCATCGAGATAGATTCGCAACAGATCATGGATGGCTTCTTGAGACCTTTGTGCAATCTGTGGTATATCAGGCAAATAATTATGAAGTGTCAAATTTTGTTTCTATTTTTTAGAGTTGACGTTATTCATAAAGTAGATAAGGATGTGAAACCAGCCCACGACCTTGCCTTGCCACTATGGCAAAAGGCGGGGTTTTATGTTCTGATTTGCCTCTTGTTTTGAGGATTTCGTCCACAAGGCTTCAAAAGTGAAAATTGATGGAAGAGAAATCTGAATATAATGTGCAATTCCAAGTGGTGTTTACTCATACAATCAACATACAATGTCGTTTCTTCATAGAACTCAGGTCTCAATAAAGGGAAAAAAAACGTTCAAAAATAGACGAGTCCAACAGTGAAGATGATTTAGAGATCAGTAGAAAAGCTTTGGAGGTTCCCATGGAAATATGCTTGGATAAATTGGACAACGAGGCACACAGAACAACTAAAGTTGGATGTAAATTTGATGTCATCCATGATGATGAAGAAATTGCATTGCAAAAATTTAGAGACGATTGGCTAGAAGAGAAGAAGGGGAAAATGAAGATATAAAATTATTTTTACTGTCTTTATGTTTTGCATGTTGGTTGCTTTTGTCTGCTTCTGCTCTTTATTTGAAGTTGTTTATCTTATTATGTTTCCGTAGCATTTGTTGCAAATCCTTATTCATTTTCAAGCTATAACCAATTGGGAAAAAAAAACCAGTAAAATAGTTATTTCTCAAATAAGACATGAATGAATTTCTTACATTCAACATAGTTTTATTTATATTATTATCCTTTAATAAAGATAGTCTTACTAATCTTGTTCGTTTTCTATATTTACAATTACCTCATTCCAGTGGATAAAGCAAATGACCAAAAACCTATGTAGAACACCAAAAAAAAAAAAAAGATAGAAAGAAAGAAAATGAACAAATTGCATGTTGTTTGAAATTTGAATTTTAAATTCAAAAATTTATAAGTTAAACTATTTTTTTATATATAAACCTAAAGCTTAAATGATTGAATACATTAAATTTGAATAAGACATCTTGAACTTGTTTTGGCATTTAAAAAATCAAGTAAATATAAAATCTTGACATATTTTTGGTACTTTGAAATTTGATTCATATATGTATACCTTGCTGGTTGGGTGGAACCAGCTTTTCTTTCGCTGGATTTTCTCAATTTTTCGTCTGACAATTAGTTATGAAAAAAATATTGGGAAAAGAATAAATAAATAAATAGGGTATAGTGCTGAAATATTTTAATTTATTTATACTAATAATAATGATGATGATATGATGATGAAAATTATGATAATTAATCCAATCAAAAACAGCTGGTTGATGTTCTCACTTTCTGTCGACTACTCGGGTGATGCTTGGCTGCCATTATCAAATACCAGCAGCAAAAGAAGATTGTGGCTCTTAAAGTTCCTAACTACAATTGGCTACCATCATTAGACTCGTATTCAAAAGTGTAATACACTTGTTTTAAAAAGGTATGGTACACCCTTGCCTAATACTACCTCCGTTTTTATTTATCTGTCGCATTAGAAATTGTGTTAAAAATTTTGACCGTTAATATCTTAATTTGTATAATATTCATCATACAAGATTGATATCATTAGATTCGTAATAAAAAAATGTTATTTAAAAAGTATAATATTATAATTTTTTATAAAAATTTTATATTAGAAATTATTAATTAAATATTAACACTGAAAATCGTAAATGACAGATAAAAAAGAACGGAGGGAGTATTATTTGTGATTATCAGGTGAAAATGTCTAAAAAAAATTATCTGACTGTAAAAGTTATAATCATCAAAGATTTAAAAATAATCTTTCTGAAGGTGCAAAAATAAACTTGATTTTATTTTAAAGTTGGATTCGAAACTTTTTTAAATAAATGATAAATCAATTTATTAAAAGTTATATAGTATAGTGATTAATTTTTAAATTGAGCTTCACTAATCTAATAATGGTATGTTCTCTTTAACTTATTTCTTTCTAAATAAGTCGATTAATAAATTTAGGATATATGTCTCACGGATAAGTTCTAAAAAATTAGAAAAATATAATTTACAAAAAAATAAATTTAATAAGAATAAAGATGAAACTTTTCCATCTAAAAAATATGTCAGAATGAATATTGAATAGTAACAACCATCCCATGCTATTTTTGTAAACATGCATATAACACTAGTTTTTGGTGAAATAGTATTATTCAAAGTTTATAATTAAAATAGTACATTAAATGTTGTACAAAAAACAATGGGTTAAATCTCACACTACCACGTGTCTTCTATTTATCAAATTTTCTTATTTCCTCTTTTTTCATTTGTCAAATTATCTAATTTTCATAATTATAATACTACCTCCGTCCCTGAGTATCAATTTTCTTAACTATCTTGCCCCTTTTTATTTGTCAAATTTACATTTACAATAATTAAAATACCTATATTACCCTTAATTAATGAATCAAATTTTTATTTTACCTTTTAAACTTTTCCTTTATTCATCTTTTCCCTTAATGAGGGGTATACTTGTCCATACATAATTTTTTTTACCTTATTTCCAAGATGCATTGATTTTATAAAGTTAGTTTATTTGATATTCAAAAAGGGACGGAGGGAGTATATATGTATCCCTAATAAATAATTTTTTTAATTTCATTTTAAGGGTATTTTTCAATAGGGCATTGGACAGTTTGTAAATTTTTTACAACATTTCCCATGTTCATTGGTATTGATAATTTTTTTTATGAAAAATTAGATTCTTATAATCCATATTTTTGACAATTGGACGATAATAATTTCTACTTTTTTTTTTGTATGTCAATGGTCCCAAAAAAATAACTTTGTATTTTTTGGTGTTAAATCTATCTCCATATTTTTCTAATTTTTTCATTCCATGAAGTGTAGTTACTAAAAAAATTTCTAAATTAATTTTTTGAGAATCCGAGCAGATTATTATGATCTTTTTAAGGAACACAAGGGGAAAATCATAAAAATTAGCAAAAAATCCAAAAAAAAACTTGAGATGAACGTTGTAAATTCACTAAAAATCATGAAAAATTGTTGTGCTAAGTTTTGGGAAAACGCAAGTCAAAATCAATGATATTTAGGTACACACTTGCTGGCAGTTCCAACAAAATTCAATTTTATTTTTTTGGAACTATTAACATACAAAAAAAATTGAATTATTATCATTCAATTACCAAAATTTTAGATTATTAAAAATAAATTTTCCTTATATTTTTGGAATGGAGGGAACAATAATTAAGCTTGAAATAATGGGAACTAAAAATGTGGGAAAGTTATTTAAGGTTGGTAAATGACTTGACTGGGGATGGGAAACGTAAGAATAAGGGAAACCCAAACAGAGGGAAGGGTAGTTAGGCCTTATTATTTTCTGCGGTTGACAAACTACGGTACCACAATATACCGCAATTTACAACAACTCACCACATTTTACCACAAATTATTACTTTTCTCTCTCCTCACTTTTCTCCTCTACTTTTTACATTCTCTCTTCTCACCTACCCCACATACCAATAATCTACCACAACTCCACCATACCCACCACAATTCTACCACAACTCACCACACCATACCGTAAAATACCGCAGAAAAGAACAGGGCCTTTGTTACTCCTTCCGTTTCATATTAATTGTCATAATTTTAATATTTATGGTCTCCAATGTCACTTTTTAATTACTACATCCGTCTCAAAATGTTTGTCACCCTTACTAATTTCATTGTCTCAATTTGTTTGTCACTTTTACAATTTCAATAATTGTGATTCCATTTTACCCTTAATTAATGCACTATTTATCACTTTTTACAATTCCAATAACTATTATTCTCAATTATTATAAGAGTAATTTGGGAAAGTTACAAACTTTTCACCTCAATTTCAATATGTCTTGATTTTCCCAAGTTAGATAATTTGACAAAGATATTGGGATGGAGATAGTAATAATTTCTTACTTAATATATTGTTAATAATTATAATATTATATTTTTATAATAATATTTTTCATTAAAAATATAATAATAATCTTATATAACAATTCATTAACGTTTAGGTAATAGTAAGAAAGGCAGCTTGAAATTCGGACAAAATGATCAGCAAAATAGCAATAGAGAGCGCTCTCTAATCTCACCATCAATCAATCCCCTTTCTCCTTTTGTGCCGCCCCACCACCACTTCCTTTCCTCTCTCACCATCCCCAACTATTTTGAGTTTCTCCCCCCTCAATAAAGTCTCCCCCATCCCCCTCTCGTTTCTTCATCAGATATTTTTCATTCACACAATAAAGCCCGTTGGAGAGGGGGTCACAATAACACCCCACACCCCCACAAAGAAGGTCCTTTGAACAGGTCTTGCTTGCATTTCTTTGCTCACCCTTTCATTGTGTTATTGTTCTTGCTAGCCACCTTCTTTAATTTGGGGGGCACTTATTAGTTAATCAAAAACCAAATGGCTACAATTACAAGCACCAACCCCAAATGCAAGGCCTGTGATAAGACCGTCTACCTTGTTGACAAGCTCACTGCTGACAACAAGGTCTACCACAAAGCCTGCTTCCGATGCCACCACTGCAATGGCACCCTCAAGGTATATATCCTTTTCTATCTCTCCTTTCGTTTCGGATTCTTTCGATATGGGATTGTTTTAAGTTGGAGTGTAATTGAAGTCTGATTTGAGTATCATCTATTGATGATGAGCAGCGGTTGTTCTTAAGTAGGACTGTAAATGATCTCTCTTTTGAAAGGGGTATCAAGTATAAAAATGTGCGGTAAATGATCCGATTTTGAGCATGAATAACTGTTATCTGATGGCATTCCCATGCGAACTTTGTATTAATCAACTTGATGCCCGGTTTTATAGTAGGGCTGTCAACAATCGGATCCGGGTTACTCCGGGTTGGAATGAATAGGACGAAAACTTGATGTGCAATACCCAGTTTTTTTGGAGCATTTTCTGAGAGGGAGTCAAGCCAGACAACTATAAATTCGGGTCTAAAGGAGGTTCAAACAATAGAAAATTAGAAAATATTGTGTTTGAATTTACGGTCAAATCGGTCCATTCAGACTGAAATTCTATGATCATACCTGCTTTTTCCGGGTTGGACATTTTTTGTCAGTCCTAATTTATAGTTTTGCAGAGGTTTGTGGATCTGAAGAATGAAGGTGATTAACAAATTTGAGTTTGAATTTTGCAGCTTAGCAACTACAACTCCTTTGAAGGGGTGTTGTACTGCAGGCCCCATTTCGATCAGCTCTTCAAGAGAACTGGCACCCTGGACAAGAGCTTTGAAGGTATACATACACCATGAAATTCAAATTCTTTTTATTTTAACACAACAGAAGGGGATGAGACTGATGAGTTTTACTCCAAATTTTGGGTTTTTTCCCCCAGGTACTCCCAAGACAAAGCTAGAAAATGAGGTAATGTGTGAAACCCAAATGAGAATGCTTACTATCATTCTGATCTGAATGCTTTGGTGTATGTAATTCTGATTTTGAATTGTGGGTTGATTTGAACAGAAACCACCCAGTAAAGTTTCTTCCTTATTTGGAGGAACCAGAGACAAGTGTGTTGGATGTTCAAAGACTGTTTATCCAACTGAGAAGGTAGTCAATCTTATTCAACCATACATACACCAATGGACTTTTGAATTGTCAAATAACGTAACACTAGTTACGCTTATTTTGTCTGGTTTCATTGGAAAATGGCCTCGGATCAACTTTCAAAATTCAAATTCATATTATCATATATATAAGAAATAGTGTGTGGAGGGGCCAAACAATCCAAAATGCAACAGTCTTGACCATTAAATTATTCAAGGGTTGTTTTCAACGCACTCTAAACTGCTAAACTGAACACATTCTTTATCGCCAACTACCACGCGTGAAATTTGAATGGTCACAGTAAGTCTGACGTAGCGTGATTTCTGGCATTGAAGGTGTCGGTGAACGGGAGTCCCTACCATAAGTTCTGCTTCAAGTGCTGCCA
Source organism: Portulaca oleracea (assembly GCA_029582165.1). Taxonomy (NCBI): domain Eukaryota; kingdom Viridiplantae; phylum Streptophyta; class Magnoliopsida; order Caryophyllales; family Portulacaceae; genus Portulaca; species Portulaca oleracea. Next base: position 32,396,482 of record CM055879.1, on the reverse strand, counting down.
AGGAGGGTGCACAATAAGCCCATCAAACTACATCGGGCATGAGGGCAGGCTATACTGCAAGCACCACCACATTCAGTTGATCAAGGAGAAGGGCAATTTGAGTCAGCTCGAGGCCGATTTGGAGAAGAATGTGGCTCAGAACACAGAAGTTGTTGCTGAGTCATAAGGCGAAAAAAATGATAAAATTGTCATCTTGAGAATTTTGTCCTCCCCAAATTCCTTTTTGTTGCCTCTATTGTTCTGGACATGTATGTTGTATGTGCAGACTGAGGAACTGTAGCCCCCCCTTCTGCAGTTTTGGACTTTTGGGTGATTGGCTCCCTCACACACCAATAAAAAGAACTGAGACTCTGCTTACAGAGTTTCAGTTCTTTGTTGTGTGTAAGGCTTTCTTTTGTTGTGGCTGTGTTTTTGTCGTTGTAGTAAAATGCTGCAATGAAAAATGGTCAATTCATGGTGACCAATTGAACATGCTTGAAGAGTGTTTTTGTCTTCAGTGTCTCTTTAACTCTTATCCTTCAATTTTTTGCTTAGTTTTCATCTGGCTTGGAGCGTCACTTATTTGACAGACTTGACAAACAGGTTGTTCGGAGTGGCTTGGATTAGAATAACTTCGAATTTGGATTAGAATAACTTCGAATTTTCAATTTAATACGAGTAATATTAGTTCAAGGAACTGTTAGTAGTCAAATTGGGTCAGTTTCAAATTGGCTGTTCAAATTTGAATTTGAATTCAGTTTAGTTTTTAAAAAAGATAGAACCAATGCTAATTAAAATAAGGGGGAAGTTTCTCTTTCTAAGAACACTGTCGAATCAATTATTAATTGGTGTACTTGGTAGTTTCCTGGGAAAGATTTTCACGAGAAACACTTTCCGTAAAGCTTCCTTGAGAAAATGTTTACTTGAGAGTGAAATGGTCCAACAATCAAACTTTCACATCGATTTGTCACAGCTAAACACGAAAAATTTTGTCAACTTGAGAATTTCGCTAACCTTCACGAAAGTTTGAGAACCAAACGCTCCCTTAATAGCAAAGAAGGGGGGAAAAAGAAAAAAAACCCATAATGGTGGTGGGAGGCAGGAGAGAAGCATAGATGTAAATTTGGTACTCCCTCCATTCCAAAATATTTGTCCCTTTTGGTTTAACACGCATTTTAAGAAAAATCAACAAATTAGTCTCAATTAGCAATAAAAAACTAACGATACCCTTAGTTTTGAATTCAAAATTACTATTTATATTTTTCCCTCTCATATTTAAATACTTTTAAAATTCAAACTAATGGTATTCTAATAATTTCAATAAAATAAAACATTTCATTTTAAGAAAGTAGATACTCCTATAATTTTGGGACATTCAAAATATGAATAGGGAACAAATAATTTGGGACGGAGAAAGTATATGCTTTGAAAATGACATTGTGTTTCACTTGTACGGCGTGACACGATGTTTCACCTGCAATCCAAGAATCAGACACCAAATCACACATTCTCCCAAAATTACCATAACAAACTCCTAATTAAGTAATTATCCCCTTCACCAAACTTGGGATAGAGTAAAACCCAAGCATCAATATCAAAGGCCAAAAGCAAGCCAAAGGATAAAAAGGGAGGCAAAGGGGTCAAAAAAATACTAATGATCCTGCATTCAGCTTGAGAAATAAGATTATTGCAGTTACTTGGTTGGTTGTAAATATAACAACAATACAAAGGAAAATGAAAAGGAAATGGGGTTTAGAGTTTGAATGATTACTTAAAGAACCGTCTTAGAGGATAATTGGTAAGAATCTTAGGGAAATTTTTCTTGGGGGAGGGTAGGGGAAATTTTCCCTAAGCGAAGCTGGGAAATTGTGGATTTCCTATAAAAAAATTTCTTAAGTCAAAATACAACTAAACATTGAGAAAATTGGTCAACTTAGGAAATTGGTTAATTTCCCCATAATTTTCTACCAACCAAACAATCTCTAAGTCAAATTTTAACAGATCAAATATTTGGCCGAATACAATGTCATGACTGCATACTATGTTGTTTTCGGCCATCGTAACCTAAGACGATACTCCCAAAGACATCATCAAGATCCTAGGATTGTTTTAACCCCAATCTAGACAGTATTTCATGTACAAACCGGTCTCGATGAGGATAGAAAAAAAAAATAAAACTTTTCCATTGATTCAAATGTAAACCAAACATAGTGAAATATCCTTTCCCACGGCAAACTTTCCCAAATAAAACTTGCCTAGGACAAACTTTCCCGAGAAACATTTTCCTGAAAAAGAACCAAACGCACCATAAAAAGATATCAAACAACTTACAGTGTTGGCCTGGTCACCAACGAAGAATGTAATTCCAGTCTAGATAGTATTATTGCATGTACACACTGGTCTCAACCAGGATAGAAAAAGATAAAACAACTAGAATATGTAGTAATGTACAATTTACATGAAAGAAATGAATACAACTTTTTGATTTGAGGATTGTTGGACCATAACATCTCACAATCAACAATCAGGAAGGAAATAAATGGTAATTGGTAAGGGGAGGGTCAAACTAAATCCTATGAGAATATGTTACAAGTTCACAAGGGTAAATGAAACAAATCAGTCACACAGCGAGGAGATCTCGAGCTGCTCAACCTACTACATAAACTGAAAGCAAAGGAGTCTGTAGTCTGTACATACAGAGATCCAGTGAGATACTGGATCAGACAACACACGGTTCAGTCGCATCCAAAAGCCGACCGTTCAGGGCTATTGGCTTCAGGTCCACGATATGATTGTTGCGAAGAAACCCGAACCCGAATGTCCCGTCAATGTACAGCCATATCCTTCCTTCAACGTGGCGAGGATTCACTGAAGTTCCAGCCAAATCGGGGATCACAAGGTCGTAACTTGAGTTGACGTACATGATGTGCGAAGGTGAGTGCAGGTAAGTCTCGTCTTCAGATTCAGCTCCGGGCTGGATATGCATTCGGGTGTTGTACAAATAGTCCTCCTCATGAGATAATGGTGAGTTGATGAATGTAGCGTTCGAGGTCCAAAATACAGGGGCGTAACCCGAGAAGGGCTTTGAAGCATCCCCAGCTCTTCGGCATGCAATGCCTCCAATGTCATCATATGCCACGAGGTAAAAGTCCAGAGTCATGTCATCGCAGACACCCTGCAGCAAAGGAGAATGCCATCAACCGAGTGTTGATAGCGGCTATTTTTGGGTTTTGAAACCTCTAAGGAGGTACAAAGATCGGGCAACAAACAACAGCATGATTGTGTTGCGGTGAAGTCTTTTGTAAAGGATAATTACCCTAAACTTTTTACCCAAGCAAAAGAACAGATCCAGTCATCATCACAGATAACGAAAGCTGATCATGAACTTGTGATGCAAAATGGAACTGTTTGTGGATAATGCTCCCATGTGCAACTCTTTGGAGAATTCATGATCTTTTAGTGATGCTAAAGCACAACTGATACTGCAGGACGCGGACGGTCCGACACTATGTTGATTTCTCATCTAGTGCCTACTTTAACTTTATATACCTTTATGATTTACTTTTTTCTTCAAGAAGACTCTGCAAACACATCTAAACAACGAGACGGCCAAGCCAAGTGACAAGCAACGAACACCTAAACCCCGCAGCTACAGACAAAGATTAATCATCATCATCAACAGCAGACAAGTAGTTCATTAATCTCACACATCAGAAATCCCAAGAACTTGATCATTATCTTCTCCCATTAATAGCTTCACTTTTCACACAGACTCAAAATATCTTAAGGCATCTATATATTCCATTCATACAACTGATGGATTACAAGTGGGAAACCTTTATAACAAGACCACAAATGCATGCTTCACATCAAAAGGAGAAACAAAAGTATAACACAAAGCAACAGAGACCCAAAACCAATGTAATGAGACTCCATGTAAGCTATCTATCTCCCAATTTCATCAATGGTGAATGTGATGAACCAATTGAGCTAGGATCATTGCATCCCTACACATGTGACTACCGTTCTGATTAGTCGTGGCAAAAGCTGACCCCATCCGAACCGGCCCGGTTTTTCAAACCTAAAATATAGCAAACCCATAATACGGGGCATACCTAACCCAACTAGACCCCCCGGAATTGACAGGTCTAACCGTGATCATCTACCAAAGATACCTAATTGAAGTAAGTTTTGTTTTACATCTCACCTCCCTTAAATTAACAACCTATATACCAAGTAAGACAATCCCCCTAAACTACAATGATCATCACAAACTGAAACCACAAACATCCATAAATCATTCCAAAAAGCTGCAAAGTGGAACGAAAACATGAGAAATTCAAACAGATTCTGACCTTCCAAAGGCCCTGCAAAGGCTTAGAAGGAGTAGGAGAACAATGTGCAATCTTAACAAGATGTTCAGGCTCCCACCTCCTCCTCCCCTGCCTCTCTTTCTCCCTCCTCCTCTGCCGCCTCGACGCACGCTCCCCGCCCGCCGGAGGGCTCGTCCGATTCGCAAAATACTGGTACATTTCCGACATCCACCGATCCGGGGGCGACCCGATTTCCGAAACCACCCCATTTTCCACCTCTGACCCACTTCCCAGATCATCCCCGCCATTAAAACTCCCATTTTTCTTGTAATTATACCCATACCCATACCCATTTCCGAAATCCCTACTTTCTTCCAACACAACATGCCCTTTCCCCATGAAACTCACGCTTATCCGGATCAAACCCGAGTTGGGTTCGGTATTCTTCAAGTAATGCACCGCCTCCCCATCTGCGGACAAACTAACCCAGATGAACGGCGACTTTACGACGTCGTATGACCCGTCTTTAGACGGAGAAACGGTCGAACCCGTCACACAAGAGGCCCCCCACTCGAAGAAGATAAGCGGGGCGTCTCCGAATATCCCGGACCCAATGCCGCTCCGACGCCAAAACCCGATCAAATTCTCGTATTCGGAGAGGGTCTTGTAGAGGAGCTTGTAACAAATCTTACCTTCGCCCCATTTTCGAATCTGGGTCATGGATCCCCACCTACGATCGCACATCGCGTACCAAACCCGGCTGTCGGAATCCGACAACGAAATGAAGCGTTTCGAGGTGCAGGCGAAGGAGGAGATGTCGGGGGGAGAGAGGAATGATAGGATGCAGAGCTGAACGTCCTCCGGTAGATCCGAGAAGGAGAAGGAGCAAGTTTTCCAGAGTGGGTCGGAGCAATTCGCCATGGAATTGGGGGATTTGGAGCTGGATTTCTAGGGTTTGCGAAAGGGTGGGGGGAAATCGAATTGAATTGGATTGAATTGAGATGAGATTTGATTTGATTGGGAGTTTAAATTGAAGAGTAAAAACAAATGAGGAGGGTTGAAGGGTGGATGGGAAGGGAAGATTCGTGTGGAAGAGAGAGAATGATTCGATTTGGGAATAAATTGTTGGAGTGGGAGGTTTGGAAACGGATCCGGTGGAGAGGAGGAGGAGGGATTAATGGATCATTCTTGAGAATGCAGAAAGGGGTAGAATGGTAAACTCGGAAGCTAGGGTTTGTCGTCGGGGAATAGGGATAAAACAACGTGGCTGGTTGCTGGAAGTTTGAATTGCTTGACGGTTCTCAAGTCTCAACGAGCTACAGGTTGACGTTGATCTGGTCACGGTCCTCGTCCGGGAAAATACAAAGAAAACAAGAAAGGGAAAATAAAAAATAAAGGCACCGTCACCAAATATAGTGGGTTGCTGATAACGTAGGAAAACATATCTAGTGGCTACTGAATACTGATGCGTCATGCATGCTTGCACTTTTTGGCTTATCTATTTTTCTTCTTATACTCTATTTTAGTAGTCAAAAAATTGTCCAATATTCTATAAAAAAAAATTGTCCAACATAAAAGTTCATCAGTTCAGTGAAAAGATCGGATACGGGTAAATGTTTTGGGTGTGTTTTGATATAGATCGATTTAATTGGAGATTTGGGTGGAATATTTTCCATTTTTCTATCAATCGAATTCGATACTGACTGAAGTTATGCTTGTTGGACTCGTCTACATCTGAAATTACCTGAACCTTAATAAATTTTTGATAACCCCAATACCTTTTTTTCTTTTTTCTTTTTTTGAAATTGACAACCTTACTACCTCAGTATCTTTTCAGTGTTGTCAAAATATTGGATTCAAAATTTTGACAAAATTTTATTTTATAATAATTCCCCATATAAAATTAATTTCATTAAATTCATAATAGAAATTATCATAAAAAAGTGTAATATTATAATTTATTGTAATGAGAAATGATTGACTAAATAGCGTAAATTGGAAAAAAATAATCCATACTTTGGGGATATTGAAAAAAATAATCTAAACTTACAACTTTGTTATGGATAAGCTGAACTTTAACCTCTATTATTTTTAGCATCCACCACCTAGTTAAATTCGTCCGAAAAGTAACATGGTGGTGGCGATATTACACGCGGATCATACTTTTAACTTGTTTTTAAGTTGCAAAAAGTTTCACGTATAATATCACTACCATCACATAACTTTTTGGACGAGTTTAACTAGGTGTTAGATGCTAAAAATAATAATAGTTAAAATTCAGCTTATCCATAGTAAAATTGTAAGTTCGGATTATTTTTTTTCAGTGCCCCAAAATTTGGATTATTTTTTTTTCAATTTTCCTAATAAAAACAGGATAGACTATTGTTTTTTCATTTTTTATTGGGTCATCTTTTTGCAAGGAAATCGTATGTTCCATCTAGATTCGCATAATTTTAGTAAGTGGTGGTTCTGGGCCTACTGGCCCAATAATACTAAATTTTAATTCTTTATTCTTTTACAAATGGGGGTCATGGCTAATATACCGTTCATAACTTTTAGCTTTAGCCCGTTATTTTATACGGTTGCTTGTTGTGTGGTAATAGTGCGGTGTGATAAAATTTAAAAAAGTATGGTGAGTTGTGGTGAAAGTCATGGTAGGTGGAGTAGGTTAAAAGAGAGAATGTAAAAAGTAAAGGAGAAAAATGAGGAGAAAAAAAATTAAAAGATATATTGGTAATAATTGTGGTGTAGTGTGGTGATTGGTGAAGTGTGGTGCGGTGTGGTACCACCACCGCAACCTATCCCATAAAAGAACGGGGGCTTAGAATGAGGTCATCAAAGGATGAGGCCATTAACAAGCCGACCCGTTTAAACAATGTTAACGAGTCGGTAAATGGGAGACACCAATTCGACCTATCAATAACTTAAAGTAAATAGTTTTTACTAATTATTTTAATTCTCATCCTTACTATTATTAAACACCATGTCAATAATTAGTATATAACTAGTTTTGGTACAAAATACACTTAGAGTCCTTTGAAGGAAAGACTTTAGGAACAAACCGACCGTAGTTTTTGCTAAAAGGCCCCGACCCTGCCCACCTTTGCAATAGGCTGGCCTTGACCCGACCGTACATTAGGTAGTGGATCACCATGACCCGGCCCGATTCGTTGATTGCCCTTAATGGGCTATAATTCAGTTTAACTCCCACCCTTATTGGGCTTAGTTCTGCACCATTGGACTACCCCAAATACTCAGCCCAAGAAAAAAATTTATGGAAAAAAAGAGAAATAAAAGAGGGGGGGGGGGGGGGACGAATTTACTGGGTTTTCCCTAGGCTCGGCTGATTGCAGTATCCATCGAGGGAGGAGAGAGAAAGAAAGAGAGAGAAAGCTCATTCAGAACAACAATGGCGACCTCTTTGCAGAGAGCTGGTTTGAGGCTTGCTCGGATTCCTCGATCTTCGATATTCTCGATGCGATCATTCGCTTCTGAAGCCGAAGATGCATTGGTAGAAGTCCGCCCTGGTGAGATCGGGTTGGTCTCTGGTATTCCCGAAGAACATCTACGCCGGCGAGTATGCTCCTTTCTGTTTACACTTTTTCAAATTTAGTTGCGGTTTTGGATTTTTATCTGGTAATTCTTCGATGAATCTCATTTTCACGGCTTAATAAATTGCTTTTTGAGGAAGTTTATGTGGAACAATATGTCAAAGATGGAATCCAGAGTTAAATTGTTTGTACTTTGTCGAGAATCTGTAACGATGAAGCTTTTTTTGTGTTTGAATATCTGCAATCAGGTGCTCTTTTCATTTTGTTGATATCTCTATTCGTGTTGTTCTGTCTAGAAGTTGCTGCATTTGCATTTGTATGAGATGGTAGGGTATATGGGAGAAAAAGGGGCATTTTGAGATTTAGTAAATAGAAAGGCCGAAGTTAGGGTAGTGATTCTGGACATCGTCGCTTGTTATTTCTTGTACTTATGGCCGGGTTTTAGGGTTGAATTTGGCAAGGGCACTTAATGGTTCTAGGGTTTTCTGCGAATTGTTCTGTATATGGAGTTCTTGGACATTTGAGGCTATAATTATAGTTTTGTGTATATGTTTCCTTCGAATCTGGAATTGTATATGTTTGCTGGAAGAAGAGGAAAAGGAACATGATTATGGTGTTTACCATATTCTGTAATCCATAGAATGTCTTTTCTTTGCTGGATACAAATACTGCTTCATTTATTTTTCATTTTGAACTTATCATCTCTGTTCCTTGACCATAGTAGATGATTGTTAAAAACGTACGAGTATCTTTAGATAATTTATGGGTTTGACATAAATATGCAGTGAAGTTACTTTCTTGAGCCCCCGTGAATTGCTATTGAAGAGCTAAATATTGACCCAATCTTGTCAATACTGTACTTATGAGTTATGAGTATGCTAAATGTATGGGCTGTTACATGATCATAGGTCAAGTGGGCTATTTCTTCTTTTTGTTAGCTGTTTTCCCTTTCTAATTGATGGCATGAGTGCAGGTTATGATTTACTCTCCTGCTCGAACTCCAACACAACAAGGGTCTGGAAAAGTTGGAGTGTGGAAAATCAATTTCCTTTCTACTCAAAAGTAAGTGGCAATATGTGAACCGGCTCATACTACGTGATTGATAACTGAACATAGTATTGTGGATTGTAGATTTGTAGAGAGGCCAGAACTAAGGAGGTTGAATTGGAAACTGGCCTTCGCATTTATGTTTTCTCAGACATTCATTTTGAGTGAATTTTATGCTACCTATCATGTTTGATAAAAAGCTGAGCTCTGGCTCTCTTTTATCCTGTTTTCTGGCCGTAAATATGATATAAAGTGTAATTTATCATTTTTGTGATATGCTTATTCAGCATCCTTTCTTCTGGTTTGCCTTATTAATAGGGATATATTTCCTTGTAAAAAGAATTCGATTTGGCTGGCACCTTTGAGCTGTTGATAGTTACACTCTATTTTAGGACCCCTGGACCCGGAAATCATCTATTGATAACTTCCTGCTGTCCATGGTTAAAGTCTGGAAAGTAACACGGGTTAAATTTGCTGCTGCACTATGCTTTCCACCCATACAGTTCATTGTTTGCTGTCGAAATGGGTCAGAGAAAATGTTCAGAGCATAACTCAACACTTTCTGGTGGAGTCTCCTTGCCTTTTGGCTGTTAAATGTGTCTCAGGTCCTACTTCGTGTACTCCAGTGATGTCTAGAATTTAAGGCATACTACTAAGACCTATGAATGCAGGAATGTATACTATAATATGGAAACGTGATAAGTGAGAAGTGAGAACCCCATCGAAGTAAAAAATAGTAGGGCTTGTAGCTATCAGTTTGCTTTTCCTAGACTGAGATTGAGTAGATCTTTAGATTGTATGTTGGGGTAAAGATAACCTGGTAATTATGCTTTCTGCTCTATGAATTTGATGATGAACTTCTACAATTTATGTTTTAAGTTGCATGATGTCTGCTAGAACATATTCTTACTCCCACTCCGTTTCCCTTTATTGATGACATATTTTAGTGCTGGCCTGCTAGGAAATTGAAAATCTAATGGTTGAACACAGCTTTTAGGTGAATTTGCCACAACTAGTGGTTGGAACTGTTAGTGATGGCTGAATTTTTAAGTAAGTAGTTTCTTTCTCTTTCCTAAAATAACATTTTCATGCATGATACATCTTCTAGGTGGGAGAATCCTTTAATGGGATGGACATCCACTGGAGATCCATATGCCAATGTCGGTGAAGCCGCATTGACTTTTGATAGTGAAGAAGCTGCCAAAGCTTTTGCTGAACGTCATGGATGGCAATATGTGGTATGTCACATTCATTCACATCCTCTTCAACCTATCAACAGAATGCATCTTTTTTTTTTTTTAAATTTTGTTGTGCAAATATCCGTTAGTCATGTTCTCTCGTATCAGTTTTGAGAACTTAGGATGTGGCTTTTTAAAATTAGATTCCTTGTGCTGCTTTAGCCACATTGTCCCAATGTACTGAGCAGTGAGCACATGAATGATATATCATGGAAAAGACTGGTACAAGAGACAGATAGGATTTTTTTGAGTGGGTGCGTGGGTGTTTTCCTTTTTTTTTTTTTTTTTTTTGTTGGCGGGGGGTAACATTGTAAGCTAATGTATATATGAACTCCTTGGTATGAAAACGTCTTTAGATTTATGATGGGAAACTGTCTGAAAGGCTCATGGGACTCATTCCTCGTGCTCTGGGTGTTGGTGAATTAGCCTGCCTGGTGCATTTGTTAGTTGGGATAAGTGTTAGCTGATGGATCAAATAACATGGTTTGATTTCCTGCTGTTTAAGGGAGTTAACATGGCTATGCCTTTGAGGATTAATATTTTATAGTAGTTGTCTGTTGGACCATCCTTTGGTCTAACGCCGAACGTATGGGTTTATCTGGATTCTGGATGAACGCATCACTTGTACATTGTGTGATTCCAGGACAAAAAGGTCTTTTATATGAAGTCCTGGGAAAGACTAACTGATTTGGATTTGGAGGAACCAAAGGGAGTATATATGATGCAAGGCAGAAAGAAAACACATAATATATGAATTCCTAGCATATATTATGATTTTTAGAAGTGGTTTATTTATATAATCGAATTCTTAATTATTGACATATTTTTATATGTAGGCATATTTCAGAGAGGTCAGACAAAGATATTTAGTAGCACATTATCAAGATTTGCTTTCATAGTTTATTAGGATGATATTGTGTTTTATATTTCTATCCTTTTCTAGGATATTTCTTATCATTTAGGTTTCACAATGCTAGTTAGTCTCTTCATTAAATAATGCCCTTTATGTAATTGAAGAACGCAGACTTGAATATTTAATCAAATTGGGGTTTTCAAAAACTATGGGTTGTGTGTGGGAGATTTTTGATGTAGGAATTGTCCTAGATCAACTTTGGTATAAGATATATTCATTCCTAATCGCCTAATTTCTCTTTGCATCCTGATCACTCCCTACCTTCTCTTGCATCCTGTCCTCTTTCCCAAATCAGCCAACACAAAAGGAGTTTAGCAGAAAAAAGAAGACAACAGAAGAAAATATAATGTGTCGTGTGTTCTTAAGTTCTGGGTTTTGACCTGCCCACATCCACTTGCTGCCTTTAGATCTGTACATGAAGTTTCTATGTGCTGGGTGTGTGTGCGGAGCCAATGAATTGGTGTGAAAAACACAATCATGCCCTTTTCATGATTATTCACAACAATCTTTGCACCAAGTTTTCTCACGTTATGGGGACATGGAAAGCATTGCCAATTTCATGCAATAGAATTTTCACTCAAGTGAATTTTTTCTCTGATGCTGTTAATGCTTTGATGTCAAATTCTTGAAGATTGTTGTGAACTGGATCTTGATTCCTCAAGTGAGTTCATCTGTGGTTGTAGACCTTGCATTCCTTAGTCTATGTTTGACCTCCTATTCAAGGTTTTCCAGGGAGCCACTAACCTTTTATGAAAGAGATCCTACTTATTGTGAGGCACATGTTAGGGGAGTGGTGACAGACGAGGAGCTGGAACTAGTGAAGAAGGGTTTACTGAAGTGGATGTCCAAATGATAAATGGTGTCAAAGTATTGGAAAAAAATAAATTCCAAATGATGTTCCATTAGGATATACGAGTTCAGAAGTTGCTGAGCTCAACTGCCACATAGATGGAGCTATGAAGTACCTAGTGACGAGAAAATAATGAAGATTTTGAAGTGGATGTCCAATTACTTAAGGATTCCATACATTTTAGTATAAATTCAAATACGGTTGACATTAACATGGATCATGAATCTTTGACAAGTTCTCAAGAATTCAAGCAGCTGGAAAAAGAGTTTCGGTTGAACTAGAAAGTGGAAAGGCATGTTGAATCCCTAATTTCTTTTTGGAGAAAGATGGTCTTCATTCTGTGTCCGCATGGTTATCAATGCTAGAGAGGATATCAGGGCTTGAGTTTCAGTGCAAGTGCATGAAAATTAGGTTTTTATTTTCGTCTTCAGCTCTTGCTCCTTTTCATTTCAAAACTCCACGTTGGGTGTTTTTTTTTTCCCTCCAATGGGGAGGAATGATTCAGGACAAAGATAGAAGACACATGAATTACTAGCCTATATTTTGACCTTTAGGTAGTGTTATATTTTGTTATATTTTTATAATTTTTCGAGATTAATATTTAGGCATACTTTAGAGGTCATGTAAGGACATTTAATAATTTTTCTAATTTATATTTAGTATCTTAGTTCATTAGGATAATATTAGGTTATATATTCCTATCTGGATACCATATCATGCAGGTTTCCTAATCTAGCTAGTATGTTCATTATGTAGAGTCCTTTATGTAATTGAAGAAGACAGACTTGAATATTCAATCAAATTGAATTTTTGTAAACTGTAAGTTTCATGTGTAAATTTTGTGGCATAGGAAGTGTCCCGCTTATTTGCAACGTTCATAATGAATAATTTTTGCGATGTTGCCTATAAAAAAAAAAAAAGAAAGTTTCTTGCTTCAACATATCTTAGTTATTAGGTCAATAGTGATGTTACTAGGTCAATAATAACGAATAATTATTAGCAGCACATTATTCTGAGTACTTTGTTGGAATACTGAATAAGTGATAGCAAACCGAAGAAAGAATAGTTTGGATGAAGGACATTGACATTGTGTTGACATGAGGTACATCGGTTAGATGCCCAACAGTTGCTTTGCCTTTTTCTCTCACTCTATTGTAGAACTTATGGAAGATAGGTCCATTATTTGACAATGGACAACTTCTCTTCACTGTATATTCCCCTTCGAACTAGCTGCAAACAGAGAACATGAAGGACTGTATTTCCCGGGAAGTTCCTGGGCACAAACCTCGTTTGTTCTCGTTCTTATTCATGATACGTTCATACTAATGTTATAGTTGCGATGGACTCAGCTGGGACCAGGAGTTGTCCCTCAGGAGGAATCCTTTTAATGATAAGGATTTGCGAAAGTTCGATGAGATGTTTGTTTTCTGTGTGGAATATGAAAATTTTGTTCATTTTTTCCTTCGGTAAATTCTCCTTTTTTTGCATTCAATTCTCATTTAGCATAAGCTACCTGAATCAGATAATATCAATCAAATTCTGACATTACACTATAACTGTTGTGTAAGTACAGAGTTTGGACAATAAGACCTAAACAATAATTAGTAATGACAGGTTTGAGGCTGAAGAGCCAACAAACTGATTCGGCTGATGTTCTGAATATGAGAATTTGGTTCATTTTTGCCTTTGGTAAATTCTCCAGTAGTCATTCAATTCTATTGTCTTAAGCTACCTGAATGTGATAATTTGAATTAAATTCTTCCATTACATACCGTGTAAGTACACTTTGGACTAGGAGGAAAAAGAATAAAAAAATCTTAGAATCCTTAGTTATGACAGGTTAGAGCTGAAGAGCCAACAAACTAATTTAGCTGATGTTCTGAATTTCTGATTACCTGTCTTTTTTTTGAGAACATGCTTCGATTACCTTATAGCATGTGTCATTGTGCTTTCTTGGTGTATGAGATGTTAATTTATTACTGATTACCTTCTATATTTGGCTGCCTGAGTAACACTGATGGTTGGAACTTTCTGCAGGTAAAGAAGCCTCACACACCAGTCCTGAGGGTAATTTCACCTTTTCTCCCATACATATATAATTTTGAACCCCCTCCCTGCTTATGTTCAGAGAATTATTGCACTGCCTCGCTCTAGATATTGCCACAAGGATAAATATAATAAACTTAACTAGGTACTGTGTCAACCCAGAATCTTGTTATCAAGGTCAAATGACGGCCTTCTAAGTTTTTCAGACAATTGAGTCTTCTTCTCCATCTAGTGGCTTCTTGGCTGATCTCTAGTTAGGGATTTGGAGGAAGGCAAAGTAAATGACAGGCCTGGGTGGAATGTCATAGCGGCTGTTATTGGTGGAACTAGGGCTAGCAACGAGCCGAGCCGAGCCGAGCCGAGCCCGAGCTTGGCATGCTCGAGGCTTGGCTTGTGAGCTACATTGCAAGCTTGGCTCGGGAGCCCTCACGAGCTTTAACGAGCCCATATTTGTTCATTGTTAGTCATTTTGTTGACCTACAAAGTGATAATAAAGAGTAACTCTTAAAATAGAGAATAGTAAAAAAAAAAAGCACTTATAACAAAGTCAAATAATGATATAAGATTGAAAATTAATTAATTCAAAATAACAATTATAGGATATAAAATAAAGTAATCTTTTAGCGATAATGAAAATAATTTGTGATTGTGGATTTATAACATATAAAAAAAAAGATGTATCAAAAGCACAAGTTTCAATTCATGTGAATAAGGTAATTTTATTTTGGAAATTATATTATCAAACACAACATATTTTGTCTAATTTTCCATTTTCACGAGCCTTACGAGCTTCACGAGCCGAGCTTCCTTGGGGTTGGCTTGGCTTGTTTATGTGATGAGTTCGAGCCCGAGCCGCCTCGAGCTTATTGCGAGCTGAGCTTATTGGGCTTTCCGCCGAGTTGGCTCGCGAGGGCTCACGAGCCGGCTTGGCTCATTGCCAGCCCTAGGCGGAACATCCTTGCATTATGATGTACAACAGCAACAACAAACCTCAGTATAGTCTCACTAACCTTGCATTATGATGCCATCCCTTTAATTTCTGGTTGGTCTGCATATTTGGGTTCAAGAAATTGACATTGAATAAAGCTGCAGTACTGCTGTCCTTTCGCCCCCCCCCCCCCCCTTTTCTTTTATTCTTTTTTTTTTGTTTATGTGTCTCGGAGTGGGTGGGTTGGAGGGAGGTTGATGAGCATTCCATCAGAAAGATTCTTCTTGTTCTCAGTGATGCAGAATCTTGTATCCTGTCTAACATGAAATATTGAATGCCTGAATGGAGTTTGATCCTTTTCATTTCCAACTATCAAATGAGAGCTTGATTTTGAGTTTTGCTCGACCGTTTTGAGTGCTTGTAACCTCATCCTTGTCATCATGCATTTGTACTTGAAAAACTTTTACATATGTGCCTTGATTAGGAAGTCTAAGTGATGTTTTGTCATTAGTTTTGAGTGAGGTTGCACGATTGTGTGTGCTTGCCTAAATTTCGATTATGAGTGGAGGTTTGAAATACATTGATAATATGTAGGACAAGCTGCACTTCTCTTCTGTTAGTTTTATGGTAGAACTTGACATGTGATTGATAGTAGGTTTGAAATAGGTTTAAACATGCAGTTTTCATTGGCTAATTACTCATTTGTGTATTGTTTTCAGCCGAAGTCATACGCAGACAACTTCAAGTGGAAGGGTCCCCCGAAGCAGCAAAATTAGGACTGCAAACTTTCCCATTTCCAAGAGAGGATGTAAAGCTCAATTATCATAGTTGCTTTATTTCCTTGTCTGTGTTTTCCCCTGTGCATTTTCCTTTCTTTTGCCTGCCTAATAATTATAAGCAAATGGTGCTTCACAAGCTCATGCGGCAAAAGAGCATTGTCATTTGTCGAGTACAATTTGAGCATCGTTTTCTAGCGTTTATATCTTTGTTACTCATTTGAATTCAAGTGGAGCTAAATTCCTGTACTTCATATAGGCTTTGGTTGGCTACAAAATTTCTTGTGCTATCGAGCGATGGTTACTGGTTGTACTGACTATCCCTGTACCAAGCTTGCCTTGTTGTGGATTCTCATCCCGTCCATGCTCTAAGATAATTTTGTGTCTAGCATTTTGAGATAAAGCTAGACTACTGACTGCATGCCAATGAGCGAAGCTGGTGGATTACTCTGAAATTTTTTGAAGATGCGTCAGGTGACAGTATTGCTCGTATTGGGTATTCTGTATCTAGTGTTATATGTTTGCATGAATACAGAGGTCAAATTGCTTCACATGCACGAGGCTACTAGCTGTTTTCGTCGTAATGGCAAAGGAGTTACCAACTTTTGTCACCCTTGCATATTGGAATTGGATGAGGGTTGTAATGGCATCACATTAACAATCAGATGCCTTCCATGTCTAAGGATTAAACACGATCACTTTTGTTTTATGCCAGATGCTCAGCAGTTTTCGTCGAATCATCAGCCTTTGCCTTTTATCAAAACAGCCGCGCGTGTGCATTGGATACATTCCTTTGTGCAATATCATTATAGTAATTGTTTTGCATCAAAAGAAAAAAATCTTTTGCAAGCGGCTTTCATGTCGAAGGAAGTGGGAAATGGTTAATCCAATCTGATCTTAGTAGTGCACAGTCATATCTTAACAACATAGAGTGAGATGGGGAAAATTCTCTAGGCTCCACTCTACCCTCGGAAAAAAGGCCCTGTTAGCCTAGGCGAAGATATCATCCATATTGAATCATTGATAAAGAATAGAAGCAACTAGGGCTGTTCATAGTCCAGTCCGACGAAAAAGGGATCGGGGATCGACCGAGGAGGTTCGGTCAATTTCTGGCCCAAAAAATTTGATGTTCGGTCTTCGGTCCATCCATGGACCGAAAAAAGATCAAGTTACTAAAATTATAGGGTTTCTTATGTATAGTCCGGTCCGGACTAGGCAGAAATGGACCGAACAAAGTTCGGTCGGTCGATCGGACGAAAAGTTCGGTCGGACACGGTCCACTTATTTAGTCCTCTAGTTCGGTCTTCGGTTCAATTCGGTCCAGTCCGGACCAATGAACAGCCCTAGAAGCAACCTACCTTAGCTCCGCAGGCACTGGATAGGGGTTGCCTCTGTAAATGTGCAGGGCCAAGTGTAGTGTGGTGTAGTGACCTTTCAATTGAGATCCAAGCAAGAAAGGTTACGTCAATGTACTCAGAGAGCATGGGCTTTAGATATTTGTGAGTGAATAATCATAATAATTAGAATGAATAATCTAATATGGATGGGTGAACAACGTAATATATATGAATGAACAATCGCAATATTTAGAGCATATGCTTTGAGTACACATGATAAATTGCACTTCACAGCATAAAGCACATTTTTCATAAATTATCCGGAGTACAATTATTTTACATGTAAAACATGATAAAAGCGTGCTTATAAAAGGGGGAAATTATAGTTGACATTCTTGAACTTTTAAACCACGAATATTTTGGGTATTTTATGCTTAAATGAGATTTGATTATTTAGTTTGCGATCAATGAAAGTGGACATTTACTTTTGAGTATTATTTTTGTGAAAAAAGTGTGAGCCATTTTCCAGTAATTTTGTAGGGATTTTGGTGGTGATTTATTCCCCTTTCCATAGGTGGAAGAAACCCTAGCATGGCATTGTTATTTAGGTACCGTTCTTTTATGTGGTAAGTTTGTGGTGCGGTAATTTGCGAAGTAGTGGATTGCGGTGAGTTTTGGTGGATTGTAGTAAGTGGTGGAAATAATAAAATGGGTGTTGAAAAGGTTTTATAATTATTTGAAAGTTTTTGATATTTATTAAAAAGGTAAATGAAAAAGTGTGGTGGAAATAATAAAATGGGTGTTGAAAGGTTTTATAATTATTTGAAAGTTTTTGGTATTTACTAAAAGGTAAATAGAAAGGTGTGGTGGATTGTGGTGGATGGTGGTGACTTGCGGTGTGGTACGGTACCGCACTCATGATACTGCAAAAAAAAAAAAAAAAAGGCGTTAGTGTGATGATCAGACCTCATTTATCTTAGCCATCTCATGGTAAATGGAAAGCTATTTTTATTGAGGAGTAACTCATCCTAGATGGAGTGTCATGTAGAAGAGAGAGAAAAGAAAATAAAGGGAAAATAAAAAGGTAGAGAGAGAAGGGGTGTTGAGGTACTCCTTGGAGTATGTGCCATTTGATGCAAGTTGAGATTTATTTTTATTTTTTTAATCCAATTATTCTTACTTTTGCAATAAAAAAAAAAGAAAATGCAATTAATTGACTTATTCTCCCAATTTTAATTATAAAAAATTAAGAAAACCCAATTTGGAGTTACTCCCATTAACAATGTAAGATATAAAATACTGCAGAAAAAAACACCACACCACACCATACCGCAAAATTCCATCACACTCACCACAATTCCACCACACCATACCGCAAAATACCGCAAAATTCCACCACACCATACCACACCATACCGCAAAATACCGCAGAAAAAAACAGGGCCGTAATCGTATATACTTTAATTTACCATGGTACACTCCAACTATTAGAGCATCTGCAATGGCGAGTTTCAATTTGACTCACTGGATAGGACATTTCAGTGGTGAGAATGTGACTCGTCTGACGAGAATCTCGCCGTCAGTCTCGTAAAACGAGTTTGAAAGCGAGTTTAACATAGTAATATTTTAGTCATAATTTTTTCTCTCTCCTCCTCCATCTCATTTTTTATCAATATAACCAAATTAATTATATTATTTAGTGAGACTTATTTACTTTTTTTAATTAATATGAGTCAAACTCATGTATACCATTGGAAAGCAAGCTAAGCTAAGCTAATTAAAAGATTAAATTTTGACTCTCTAGGCCCTTTTCTTTTCTGCGGTATTTTACGGTATGGTGTGGTGTAGTGTGGTGAAATTGTGGTAGGTTATTGGTATGTAGGGTATGTGAGAAGAGAATGTAAAAAGTAGAGGAGAAAAGTGAGGAAAGAGAAAAGTGAGAAGATAAAAAAGTAATGATTTGTGGTAAAGTGTGGTGAGTTGTAAGATGATATCGCAATACGTGCATGATTCAGCTCACCACCGCAGAAAGAAGTCGCATGATTTCACGTCATCCAATTAACCTAGCTCACCGTTACAGGTGCTCCATGATCAAGTTATGCACCATGATCCAATTTACTACGCCGCACTATGATCAAATATTCCTTAAATTTATTAGAGGTGATCAATTATTAAGAATCCTAAGATTTTGCTTGAAGTCCGGCCTTAATTAGTACGGGTCAAAACCGCTACTAATATTTCAAACCCAAGCAGTTATTTGTATCAAAGTAGCCAAAAAAAAAAAAAAAAAAAGGGCAAACGTGAATTCAACCATTCCCTTTCGCGACCCTTACCCCTGTGGCATGTGATGCATGTGGAATGTGGTCGCCTTTCCAATTATCCCCATCTTCTTACACAAAACTTTCAGTTACATGCACCATGACATTATTATTTAGTATCTACTCAAAAACATTTATACTCTAAAATTAACCACACTTTCGGTTTCCATAACTTCACCACTTAATTAGATTATCTTCTGGACTGCCTTCAAATTACATCAAAAATCAATAAAATTCCACACATTCCAGAAGCTCAACCTAAACACCCAACTTACCTATATACCTAACTACTACTATCTTATACTATACTATTACTATACTAACTTAAATATATATCTTCTCCCTCAACCTTAGCCTTACTACCCTAGCAATATTTACACATGCAGCAGTAGTAAAATCAAACAAACATTCATGAATTAGACTTTGGAGGCTGAAGGTGAGATTTCTCTGGTGTGAAACCTCCATGAAAATCCATAATCTTTCGACTCGCAAACCACCCTCACCACGTTGCAGAACGCATTCACAGAACATTTCTTCCCATCAGTGCTCTCCCACTCGATCCGGACCCAGCACGAGAACCCGTTTCCGGAACCGGGCATTTCGGGCAGACGGAGCATCACTTCCCCGCTTATCCTTTTCTTGCCCGAACCCGAACTTACCATGGAGTCCAACCACGGGCACTCCGGCTGCCCGACCAATTCCTTGTACGCAGCATTGGCCATCCGTACTTTGTTGCTTCTGTCGGAGATCACCACCGGGAACGCCTCCTCCTCCGCCGCCGCCTCCACCTCCTCCGCCGCCTTCACCACCGCATGCGCCTCCGGGTCCTCGCTCACCGGGCCCACCACGCTTATGCTGGACCCCACCGGCCGTACTGGCCTCGGCGAAATAACGGCCGCATTAGTCTTGTTCGACGACATCGTTTGACTGCAGGCGGGTACTTGTAGTTGTAACAGCAAGTCTCTCTCCTCCAACACGCCGCCGTCGGAGACGGCGGCGTTCAGGTCGATCGGGTTTCTCTCTGCCGCGTCCGTGCATGTCAAAAGAGGCAGCGTCACAATCGTCTTCTCACTATCGTTACCATTACTACCTGCATGATGATGATGATTATACTGATGATGATGATAAGGATCTTCATAAATGGCGAAACCCTGATAAGACAGATTCTGCGCAGAAGAACCCAGATGGGACGGAGAGCAGAGACCGACGAAGGCGGCGTGAGAGGCGGCGCCGCTCATCTTGTGGTGGTGCTTGCGGAGGATGGAGGAGGCGGAGGGGATAGGAGTGGACGACCTGGCCGCCCGCTTCCGGGTGCGAGTGGGCCGTGCTTGAAGGTGTGACCAGATGTTCCTCAAGTACGGAGACTGCCGGAACTTCTCCGGCACGACCAAGGAAGAACTTCCTCCGCCGCCGCCATTGCCGTCGAAGTTGGTGGAGAGAGGTGGCAGCTCCGGCTTGGGGGCTATGGGGCGGTACCTGGACATGATCTCATCGGTTTTCGATGATGGGTATGAAGAAGGGTTCAGTGTTTGAATCATCTTTTCTTCTTCTTTTTTTTTTTTTTTTGATTTTTGGAGATTTAGGAGGAGGGTGATGAACACTGATGATGGTTGGGTTTTGGAGATGTGTTGGTGGTTATAAGAGGGGAAAGGGACGAATGAGATTCGGGCAACAAAAAGAGAAGGAGGAGGGGAGAGAATGACACGTGGGAAGTAAGATGTGGGGTACGTGTTGAGGAGGCTAAATAATGAAGGGGACATGTGGAAAGGAAAAACCAAACCTGCTTTCGTGGGTCCATGCAGGGTAACACCTATCAACCCATCCAATGCCAATGACTGCACTTTTACATCTTCACACAGAGGGTGTAATTGGGGGTAAACATACAGTGCTCAGTAAACTCTGATATATTTTTTTCTTCTTCCTTTTGCACCACTAGTTCCCCTTCTTTTTACTTTTTACTGTAACATGACATGATGAATGACGATGATATTTGCTAGCTAAAGATTCCATGAGAAACGCTAGTGTGGAAAAGGAATGATATAATTCATATGAATACCGTAATCGAAATGAGAATTAACTCAAATGCTGGGGCAATTAACTCAGATGACTAAATTTTGATTATTAATTATTCATAAATTATAATGAGGTACAATATAAATTACTGTGATTAGAAAAATACTTTATTAAAAATTATAAAATTTAGTCAAAGTGTCAATTAGTATGAAATGGAGGGAGTAATTTACTATCTTCGACATAAAATCTAACATTTATATTAAATTGAAAAAAGTTATATAATTAAATTTTACAAATTTAATATTCATAAAAAATGAGGTGGGTAAGGAAAGAAAAAATATAATTAAAATATTGATGTGATATTATACATAGATTAAATAAAATTATATTTTTATTCATAATTAATTTTTCTTATTTATCAAAAAGCTTTTAAACATAATAATGGATGGGTGATTTGATTACTATAATAATAATTGATAATAATTAATCATAATTATCTAAACTGAAAAATCTTTAGTAAATACTTATATTTGATAAAAAAAAAAAGTACTTAAAGTATGTTGGGTACGTACTAATGGTCGGGTCCTCCAAAAAAAAAAGGATATATAGTAGACAATTATACTTTGTTGCTTAATTCAACGAACAAGTAACAACCAAATCTTGAGTTAGTCCCAGACTCCCAATGAACTTTAATACGTGTCAGTGGCGGATTCAGGATTCAAAGTCAATGGTGTCAGATAATTTCCTTAAAAAAAATTGAGCACAAATAAACGCTAAAATAAACATCAAAATATAACCAGTCAGGTAAGTTCCAATCCCTTGCATGCGCTAGAACCAACAGACCACACATTCTTTTCCGATATTTCATGGTGTCAAATTTAATATAATCTAAATATTTTTCTTTTTTTCTAAACAGATTTTTTAAAAAAATTTAGTGGTGTCTACCCTCTATGTAGATCCGCCCCTTATACGTGTAGTTCATTAGATTAATTTATATATGGTGAGTAAAAGGATCCTGGATCTAGTTTAATTTTCTTCAGCAAGTATCGTGCATGAATTACTTTTACATGCAGACGAACATAATTTGGCCTTTTCGAACACAGTGGAAACTGTAAGGAGACGATAGCGTGCTTACCCACTGTTTCACCGATGATTTCAATTCCAAATGCAAACAAATGACAAGTTCATGGACCCTTTAGGCACAGTTCTTTTACGGGGTTAATGTGCGGTGCGGTAAGTTGCAATAGATTACGGTAAGTTGCAGTAGGTTACGGTAAGTTATAGTAGAAATAGTAAAAATATAATGGTAATTTATGATGAGTTACGGTAAATTGCGGTAAGTTGCGATAAATTGCGGTCAGATAACTTGCGGTACCGCATAAAAGAACGGTGCCAAAGTTGTGCTCTAAATTCCCACAACTAGTTTTCCACACTAGACATCTCTTTAGAAATGTAATGTTGACAAATTTTATCTTACATTTTTGTAAGAGTATGTTTCCAAGACTCGAATCTATGATCTCACGATCACACGGTAACAACTCAATCTCGTTCCGCCAAGATTCCCCTTCGAAAATATTATTTTTAAATTTATAATAAAAAAATACTATTATAAAAATATAATATTGTTAACTTTAATAAAATATAAATTTAATTAAAAATATAAAATTAAAGCTATTGTCATGCTCTTTAGAGTGGTAAGTTAGGTACTTAAGTTTATCCTTGTCTAACCTTACTTTATCTTACTTTACTCATTTTCTTAAAAAAAATTAAATCAAAGTCAAAATTTTAGTAATAAAATATTTTTACCACTAATTTACCTTCCTCCGATACATATCATTTGTCATTTTGTTGATGATCACAACCTCCAGTATCACTCTTTGATTGATACTATCTTTACAAGGCCCATTTTTTTTATACGGTAGGTTGCGGTGCGGTACCACACCGCACCACACTCTTTAATTTTTCCACCACGCTTCACCACTATACGCCACAATCATTACCAATATATCTTTTCATTTTTCTTTCTCCTCACTTTTCTCCTCTACTTTTCACATTTTCTCTCCTAACTTACTCTGCCTATCACAACTTTCACCACAACTCACCACACTTTTCAAATTTGACTGCACCGCACCGCACCATTACCACACCGCAACCAACCGTATAAGAGAACTGGGCCTAAAATATTTTATTAACAATTCAATAATATCTTAGTAATTTTGTTTAACAAATCATTGTATATATTAACAAATTTATAATCAATTTTTTTAATTTAAATGTCTATTTGTTTACTCTTGTTAAAAGAAAAGTAATATATTGTGGATAATGTGACACCTATTAATTTATAAACATATTTTATGAATGATTAGGAGATGAGTCGGTGGTGTTAATAAATAGGGGGGGCATGCATGGTTTGATAATTCTGGCGTTACACACCTCGTATTCCTTGGCTGGCTGGCTCATATTGTCTATGCAGTGGTGCTGTAATGTAATTTGAGGACACATATAGAGTAGGCGGAAAATGCAACCAATCAGAGAAGTTGGCGCAGAGAATGGGGTGCCATCCAACTATTGGTCAAATTCATATACCTTCCCTTATCTCCATCCTTAATTTGTCTCTCTTCCTCCTCTCTCATTTGTTCTTCTTTTCTTGTTCCTTTATGCTTTATAATGCCCAAATATAATAATCCCTCACTTCCATAGTAATTATCCACTTTGGAAATTATTTAGTCAAATTTTAAAAGTTTTTATTATAAATTTCTCAATATATACTAACGAAAATACTATCATTTTTTCCCAAAGTTCAAGTGACATTTGGTCAATCAAGTTGCATATAGAATTGCTACTACTAAGTCTAAAAAACTTGTTAGAAGGAAGGATAAACATGCGATCTTGCTAGTTGAATCTTCAAAGCTTTCTCAAGATCATTCGGAGGACATGCCGTGCGAAGTGGCTAAGTTTGGTTGTGGTTCTGGCTTTATTTGTGGGGATCCAGGAACTGTTGAGAAATGATTTAAGAAGAAATGACGAAGAGAAAGAAATTGCTAATTTTTAGTGTTTTAACTGTGTTGTCTTAGTCTTGTTGTTTTAGTTGTGATTTTTTTTGTTGGTTGTTGTCTTTTTTTTCCACTACAGTTTTTACAGTGCTAGTGTTGTCTCGTTTATCCTTTTTGACTTTCAATACAAAATATTATTATAAAATTATAATATTATAATTATTAATCATAATATTTGAAAAATAATATTAAAAATTATGAAAGTTAAAAGTATGACAATGAGTATGAAAGGATGAGAGTAAACTGCCCGAATAAATTCATGTCATCGGGTTACTAAATGGAATCTAAGAAGAAAAGGGAAAAATTATGAAGGGGGAATGAACCTAGGCTTAGGGTAAAGCCTAGTTGTTAGGGACGAAAGAGAGAAGATTGAAACGCGTGTGGAGACGCATGGCATGCGTGGCTACACTTATCACGATTGGTTTGGGCAGCCTCCAACCCCTACGACCCCCCTCCTCTTCCCCTTCCCCTTCCCCCGCCACCGGATAATTTCTTTCTTTTCTCTCTTTTGTTCCTTTCTCCTTAATTTCCTTTTGCTTACCTCATCAATTCAAGTCTGTTAAACCCTTATAAATATCTGAGTGAGCCCCGACTCCGCCGAGGATCGTGACCGCCACAAATCACTATGAAGATTTTCAATGCTTGCCCCGCCACACACGCTCGAAAAATTTCTAAGAGGTCATCCATCCTTTTGACTACTCCCAGCCAAGCACGCTTAGTTAAGGAGTTCTTAACGGATGAGCTACCATAAAAGAAGTGCACCTTGGTAATATGAGTAGTCATCTCAATCACTTCAAGCCACACTTTAACCATATACATGGGGTGTTACAATTACGATGACGGTAATTTATATCGTAATTCATTGTAATTTGAAAATAATCAATGGTTAAAATTTAGTCAATCATTTTTGAATGGAGGTAGTATTTTGTTTTGAACCTAATTAAGTCCAACTAGCATTTTACCTATTTTATCTATTTTTATTTATAATTACTATATATTATTCAAATTACCTTAATCTACCTATATTACTTTATATATATTTAAATTAAGCATGTCAAAAATTGTATAATTTGAAAATTCGGTTTAGTCCAACTCAGAAAATCGATTAGGGTCATAAATTTTGATCCGAATTTTAACTTCGACTAATTCGACGGAAAAACTAGACACAATATTTTCTATTTTTCTATCCGTACCCGATGTTGACCCGAGTGTAGACTAGTCTAAATTGTCCGACCCAGAAACCACCCAAAAAAATCGGGTATCAACCATCAAATTTTCATCAGATATCTGATTCACGCGAACCCAAAATAACATGAACCCATTTTTTGATAGCCCTAATTTAAATATTATATATTTTTACCTACACTAACTTATCTATCCAGCCATATCTATCTAATCCTATCAAAACTAGCTAAACCTCACTTATCCCACCTCCATTTACCAACGAGAAGGATTAGAGCTGGCTAATAGGTCAGGTCGAGTCGGGTTCGTGTTCGTATCAAACTTAAACGTGTTCAAAATCCTCCGACCTAAACCTAACCCATTTATTAAACGAGTTGGAAATTGAAACCATTTACCGTTTAAATTTTAAACGGGTTGACCTTATTTTGACTTGTTTACCCATTTAAGTAAACGTGTTGGAATAAAGTTACCAATCTACCCATTTAGCCATTAATCATTTATACAAAACAACTCATTGTAGGATTGAAAGAATGACATATCATACTCAACAATTTGTGTGGTAAAATTATTCAAGTTATATATAAGAATGACCTTATTTTGACTTGTTTACCCATTTAATTATCGAGCAAATGACTTGACCTATTTAACATGCCTAATTAAACGGGTTAAGTAGGTGTTTTTCCGTGTCGAAAATCCTGACCTGAATCTAACCCATTTAATTAAACAGGTTTACCGTGTCAACCTATTTAATTAAACGAGTTGAAAATTTTTACCTAAACTCGTTTAATATCGTGTTAGGTTCAGACCGGTAATCGTGTCGGGTTAGCTTTTCCCAACTCTAAGAAGGATACCGGTCTCATTTTAATTTGAAAATATCAAGTTGATTATATATATATTTTTCTAATTATTGACTAATTTGATTGAAAATTTTAACTTAATGCAATACTCAATTTTTTATTTCAATAATTTATGGAGATATGTGGTAAGTAAAAAATACTGAGGTATAGGAAAATAGCATAGATAATGTAAATGACCACGGATAATACAGATAAATTTATCTTATTGCATTAAAGAATATAGCATATTAATACTATTTTTAATTTTAGAAAAAATACAATACATTTATAAATAAATATTGATATTAGAGTAGAAAGACTTTTCTTTTTTGAAAAAATAGGAAATGGACAAATATCTTGAAGGAGGTAGAGTAGAGGTAGTGCATGACTGCATGTAAAATGGTTTTTTACTAGTCGACACGTATTGTTTGTAATTGAATGGGCTTTATTTATATTTTGTAGTTTGTCTTGGGAGGAAAAATAAAAAAATGGAAAAAATAGTACATATATAGGAGGGGTACATTGGGTGGGAAGGCATGGATTTGATTGGGCGAAGGAGGGTGGCATGGTGTCCTTAATAAACAGAGATGATGTTACATGTGACGAAAGCTGGTACACCACTTGTATTTTGGAAGTTGGACCTTCCCTTCTAGATTCATAGTCCCTCCGTCCCAAATTAATTGACACTTTGACAAAATTTTAACCGTTAATTACTTATAAATTATAATAAGTTACAATATGAAATTACCTTCATTGTAATTTTTAGTAAAGCATCTTTCAAATGACGGTAATTTCATATTATAACTCATTATAATTTGTGAGTAATTAACAGTGAAAATTTTGTCAAAGTGCCAATTATTTGGGACGGAGGTAGTATATGTCTAGTGCTAATCAAATGCTATACTACAGTACTACTAGTCTTACACTTTAACTGTGGGTTAAACACGGTGAAAAGGTCCCCCACTTACCTGCTCTCTTTAACATTCTTTTACCTCAAAAGCATGCCATGCATCCACTTCATCGTCCTATCCAATCAAGTACTATCAACCCTTTTTTCTAACAGGATACGTGGTCAAATCGGTAGATACCTCTTCTCAGTTCTCACCATGCAATGTTTTAACTACGCCATCTCAGAGAATATTACAGTAGGTACTAGAATCTCATGGAGGCCATAACTTGAAATTGACCATGGAGTACTTGTGTACTTTCTCATGGTTTCTGAAAATATGGTTGAAATTAAATAAGCTTTTTCACTTCACGTTACTTGATAAACTGTTTAATATCATGAATGATGTAGAAAATCTTTCAAGAAACAGATTAATAATTGTGAATAACTTTGATGATGGTAGGATTATCTCCTTCAATGAGAACTCCACGGCAATTTTAATGTTGATGCACACTTGGCCTTGCCCTTTTATGTGATAGATAAGATGCGAAAATGGTGCGATGTGGTGAATTTGAGGAAAGTGCAGTAAGGTGTGAAATAATATGGTAAAATTTGTGGAAAGTGTAGTTGATGTGGTACTGGTAGATGAGGAGAGAAAACGTAAAAAAGTAAAAGAGAAAAGTGAGAAGATATATTCATATAATGACTGTGATAAAGTGTGGTATGGTATAATAAAGTGTGAAAGAATATTAAGTGATCATATGGTGATCAGTTGTGGTCACACACCATATAGCTAGTACCGTGGATGAAAGATCAAATCTTTATCAAAAGACTTATCAAAAGACTCTCAATCAATATACTTTAATTTTGATTTTTTAAGGGTGAAACCTAATTTCTTGTGAATAATAACACAAGACGTATCAAAAGACTCTCAAAGAATGTTACTGCAATCAACACCTCCAAGATTATGTTGAAGTCTCTAGGACTTGAAGAGGAGGAGAGGAATGGGGTGTGTGGGATGAATGAGAATTCATCTCTTACTTATAGTGGATGAAGGATCAAATCTTTCCCATTCAAAGAGCATAAATCCTAAACACTAAACCCTAAGCCATAAATCAAAGGCTTAATCCAAGGGCTCAAATTAAGGTATGATCCAAGGATTCAACTTTGACTTGCAAGACCAATCAATATTCTTATTCAACATGATAATCACATGTAATAATTCAAAGACTAAAATCTAAGAAATTCAATTCTATGATACAATTCGTGTTGCTCAGCTCGAACATGGTCTATGCCAGGGAAAATACCGTCCATGTAAGGCTATGCCTTAACTCTTAAATTAAAAGATTGAAAATTTAAAGGCTAAAATCCGGTTCAAAACTTATTGTTGATCCTTCTAGTCAACTTTAAACTTATACTTATGTATTTTCATATAATATTTTTTTAATATTATATCTTTAATATATTGTCTATTATAAATCTAATAAATATTTTGTATAAATGAATTATTATACAAATGAAAATATTAATAATTAGAACTTTTAACACAAAAACTTGAATAATAATTAAAAAGAAAAGGAGGGAGTGATTATGAACGGAAGCAGTCACATGATTCTATACAATCGTAAATGGATAATTTAGTGGACCTTGGGCCTGGATTTCGAACTATTATTAGACCTATAAAATAACAGTTGGGCCAAGCACCCCTTGTTTTAAAAAATGAAACCCAACTTTTCAAAGTCGACTGTAGTGAAATCTAGGGGTGAGCAAAAATTCCGGGAATCCCGGTCCCGGTCAAGTCCCGGTCCCAAAATCCCGTTCTCGGTGGGAGCGGGAGCGGGAGCGGGACTAAAATTAAAGTCCCGGTCAACAACGGGACCGGGAGTGGGACTTAAACTCATTTCCCGGTCCCGGTCCCGATTCCCGGTTTATATATATATATATATATATAAATAATAAAAATAATAATAATAATAATAATAATAATAAAAAATCAAGTGGCTTTATGATGATTGATTAATTTGTTTAATTTAATTTGTGTTCGCTCTTTAGATTTATTTATTTATCACTATTTCGAACTTAGCATATTTTTTCGAAAAAAATGTTATGTATTAAATATTGCGTAATTTTAATATGGGAAAAAGTGGCTACGTAAACAAATCGACACTCACATTTGCTAAATTAAAGAAAATTTATATAATCTATGTTGATTTTTAATTTAAATAAATTAAAATAATTGGTTGAAAAAAAAAGGAAACCGGGACTAAAAATTTCCCGGTTGATTTCCCGGTCCCGGTGGGACCGGGAGCGGGAGCAAATCTTTGCTCCCGGTCACAACCGGGAGCGGGAGGCGGAGCAAAACTTTGCTCCCGGTTACAACCGGGACCGGGACCTCCGAAAAACACCGGGATCCCGGTCCCGCTCACCCCTAGTGAAATCAAGCTAGAAAATAGAAACAGATGCACCAAATTCATGCTTTTGCTTGCCACTTGTGCATGCACACATGCAAGTTGCAACATAGGTTAATATTGAAAATCATAACTCTCCCATATTTCCCACCACTGTTCGGATACTAATTCTACAATTATTATACATGTCTCTAATAACTTGAATCTAAGGCTGTTATACCCCTTTTGCCTCCAAGCACTCAAGCACTCCCACATGACATTCCTGGGCACCTTATTATAAGCTTTCTCTAAATCAATAACTCGAAATTGGTTCATCATGATTCAAGATACAACATTATTTACAAATTATATAGTTCTAAAAATAATAAAATATATATTTACAACAATTTAAATTTGCATAAATATAATTTAGACCATGTTTGACAACCAGTTGTTAGCTATTAGTTTGTAGCTGCTGGCTGATAGGGTGACAACTATTTGAATTAAGGGGCTGTTTGGTGAGAATTAAGGAATGGAATAAGGATTCCAGATGGACTTAGGAATGGAACTAGAACCTTATATTGATAGTGTTTGGTGAGAACATAAATGGAATCAAATTTTATTATTATTATTATTATTATTATTATTATTATTATTATTATCCACAGCCACAACCTACCTCAAAAGTGACCTACTCTCACCTAGAAGCAATTTGTGTAATCGTTTTCTGTGAACTTCCCACACCACTCAATCTAACTCTTAAAAATCAGAATCATCTGCTTTCTTCTCCATCTTCACTTCATCTCAATTGTAGAATCACCATTGATGCTCTTTGATTGGCAACTTCCACAAAAGGGTTCTCTTTATCTCTCTCTTCTTCCTCTCCCTATCTCTTTTGGTTCAAATCTAAAAGAGAGAAGGGCGGATGCACAGAGTTGCAGACCAGTGGTCAACTGTGGATGAAGGTTAGTGAGGACAAAGGTGTATTTGCCGGAAAAAATGGAGTTCAACTGGCAGTAAGTATTGGTAGTGGGAATGACGAAAGAAATTGAAATGATTTTTTTTTAAATATAGCTCTTATCCCTCAAGAATAGATCTCACCCCTCATATATGAGAGGTATCTAATTCCTGTCATTTGGGAGGGATGATAATTCCTCTGAAATTACGGGCTTGCTTGGGGGGGGGGGGGGGGGAGGGAGGGGGTACTTACTCCTCCTTACCCCCGCTTGGAAAAAGAGTGAAAGAGGGTAAGGAAAATAAGATGGAGTGAGGTTTACCTTTCTTAACCTTTATTTTTTAAAATCCCAATTTGGGGTGTAAAGAGGTGTTTGATTAAATTATAACATACATACAATTTAAAATAACCATATTACCTTTAACCCTAATTTAATCATAATACACACATCCATCTCTCTCCAACTCTCTCTCTCTCTCTCTCTCTCTCTCATCTCTCTTTCTCTCTCTTACACACACACACACACACACATCTCTCTCTCTCTCTTCCCCCCCCCACACACACACATACACACACATCTCTTTCTCTCTCTTACATACACATGTCTCTCTCTCTTTCTCTCTCTTACACACACACATTTCTCTTTCTCTCTCTCTCTCTCTCTCTCTCTCTCTATCTCACTCACACACACACACACACACACACCCATTTCTCTTTCTCTCTCTTACATACACACATCTCTCTCTCTCTCTCTCTCTCTCTCTCATATCTCTCTTTCTCTCTCTTACATACACACATCTCTCTCTCTCTCTCTCTCTCTTTCTCTCACATCTCTCTTTATCTCTCTTACATACACACATCTCTCTCTCTCTCTCTTTCTCTCACATCTCTCTTTCTCTCTCTTACATACACACATCTCTCTCTCTCTCTCTCTCTCTCTCTCTCTCTCTCACACACACACACACACACACATATCTCTCTTTCTCTCTCTCTCCCCCTCCCTCCCCCCTCTCTCTCTCTATCACACACACATCTCTCTTTGTCTCTCTCTCTCTCTCTCTCTCTCTCATCTCTCTCTCTCTCTCACACGCACACACACATCTCTCTCTCATTCTCTCTCTCTCTCTCTCTCTCTCTCTTACACACACACATTTCTCTCTCTTTCTCTCTCTCTCTCTCTCTCATTAGAGGGAGGGAGGGAGATAGAGAGAGAGAGAGGGAGAGAGAAGAGAGAGAGGGAGAGCGGAAGGGGTAGAGAGAGAGAGGGGGGGGGGAAGTAGAGAGAGAATGAGTATTAGAGCAAATGTATGAATATTATATTGAATTACATACAATGTGAAAAGACAAATATATCAATTAACATTTTACTCTTATGAACTCTCCAAATTGTTCTCCCAAGTTATGCAGTAACCCTCTCATATCCTCACCCTCTCATCTCTACCTTAACCCCTACTCTCCATTTTAACTTTCCTCCCAAACAGAGTGTACAATTCGATTCCAAAAGGGGTTCTCCAAACAAGAAAAAAAAAGAACTAGAACCCTTAGGTTTCTAATTCCATTCCAGAAAAACTCACCAAACAGGCCCTAACTGTTTGACTTTAGCTGTTTGGGTTAGCTAATTGCAAAAAAAGTGTTTGATCATTTTTTTTTGTGACAACTTATCTCAAAAAACTTCATTAAGTAGCTTTTTGAAAATTAGCATGTTGAATCCTAAAAATTAATATAAAAAGTTATTCAGCAAACATCTCAAATAAATTTTTAACCTTGATAAAAAAATTAACATGATCCAAAATATTAAAAAATATTTAAAAATTGGGTAAACAAATACATCTAGATGAAATTCAAAATAATTATTCAAAAGTACTACCTCCGTTTTTATTTATCTGTCGTCTATAAAATTATGTTAAAAATTTTGACCGTAAATATTTTAATTTGTATAATGATTCATCATTTAAAATTGATGTCATTAATTTGTAATAAAAAAATACAATTGAAAAAATATAATATAATATTTTTTTTAAAAAAATTTATATTAAAAATTATTGATTAAAGATTGATACTAAAAATTATAAATAACAGATGAAAAAGAACGGAAGGAGGGATTACGTCATTTTCAAAAAAGAAAAAGTTAGAAAATCGTGTGTCAGTGCATTTCTTGCCACAATACCGCGGTCGACCTCCGCTTTCTGCAGTTTTACTCCATTGAGTCCATTCCCTTTACTCCTCCACTGTCTTTCTGACTTTTTTCGCTGCTACACTTCTTTCCTCTGAAAACTCGTCTTCCTGCTCAAAAATCGCACGCCAATGGAAGCCAACGAAGATGATCAACCCTCCCTCCCTTCAAACTATGTCAGCTTAGCCGACCTTCAAAAGCGATGGCTGAAGCAGCAGGAGCAGAAGAACAGGAGAGACAAACAGAAGCAGAAACAGAAACAGAAAGAGAAAGAGAAAGAGGAAGAAACTCAACAACGACCTAATCTTCCTGATAAAGACGCCATTGGAGGGCCCAACCAGCAGGAAAACAAGACAGACAAACAGAATTGCTTCGTCGCCCGAATTGCAGTGAGGAATGTGAATGCGAAGCCCCAATTTCGGAAATCCAACCCTAAATTCCACAATCGGGGGCCGTTTCGGAGAGATTATGGTGATCGGAAAGGTCCTCAGGAGTATTGCTGGGTGAAGAGTGTTCCTGAACCGAAGCAATCGACGTTTGAAGGTAATGGCGGTCCGAAAATTGACCGCGGGAATCAGACGGTCGTTGATCAGGCTGATGGTGATCAAATGATGAAAGTTGAGAGGAAAGGTTCGAAGGAGTATCGACCGGTGAAGAATGTTCCTGCACCAAAGCCGTCGAAGGTCGAAGCTGCCGTCGCAACTCCGGCCGAAATCAACGGCGGAGATCAAACGATGGATGATGAGGTCAATGGTGAGCAGAAAAAGAAGGCTGCGACGAAGATGAAGAAGAAGTTGAATCATCGGAACAAAAGAGAGGTGCAGAATCCGGCGACGGAAGAACCAAAACCGGCGCCGGAAAAGGAAAATCCGACGAGCAACGGGGAATGCGTCGAGGAGAGAGGATGCTGCGAAGCTCCAACGAAGGTCGCTGCGTATAATCGGACGGTGAAGAAGCTTTCTGGGAAAGAAGGGGTCTGGAAAAACCCCAGAAAATGGACGAAGCCAGGGAGAAACGATGAAACCGTCGAGGAGAGAGACAATGAGGCTCCATTGAAGCTTGCTTCGAGTGATGAGAAGGTGGAGGTTGAAGACAAGTTGAAGAAGCATTCTGCAAATGGTCAAAAGAGTAAAAATGAAGTCAACGGAGGCAGTTTCGAAACTGCATTGAAGTCGGCCATGAATGATCAGAAGGGGGAGGTTGAAGAGAGGTTGAACAAGTTGTCTGTCAATGGAAGGTCATGGAGGAGTGATCGGAGGCCAAGGGCTGTGATTGAAAGAGACTATGGGATGTACCCTCGATATGGTGGGGGTGGGTACAGGGGAACCAGGAATGTGAGGACAGAGTATGGGAAGGTATGGGTGAAGAAGGGAGAAGCCCATGAAGTCTAAACTCTTAAATTCTAACATACCCTGGTAAAGTAAAGCTTTCAACCTGGTTGGTTTTTGCATTGCTGATTATTATAAGCACAAACCCTTATGCTGTTATCTATCTATCTAACTATCTGTGATTAAATTTGGAAGCTTGTTAGGTTGAAGGTGTAAATGGAGGGGGTTGATTCTGGTAACTGTAACACAATCACATTAATTATGGGCAATCAATGAATTAATGAAGGAGTTACTGTTAAGCTAACATGAGTATGATTGTTCATTCTTACTTATTACAAGAGTTGCTTTACTTGCATTCTAATGCATATGATTGAAAGTTCTTTACATTGTTGTTAACATTAGAGTCATATGCTTAATTTCTTGCATTTTTAGCTGTCTATGTATGGGGAGTACATCTTGGCAGTTGGAAGTTGGATGAATCAAAGTTTAGGATTGGTATAAGATCTTTACTCCTCTTTGTTGGTTTGTGTTTTTTTGATTCACACAAAGCATGGGAAAGTTCATTCCTTTAACACTTCCAAGTTTGAAAGGACTTGAGAGTTGAGCTGCACTTTTATGTGGAGTCTTTCTGCCATCAACACCTCACGGCATCATCTTATTCCCTGTAACTTGAACCAACAGCACCAGACACACCCCCTCCTTATATAGAGTGTCATCCTTTATCATTTGCGGCAATACACAGTAAACCAATGATCGCCATCACTAGCCTGTAATGAACTCATGTACCACCAGCTTTTACTGCTTGCCAAACTCGAAACCACCCTATGTAAGGCATCCACTGCACCAAAAGGAAAAAGAGAAGAAAGTAGAATCGGAAGTGATTAAATATAAGAACTCTATCCCTCCCTTTACTGGAAATGGTCTGTACCCTCCTGATCCCCCCCCCCCCCAAGCTCTCGATTCGTTTAGATCACCCGGAGCCGGAAGCATCTTTGCCGATGGGGAATATTGCCGCTAGTCACAATGGATCGAACCTGATGTGCACCAAGAGCAGGTGTCATCGTGTCATCTTCTCCATATGAGTATAGGTGACTGTCATTTGTGATATGCATTTGGTGGTGTATCTTGAAGGGGAGGAATTGCTGAATATTTGAGGATAAAGCCTTGTCCATCGAAAATTGCAAGCTCTATGAGGGCATGGTGGTTTTAGTTCTTGCCCCTTTTGTGCATGGGTGGCACTCTCCTTGTGCTCTCACTCTTTCTAATGCAATCTCTTGATTACTCTTCAAGAAAGTATATATGTACCCTTGCTTGTGTGTATTCTGTACATTTGAATGCTTTCAATATACCACAGGGATATGACTCCCTGATTTCCTATCATTGGGATGTATTTCAGTTTTTCAAACATGGGTAAGTTTACAGGCTGTTGATACTTTTGTCTAAATCCGGATCTGGGTAGGTTATATACTGTTATTTAGCGCTTTCAGGATCTTACCAATTCATATAATTATAGCTCTTCGTCAATCGGCTCTAAGGCCCTATGATGATGACTTATGTCTGCTTCAGCAAAGGAGACGTTCAGATGTTCAGTTTCATAAAGCTTTCACCACTTGACATGAAACATGTTCATATTTGGACAAGCTAATTTAGACACAATTTTCATCCTCAAGATTCAGCCTCGTCAAGCAACATGTTCTTGCAGAACAACTTGTACTCGTACAATTGCAAATTTCCCCTGTCGGATCATCCCATCAGACTGTTGCGAATTAATCACATGAGCAAAGGAATGGAGAACGAGAAACACGATACACTGATACACATATACAGAGGGTTAACATCCGAAATGGTGACAGTAATATTTTGCTTTAGCAGAGAAGTATCTAAGCTGTTAAATTTTTACGTTAGCCACCAAAAAGCGAGGGTACCCTGATGATTTTGCTGCGATTATCATCTGCCACAAATCTACCGTAGCGGTTGCCACAATCCACCACATTTTACCGCAAATTATTACTTTTCTCTCTCATAATTCCAATAACCTACCACAATTCCATCATACTCACCACAATTCCACCTCACCACACCCTTCCGCAAAATACTGCATAAAAGAACAGGGTCCATTATGCGGCAAGCTGTTACAGTTTACATCAGCCATCAATATTTTTTTTTGGTTACATTAGCCATCGATTTGATTATACAGCACCTTAGCTACTAACTTGCATATTATTTGTGTGAATATGATTGCTTAGTTGTAACGTTCTTTTTATAGGGTCATATATGAATCAAACGACTTTTTAAATAAATAAAAAAAACTGTCGTATGGCTCAGGATATATCAAGGGGTATGGAGCCGGCGTCGCATTCACAGCGTGTCGATGGGATGTCTGCCCGCCTGCAATGACCCTGCGATATTGATCTTAGATCTAACTTATTTATAAGCAATTCTCATATCATATTTCTTATATGGATGGGAACTTAAGGCCTTATTATTTTATACTGTACGGTGCGATATCACAATTCATCATACTATTCAATATTTTATTTACATTTCACAGCACTTTACCACAATCATTATCAATATATTTCCTCTACTTTTTACATTATCTCTATTCACCTATCACATCAACAACATTTTTCACAAATTTTATTATATCATTCTACACCTTACCATATTTTTCAGTTTTCCACAATTTTATAATACCGCACCATTTCTACATCTTATCAACTGCACCATTTCACAGGGCATAAGAATTGTCCGAAGGAGGGTAGCAACAATTCCTTGAGAGACCTAATATTTTTTAACAAGTGTTTTCTTCTTTTGTTTGGTTTTTGTTATTATTATTATTATTGAATTTTTTTTTTTTGTATAGGATAGAAAAAGTGTTCCCCATCCTCCTCCCAAAGAGAAGTTCTGTCACGGACTCACGGTGAATACTCAATAGCCATCCGCATATACTCACCATTATAAGTTTTGAGGGCATACCCAAAATAACAAAAACGAGAGAGGAAAAAAAAACAAAAAAAAAATTTATTTTTTTAAAAAATAATCCTTAAACAAAGTTTCTGGGGAATTCTGTAGCCAAAAGTTGGATCCTTGATTAGAATTCCCGGGGACTTTCGAAGGAATTTTTTATTCTTCATCACCAAGAACGATTTTATGATCCATTCTATTCATCCATATCTCATCTCTGATTCTTAGCTGCTTTTTTTTTCATCTACATTTCCAGGTAATTAATCAATATTCATCCAATTTTTATTTTTAATGAATTCTTATCCTGGTTTCAAGCAATTGATATGTGAATAGCAAATAGTGCTGAAAATTTTATTCCTACTGTTCTTCGTTTTTGGTTATCATAATTCCTTTTTGGAGAAAAGCGATTACATTCATTGTGCGTGCCCTAATGGGAGAAAAAGAGGATCTCAAATGTAATGGTGCGTTTGGTAGTTTTCTGGGAAGAACCTTGTTAGAAAAAACTTATTGGAAAACTTTTTACTGTGATTGTGAAGGAAATAATAGTTCCACATCAAAACTTTGCTATATATTATGGAGAAACAAACATGAGGAATTTTATCAACCAAAAATCCATAAGGGAATTTCAATAAGATTAGGAGGGGGCTCATAAACTTATGCAGTTTAACTATTACACACCTGCGGAAGAACTATTGATTAATAATGAACAATGCAACCTGTAAAACATTACCCCTAGTAGATTATTTTAACATAGCTCTTTAGCAATTTAACTATTAGACACTTCTAGGCAAAATATGTCTTGTTTGATTTTACATACGTGCAATTGGGCGTTATATGTACTCGATAAATAGCAATTGGTAGTATTCCTCCCGTGAAAAATTGTAGATAATGAGAGGGCAAAACTTAGATGTTTGAAATTTAGGTTGTTGCCTGATAGCTTCTAAAACTTGTGATTTTGATACTTGGTGGTTCATAGTTGTTCACTACTTCATCTTGGGAGATATGACAACATCATCTGGGATACCCTATGAAAAGTTTGAATTTGAAGACCAACACGAAAACACGCCAAAGAGTGAAAAGGTAAAATTTGAAGAATTCGACTGCGAAGATCAGCAGAAAATTTTAGCAGAGGAGAACAATGGCAGAAAGCTATGGGGTAAAACCAAGTATCAGCTCCTAGAGTACCATGCACTGCCTGCATTTCTTAGAGATAATGAGTACATTTTGGGTTATTATCGATCAGAATGGCCGATAAAGCAGGTTCTCTTGAGCATCTTCACCATCCATAACGAGACACTTAATGTTTGGACGTAAGTTTTCCACCATGCACTGCATTTATCATATGATCAGATGTAATAATTGTTGAAATTTGACAGAAATTGGTGTTGGTGTGTTTCAGGCATTTGATAGGGTTCTTTCTTTTCCTGTTCTTGACAATATACACAGCAATGAAAGTTCCTCACTATTCACTCCCAGAGATTCTGAAGAAAGCAGATTTGCACATCATTCAAGCCAAACTAGCCAAGTGCCTTCCATCCTTGTCTAACATTCCTGATTTCAGTAAACTCAAGGGTGAACTCAAGGCTTCTCTGCCTTCCATACATTCACTCTCATCCTCACTTTCTCAGTGGCATATAGTTGAGTATATCTCCAATTGCTTCCCTGAGAGATTGGATGGTCATCATATCGGCGACCACTCTTTGGTAATTTTCTCCTTCTTAACTTAATTATACTTGAGAATCATTATTGATCCAACTCGATCCTTACCTTATATTATTGTTAGATTGTGTTTTAAAATCGCCAAATTGTTGTGATGCTTGGTTTAGACCGAGTTCCTCCCTATTATAGTGTGTGGCTTCCTAATCGTAATAGATTTACTAAGGCCCGTTCTTTTATACGGCTGGCTGCGGTGCAGTGCGGAGGAAATGTGCTGAGTTGAGAAAAGTTGTGGTGGATTGTGGTGGGTTGGGGAAAGTTGTGGTGGAATATGGAAAGTTTAATTTTTAATAAAAAGATAAATTAAAATAGAAAAAGTAGATTGTGGTTGGTTGTGATAGATTGTAGTGGAATATGGAAAGTTGCGGTGCGGTGTGGCACTGCAGCCTTCCAGCCGCATAAAAGAACGGGGCCTAGATCCGATAAGAGTAGAGGGTCAAGGTTGGTTTAGACCAAGTTCTCCCTATAAAAAAAGGGTTCTTGTGACCTATTATGGTGGATCTTGTTCTCAACCAAGCTGGTTTAATTTTTCCCAAATTGGCTTTTAGACATTGAATATTGTCTCTCGTTTATTACTGTTCTTACATTATACTAACAGATGCATCCGATCCTAACAATCCGAATTGTTTGTGTTGCAGTGGAGCATGAAGGAGGACGTCATAAACGCGATCGTGCCCCTAACCTACCACCCCATAACAAGATGGCCATTCTTCGCCTTCTTAGGCGGGGCCATGTTCTGCTTACTCGCAAGCAGCGTCTGCCACCTACTTTCCTGCCACTCAGAGCGTCTTTCATACATCATGCTGAGACTAGACTACGCAGGAATCGCAGCTCTAATCGCGACCTCATTTTACCCTCCGGTTTACTACTCCTTCATGTGCAACCCCTTCTTCAAATACCTCTACTTAAGCGCCATAACTTTCCTAGGCGTCTGCACGATCATCTTCTCCCTGTTTCCAGTCTTCCAAAACCCAGAATTTCGAACAATTCGAGCATCACTCTTCTTTGGTATGGGAGTCTCCGGGGTAGCCCCGATTCTGCATAAGTTGATACTGTATTGGAACACGCCCGAGGCGTTGCAGACTACAGGATTAGAAGTCCTGATGGGTGTGTTGTATGGTCTCGGGGCGCTGATTTACGCCACGAGAATACCGGAGAGATGGAGGCCGGGGAAGTTCGACATTGCAGGGTCGAGCCATCAACTGTTTCATGTACTGGTGGTTGCTGGGGCTTACACACACTATCATGCTGGCCTTGTGTACCTTAAATGGAGGGATTTACATGGCTGTTAAGTAAATGGATTCTGTTAAAATAGATGATCATGGTAATTAATTAGTAAAATTGTAGATCTCAAGGCTTAATGATCTTGGAGAGGGGAGTTTCAGGGGGTAAAAAATAACTCAGAAATTCAAGTTCCTAGTAGTAGCATCAAACCCTTTGTTGTATTATTTTCAATCTAGCTTAAAAGAATTCTTTTCTGTATAGGGGTGTTGTGCTTGCTTTTTTTTGAAAATATTAATCCAATGGATATGCATGAGTTCGACCAAGAAAACATCAATGCTAGACAATTTAAGATGTTGAAAAGCATCTTGACTGAAGATGATGGAAGAGGAACAATGATGAGTATTAATACGCATGAATTAGTCATAAAACAATTTTCATCTCTTAGGGGGTGTTTGGGAATTAGCTTTTTCAATGACTTTTTGCTCCGAAATGGCTTTTTGATGGGTTTTGACATTTTGACTAATCAAAAAGCTATTATAAGGTGTTTGGTATGATACCTTTTTCGACTAGTTTTTTACCCTCAAAAAACCATTTTCTAAAATGCTACTTGGAGTAGCTTTTGGGAATTGGCTTTTTGAGTTTTAACTTTTTAGTGAATTAAATTACCATATTAGCTATATATATATATATATATATATATATATATATATACACACACACACACACACGTCTACATGTGTGAATAATGATAGTATAATTTTTCCAATAATCTTAATTATTAATTGTATATTGATAAATAGATATATAATTTAGTCCCAAAAATAATTTTAGATAAATAAATAAAAATCGTACTAGTCATAAAAAGTTAGTTATTTATATAACCAGTGACACCAAACTTACAATCAATTACCACATGAGCACTGTCTTAAATATTGTAGTGTAGAATGTTGTAATTTCTATTTAGAATGTATTTAATTGTTGATTATGCAAGCAAAGTTTGTTTGTAATGTTGTATTTTTAGTACTAATTTATAAAATATCCACATTATATTATGAAGGTAAACTGGCATAAAACCTTTAGTTTTGATCAAGAATATTCGGTAATTGATGAACAATATAGTTACTAGCCTATCAATACAAGTATTATTAATTTTTAGTGATTGTTTGTTGGTCACACAAATATGGGGGAACCTAGCAATAAATAAAAAAATAATGTTCAATAAGATAGTAAAAATAAAACTAAGGGCACATTTGGAAATAAAAAAAAATCATGCTACAAACAGCTAACTCTACCAAACACTTTTATAATGCTTAATACAAATGCTAAGAAAACAATGAAAAAACAAACAAAGTCAAACACCAACTAAATGCAACACCTCAAATGTACCAACAATGCAAATTTGCTCAAACGCCTTTAATGTACATGACATATGGGTAAAATGATCTTTTCAGTTTTCCAATCACACTTGGTCGAATTTTCAAAGGTGAAGTTTCTAAAAGTTATTACAACAAACGTGAGGTAGGATAATGTAAATTACTTCCACATAGAGCAATCTGTACCTGACAACGATGGGTATCCAGAACTAGTTAATTGCACATGCCTTTAATGACATTAGCTGTTTACGAATTTTATAAACTTAAACCTAAATTGCATTATGCGCTTAACCTATTTGCGGTTAACCACATTTGAAAACTAGAAACCAAAACTAAAATCAAACCAAAACCATCAGCATTTTCAATGCGGTTAACAATTTGTTTGTTTGGCTTGTGACTAACTGCGATTAATTAGTGGTGCTTGGAAATTTAAAGTAACAACCATGGAAAAGAAAATTGACATTCAAATTTTACATTATGTTACTAAATTAATTACTACGAGTTAACTAACCTTGGTTAGATGCTTCACAAAAGTGCAAAACCGAAATCTAAACCGGTTAAACTTGTTCAATTAATCAAAATATCACTTTTCAAAAAAAAAACAGTTAATTGATTTTATCGGTTCAGTTGGTTTGGTTCCGGATGTCTTAAGGTTTGGTTTTCGGTTTTGGTTTTTGTTCGACACCCCTGCCAAAAACCGTGCCGGCTTGCCGCTGTGATCTGTGCTCCTCCGTCATAGGCTCATAGCAGGCTCTCCGACGGAGATCTCTTTCCTCAGCCCTAACACCGACCAACGCTCCTCCATAGAAAAACATCCATAACATCTGAAGTCACTGTGCATTTCTGCTGCTTCCTCTTCTCAATTTCAGCTTTATCCAGATAAACCGCTTTATCTTCAACCCAAATTCGACTCCTTTAGGTATATATGCATTCAATTGCTGAAGTTACACGCAATTGAAGCTGAATCTGCATTCTTCTAGGGTTCCGACTGTGCTGTCTCCTAATTGCCATTGCTGAAACATGCAAGCTCAGACCAAAAATGCCGACCAAACTAATCTTTCGCGCACTTTCAAGTATCTGCTCGGTTAGTTTCTTTATTTTGCTTCAACTTGTTTCCCTCAGCTTTGATCAGCAATATTAATTTTCTGTTTCTCTCTCTCTGTTTGTGCTGAGGATTTGTTATATGGTTTTGAATCCTTTGTTTATTCAGCGACGCAGTTCTTGTCGAGGGGGATTCCCTTCATCTTCAATACGTGGATCGTGAGACATCTCTCTGAATATGATTATGCAGTAAGAACATGCAAAACTTCATGATCAATTAAGAGTTTGTGATACTGATTTATGATCAATTAGGACTTATATTTTAAATTACTAGTTTTTGTTCCCGTCCTCGATGGCTCTTGTATGATTAGTTGGAGAGGAAAGGAAAAAACAATGATAATTTGTTGTGCGTTGTTGTACTCTGTAACTCCACAGTTCCAATGGTGGGTTTATTTGGTCCAGCTCACTTATGGAGAGGAAGAGGGGAAGATAGTAGAACCTTTCCTGCTTGATTGGGATTTAGGTGGTTGATTTCCATAGGTTGTCCTTAATTGTTGACTACTTGACTTTGATCATCCAGACAGAATTAGAATCATGCACTTGCGGGATTTTGATTTATGATTATAGATCGTTGTAGTATGAGGAATGGACTAAATGTTTGGAGTAGCTATCATCTACTTTGGTTGATTTGCATTGTGATGGTCTCTTTCCTTTTCACTATTTGATTGCAGACATTGTTTATATGCATATTATTCAGCTTCCTCTTCTAATGTTGATTGCAGCTTTATGCAGTGCAATTCCATCTGTTCGTTACTTGTGTGCTGTTTCTTAGTCGTGAAGGATTTCGGCGAGCATGCATGCGGGCAGAGTTTAAAAAGTATTTCCTCTCTCCCAGTTTTCTTCATATATGCTTATGGATGTTTGTATTGTTTTTATGAACAATGAACCTGTGAAATTGGAAGGAAATGTTTTCAATGATGTGCATGGTGTTTGTACTTGACTGCCATTCTGATTGAGGTGTAATGTTGATTTGCAAAGCTTCGCCTATGTTTTCATGTACCTTATTTCTGGGAACTTAAGTGTTTGTGGAGAGGTATATGACCAAGTTGGCTTGTCCAATTCCTATAGAACCAGTCACTAAAATACCTTTAGAGGAGACTTGTTCTTGGGGCTAGAGATTTGTAAAAGATTTCTAGCAAAAGATGTTACAGAGTTTGAGTGATTCTTTATAGGATACAGTGGAATTCTTTTGTACAACCAGCTCTCTCTTTTGTAGCTTCTTCTTGCACTGAAAACTAAACTACGTGGATCAATTTATGTTTAACTTTCTTTTGACAGTGATGATGCCTCAGCGGGAGAAAATGCCGCCAAGGTATTGAAAGTAGCCTGGCTGTCTCTCCCACTTGGAATAGTCATCACAGTGATAGCATGTGCAATCGTCTTCTGGTGGCAAGGGCTCAGTTATTCCAGTCCTTTTGGACAGGCCATATTGTTGAACGGTATCTATATATTATTAAGTTGCTTTATTTGTACACTTAATTCTTTTTTTGTCCTTCATGGACTTGGATATGAATTGTTGGGAATTTGATCCGTGTCCAAGTTTTCACTCATCAAAGTTCTAAATTCATGGCACTTTGTACATGTTTGAGGGGATTTGCCATTTTACATATCAAAGTTGCAAGTTCAACATATTCGAGGACATTTTAGTTACCTAAACTAAAATCCAAAATCAAAAATAAAAGTTAATGTTATTAGGCTCTGGTGAAACAGATAGAGTACATCTCCTGTGTTCGAGCTATTAGTCACGTGACATGTTATGATGTACATGTTTTGGAGTGAATTAGCGCATTTTTATGAGTTAAGATATCTTTTACCTTTTCAGTGAGCACAAAATATCCA
The DNA here is from genome assembly GCA_029582165.1 of Portulaca oleracea. Classification (NCBI taxonomy): domain Eukaryota; kingdom Viridiplantae; phylum Streptophyta; class Magnoliopsida; order Caryophyllales; family Portulacaceae; genus Portulaca; species Portulaca oleracea. Next base: position 32,352,153 of record CM055879.1, on the reverse strand, counting down.
AAATCCAGAAACCATTTCTAACTATAGTTTATGCATAGAATAATCACCAAAAGTAATCATGACGAAGGCAAAAAACCATATGTTCCTTATTCTTTTTCATCTTCATCCTTGCTACTTTGGATTTAGGATTTTGAGTCTGACACGTATCTGATGCCTTGTCCGAGGAGTGTTGTTTCCGACACGGCTGTGCAGGGAAGCGAAATATAGAGAGTCCAAGTATCAAGGATTGTAGGACTTGACAAAAATGTTGCTTGATGGTTGAAGGTCTTGAGAAATGTTGCTTGCTTGGTATCCCTAATGAGGATAAGGTTGCATAGAAATAAGGTGACTATCTAACATTGATCCATGAGGATCAAGGGGGTACTTAGGGCCTCGCTAGCCTAATGGACCAATCTCGAGATTTTCAAATGTCCTGGGGAATTTGGTCTCGGATCGAAGAAGTCTCGTGGTGAACCGGCTAATTTTTCAAGACTCAAGCCCGAAAAATCACCCATGAAGACAAGAACAGAGCTAGTAGATTCAATGCCAAGCCCGAAGAGTCAAGTCGGGGTCGGGATCGACCAAGGGGTGTTTTGGTCATTACACTAGGGTTGGGATGGAACCATGGAGCATCAAGTCAAGCCCGGAAAATAAACCCAAGGAGGCTAGGAAGAAGTCATGAGGGAGTAAGACGAAGCTAAGAGGAGCAAGTTGAAGAATGTCATATTTTTTGGGCAAAATTGGGCAACAAGAAAAGACATGTCTTCACTCTTTTGATCAAAACTCCTTCAATACAACTCTGATGACCACGAAATTCGGCGAGCTTATAGTACACACCGAGAGCTTTTCGTCGATGTTTTATATGACCAAATCGGAGTTAAAACGAAGAAGTTATGCTCGTTGGAAGTCAGCAGGCGCTGGCTGCGCCAAGGTGGCGCTAGCCGCGCCTCGCCCTGTTTCCCCGTCTCAACTCTCTAGGTTAGGCGCTGGCTGCGCCTCAAGAGGCGCCAGCCGTGCCTAACTCCGATGCCTATTTTTTTCCTCACTTTTCCGGCTGTTGTCTTTCTCCCCTCCCCCTTATATTGTATTGGCTTTTCTTTGGAAAACATAAGACACTTTTGAATGAACATTTTAAACACTTTCAAGAATGAAATCTTGTTGGGTCTTTGAAAACCCTCCTCAAATCTTCCACTTCTTTATCCATTAATGGCGGTGATTGGGAGTGGCTCCTTTAGGGATTAGTTGGTGTTTCTTTATGCTAATCTTGGTGAAGTCTATTGGGTCTTTCCTTGGCTTGTTGGTGGTTCTCCTTTAAGCATCCATGGAAGGCTTGAGTTTAAGGTGGTGAACAATTTTTATCCTTGTTCATATCTTCTTTGTTCTTGTTGTTGTTTTTGTTGTTGATGCATCAAAACCCTAGAAATTGGTGTTGTTCTTGAGTTCTAATGTCGGTTTCCTTAAACCTTAGGTAGATTAGTTAGTCCTTGGGTGATTAATCTATCTTTCCTAGTTGATTCCAGATCAAACATCAAGCTAGCCATCTACTTCTCATAATTGGATCATTTGGTGTGTGAACCTTGATATTCTCCTTGTTTTAGTGTGAACAGAAGTCTTCCCCTTGCATAATTTTCCAAATTTCCACCAATTAAAAAAATGGAAAGTTGGATTGTAGTAAGCTCGAACTATAGGGGTTGGGATAATAGCAGGGCTTAGCATAGTCCACCGAAATTTGGACTAGACCAGACTGGATCGAGGACTGGACTGACCGGACCGAGGGAACTTTGGTCCAATCCTCGGTCCAAAGATTTTTCCTTTTCGCTCTTCGGTCCAATCTCTGGTCCGAACTGCATGGACCAAGGACCGACCGAAGGACCGAACTCTTTTAATGACATATTCGATTTTTAGGGTTTCTGTCTGAGTAACTCCCTCGGTCCCTCCTCCCACCCAGTCCCCACACTCAGTTAGTCCCCGACCTAAGGGGGCTCGTCTTCTCCCCAATAGCCCTTGCGCATTGCGGCCTACCCTCTCACTCTCTGAGTCGCCCGCCCCTCGCCACAGCCCATAGGCCATAGACGTCACCAGCGTCTTGACGGCAAGCAGCGTCGCCCGACCGTCGTAAATCGCGCCTACAAACACAACCCATTGAAAGTTCGGTCCAATCCAGGACCAAACTTTTTTCAATCTAGTCTTCAGTCTAGGTCAATCTTCAACTTCGGTCCTCGGTCCATCCGGATCCAGTCCCATTATGTCTAGTCTAGGATCGATGCTCAACCCTGGATAATAGTTAGCCAAACTTTAGATTGTATCATAGTTAGCTAAACTATTTGAATCCTTGGTTTCAGTACACCTCCACCAAATTTTTCTACGTGGCACCAAATGAGGGTTGTTTTCTTACGTGGCATTTGTGTTATAGTAATCCTAAATTTTAATATGTTGGATGTTAGTAATCCAACTATCATGTATTAGCTTGTTGTATTCTACGCTATCATATATTGGATTGTAGCAATCTAACTATTGTCTATTGGATTGTAAATCTGGTGGCGGTGCATTGAAATCCAAGGGTTCAATAGTTCAGATTACTGTGATACAATTCTAAACTTCGTTAATTATTTTTCCCCGCCGCTACAGTTTGGCTTACTACAACCCAGTTTTCGAAACCAAAAAAAAAAAAAAAAAAAGCATCAATCTTGTCACCACTTGTAGTTGTCTCTCAACTGTATTCTCTTTATGGCCTCATGAATGTAATCAATTCATGAATCTACCCTATTTGTGAGTCTTACAATCGAGAAGGCGTAAAAGTTGTGGAACATGCTAACTTTTAGGAAGACGCTTGGTTTCATTCTCTCAAAGCAGAAATTTGATAACATATTCAGATGCCACATGATTTTTTTGTGCTTTCTGGATTGTGGCAGTGTTTATTAGTCTAGTGCTGGTGCTTGCATGAAGGTAACTTGGCTTGTTAGCGATCGGCTAGGAAGAGATGCAAAAATCTTCACTGTTATGAGGCCCCCCCTTTCTCTTCCATTATACCCGACACTTAGTATCTCCCTTTCCACACCAGATTTGGGGCATCTTCCATGTGACTGCCATAGCAAGCACGCGTGTTTGTTCAATTGTGCTCTTTTTGTCTTTTTTCCACCTACAAGCTTAACTTGTTGAATTGTGCAAGTTTTCCCTCTTCAGCTTGCACTCCTTTTCTGCTGTTGTTCTCATATTGGATTTTATGCTGTTGCTTTTGACTTATTTTTTTGGGGATCCAAGGAGGGAGGAGTGATCTTAACTCTTGCACAAGCACCTCTTACAAGATACGTCTAATCTTGCAGGCTTTGCATGCTTATTGGAGCTTCTGGCGGAACCATTGTATATTCTTGCTCAGTATTTGTTTTGCCTCAAATTACGGATGCTGGTTGAAAGTGTGGCAACACTTTCTCGTTGTGTGACAACTTATGCTCTTATTGTTTCGAAAACTGGCATGGTGAGCCATTATATTGCTTGATATTTATTATAGTATAAATAAATAAGAGGCATCAATGATACTTTTGATTTGATGTGCAATTCGTAGGTGATTGCTGAACTTACAACAACTGTGGATGAATTTTTGACTCAGTGCATACCCTGCCTTGAGGCTACAACTGTTGATTGTTAATATCTTGGCTACTTTGAACTAAGTGGGGAAATGGGACATATGATTCAAATAAGCATTTCTTAAAAGAAATATGTGTCAATTCATTGTACAAGCTAGTCAAAAAAAATAACATTATTAAGAGAAGGTTGGCAAAAATCCATTACCCCACAAAATGAAGAGTTTAGATCGAAATTTTTAGGCAAAGCTGCTTACTTTGGGGCTTCTTATGGTTGCATTTGGGGAGATTTGGTTTCGTTTGGTGGCTTGCATGGCTAGCTAAGCAAGTAATAAATGTATCTTTGTATAGTGATAATATGATAATATTTATGACCTTTCCTCCTTTAAGTTAACTCGAGTCTTTAGTTATGAGGTTTTTGCTTATGAAAACCAATTGTTTATTTACTCTCAGGAGAAGTCAATCATGTTTGCTTTGTCACAAGTATCATATGGAGGCTGTGTTTTCCTAGGCTATTGGGGCTACTTTATCTTTTGCTATGGATTGCAAGGTTCAAAGCTTTTCCCTTTCAGGTGGATTCCCCATTTCAAATTACATGAGCTATTGTTCTATTTGTGTACAAAGTTATTTTTACCCATACAATTGACTGTGATGATCAAGATCAGTTACGTATTTAGGTATGTTGGGAGAGCATGGTGTCTCTCACTTTGAAATGAGGTTGGACCTGTGATTGAATGTGTTGTCGAGGTTCAACCTACAATATGAGCACATAAACCAATAGACGGATGAGCAATACGCTCTCCAGAGGATCTAAATCTGCCATTGTTTATGGATTGACCAGCCCCTTCCTCAAATCCTTTGTGTATTGTATATTGAAGTGTTCGATAGGTGCACAAGTGTCTTAGTGATGGTTTGTATCTTTCCTCTCAGAGCAGGTAATACAAAAAAGTATGACAAGCCTCTGCTGAAAATGTGTACATTATTTACACTTCAGTCCTTCCGTAAGTTGATTCTTCAAGAAGGGGAAAAGATGGTGCTTGTCTGGTTTGACACAACTTACAACCAAGCTGTGTATGGGCTTATAGACAAATTAGGTGATTTGCTATCCTAATCTTTTATCCTTGGTCCACAATATTTTGACTTCCTCGTCCTCGTCCTCTTCATTTTTATTTTTTGGTTTTCTTTAGGAGGAAGCCTTTTATTTATTTATTTTTTTTGGGGGGGGGGGGGTGTCGTCTTTACTATACAAATAGAGTTAATTATGTTGCTCTAACTTCAGATTAGATTGTCACTTTTTAAACTTCTTACTTTACCATCCTTGTTGCAGGGAGCTTAGTAGTGAGAATGATATTTCTTCCTTTTGAAGAAAGTTCATATGCCGTATTTGCAAGGTCTGCTTCAGGTTAAATTCTCTTGTTCTTTTCTCTTTTGCAATGAATTAAAGAAAAGAGACAGGGAGAGGAGGGGGGGGGGGGGAATCTTTCTGTGGACTGTTGATTAAATGCCTGTTTGACTACAGAGTGAAGTAGAGGGTCATTTCTTGGTGTGTCTTGGTGCGTTCTGCTTTAATCAAAGCTTGAAAAATTCATCAAAAAACTGAAATAATTTGTCAGTGGCGTTTTGGCTGTCCACAAAGGTGACAAACAGAGAAACCATGTGCTGACTTTGTGAACACCTCTACATTGTTGTTTCATAACTCCAACCATAAAATTTGCTGTTAGTTTCCTAGTATAGAAGTTTAAAAACAGGTCTAAGTCAATGGCTCCGATGTTTGCTAGATATGATCAGGATAGTACAATTGATCATCTTAACAATTAACATGGAGAAGGGGATGGTCATTCTGGGAGGATAGAGTTGATGTTTGCTAGATATGAGCAGGATAGTAAAATTCATACATCTTAACATGGAGAAGGGGACGGTCATTCTGGGAGGATAGAGTGATATTTTTTAATAGTCTTGTCTGGTTTCATATGTGCCCCTATGAATAACATCAAAGAGATACCTACTCTTTAAACATCTGGGAACATCATAATTTCATTCATTGGAAGTATATAAATACGAAGTTACCCAATGCCAAAGCAACTCGATGTTGTGCGTAATAATTGAAGTTATGGAAATTACAAAAGCTACAATCTATAGACATGTTTCAGAAAATTAAAGAATAAAAATGTAATTTATTATAATTGGAACAATTTGATAGTTCTCTCCTTTGTTCGCTGTCAGTCTGCCTTCTTTCCTAGTTATCTTCATTATCAATGTTTTCCTCGCTGCAACTGGTAGTGGGTGTCCTTGTTGATGGTTTGTCATCAACATTCCCTCTCACTCACTTCCTTCTTTTACCTCTCCCTCTCACCAACTTTCTATCTCTTCTCCTCCCCCACCTTATAACCTTATCCCCCCCCCCCCCCTTTTTTTTTCTGGCCCCAATGTTCCAACTCTTTCTACTTTCTAGCATTAGGTGTCAACAGTTATTGCCAATGAGCCTTGAACTCTTTGAAAAGGCAGATGTTGACTCTTCTCCATCTAATAAGTGACTTGTTTCCTCGATGCTTAATTGGGACAAAATGTTACTCTCCTATTGCCATTTGGCATTGAGGATATCGAATGACACCAGGCAGAAGCTAAGAGGGGATGGGAGTAGGAGAGAGGGGCACGTAGGAAAGATGCCAATAACTTGCCATGAGCGGTGCCACTAAGGAGAGAGAGAGAGACTTTGTTTTCTACATACAACCCATTTTTTGTGGGGGTGGGGGAGGGGGCGGGTTGTTGAGGGGCACAAGGAAGTGGCACAGTTAGGTGGGAATGTGATGCCCCTCAAAAATTGTTCATTATTAGTTTAGTGGTATATAGGTAAACCTTTTGTAATTTTTGCGTTCTGATTTTGTTTTGATTTTGAAACTTGAAGCAAAACTTATGAGAATTATCCAGAAATGTTGTACAAACACATGGTGGGGCCATTTTCTTGGAAATCCAATTAGAGGGGATATCTTGGGACTTGGTTGCTACTTCACCTTCTGGGTCCTTAGATGTTTGAGTTTTCATTCAATCGGAAGATACCTTTAACAATATGATGGTCGCAAAACCCTGGGCCATCTCTCTGTGATCCAATATAGTTCCTAGCCTTTCTCCTGAGATGACATTATGTCGAGGGTTAGCAACTTCCTTTGCCCTGCAATACAGTAATTCTCCTTGTCTTTCATCACTCACCTGTTCTGATAAAGCTGCTTGGGGGAATAACTTATGCAGATTATAGCTATTACATATTGCATGCGAAACCATGATGAATTTTTATTCCCTCTTGCTTTGCAGAAGACTCCAAAGATAGAGGCAAAGATCTAGCACGTCGTCTTACAGAAGCCCTAAAGCTTGTTTTGTTGATTGGTATGTCCTCTCGTCCCATATGATTGTTGCATTGATAAGTCATGCTACAATTTTAGTCTGCAATTCCTTTGTTTGGATTCCAGTTTTATAAATCAAAATTCTTGGTTAGGTGAAAACAATGATTGCAAATAAAAAGACACCATGTCCCTTGTGGAAAATATGTGAACATCCATAGGCTATTTAAGTTCAAAATTTGGATTTGTTGCCAGCTCTTGATGTAGTTTGTCAAAGATTCACTGATAATGCATATCCACGAGTGAATATTAACTGGAATTGTGAGGACTGGTTAACTTTTATGCAATTTTGAATTGCTTTGTTATCTGTGCTTTGCACATTTGAAGAGCAGGACTGGTTAACCAGCTGTGCTTGCATGCCTTACACAGTGGTTGATTCCATTCTTGATGTGAACTGGTGATGCAGGATAAGAGTAAAGGATGGGTTAAGACATCAATATCTTTCCATATATTTAGAGATCTTTTATATTTTATTGATTATATTGGTAATCTTTAGCAATATTTAGGATTATCAAAATAAGGAGATCTAGCCATATATCAATGATATTTAGTTCCTAAGATATTAGGATAATATTAGGTTAGTATTTTATAGGATTTGACATATTCTAGTTTCCTTAATTATGTTAGGTTTCTTAGCTATATAAGTCCCTTGTGTATTAGGGATTAGGTAGACTTTGATGATTTTTGAATTGAATTGAGTGAATTCTTGAAGAATTCTCTTGGTTCTACATCAAATTTGGTATCAGAGCCCTCCGATCAAGCTTTCAGAATTTTTTTTCCCACCTTCAATTTTCTGCCCAGCATCCAAAAAAAAAAAAAAACAAAAACAGAAACCCTAGCCGCTCTGTTCACCGCCACCGCCCATCCCCCACTGCTGCCCCTCCCCACCCAGCCACTGCCACGCCAACCTCTGCCCCAGACGACGACCGCCCCACCGCCCCTGCTGCCACCACCTCGCCAGAGTCCAACGGACTGCCGAACTCTTGCGTGGTTGTCTTTCATGAGAAGGACCACGTTCAGTGTCGTACAGTTAGTTGTGAATCAATGTCAGGTTGGTGCCATAAACACCATTGTGCCCTTTTTGTGAAAATTCACAACAGACCATGGCCTATTTCAAAGGATGTTCTCCACCGTGTTTTCTCTCCTTATGGGGATATAAACACCATTGCTATATTTCGAACCATGGGTGATTTCTATGCTAGAGTTAATTTTTTCTATGAAAAAGATGCTCTAAATGCCTTTTGCAAACTTCATGGCCGTCAAATTTACGAGGACTGCTGTGAGTTGGATCTCTATTTGGCTAGTGAATTTTTTTGTGATTGTAGGCGTTATATTCCTACATATATGTGGGAATATACACCGCCTCGACGCCCTTTGATTCCTTGGCGGTATCACTTTGAAGATGGTAAGTTTTCATCTTCAAAGTTCTTGATGAAACCAATGGATATCAGAGTTAAGGAAATCAAAGATGATATTCTTCACCAAAAATCTGTCCAAAGGGAGGTCAAAGTAGCAAGGGCAATGCACTATCAGGATGATGACTCTTGTTCTCATGTGGATGTGCGAAGCAATGTTGAACTGGACATCACAGATGAAAAGGAAGCTTTTAAAGAAACTAACGAGGAGCTTGCCTAGCAAAAGACCCTCATGACCTAGACAGCAATATGGTCAGTCATCAGGAAGTTGGTGATTGTCACCTAGACAAAGGTGAAGAGCAGACTGCGGGAATCACCACTTCAGTTGACATTGTTGAAGTTATCATGGAAGCTGCTGTAGAGGATGATGTCCCAGGCCAAGAATCAGTACAAGTGCACGAAGAGTTAGAGCTGACTGTGAACAACTCCTCTAACCTTCTTTGTGCAAATCAGTTAGCTAGACTAGACTTCAACATGGACCAAGGAGTCACTATAGCTGCTGGAAGTTTTATTCCTGGCTATTATTTTGAGAAAGAAACCCTACATCCACTGTTTGCATGGTGCCTACTGCTAGAGAAGATCTTAAGCAAGGAGTTTCAGCATATGTGGAAGGCAATCAGGTGCCTTTTACCAAGGCTATTTCCAATCCATTTGCATTTCAAAACTCAAGGTCGAGTTTTTTCCAACCGGGGGAGAATGATGCAGGATAAGAGTAAAGGATGGGTTAAGACATCAATATCTTTCCATATATTTAGAGATCTTTTATATTTTATTGATTATATTGGTAATCTTTAGCAATATTTAGGATTATCAAAATAAGGAGATCTAGCCATATATCAATGATATTTAGTTCCTAAGATATTAGGATAATATTAGGTTAGTATTTTATAGGATTTGACATATTCTAGTTTCCTTAATTATGTTAGGTTTCTTAGCTATATAAGTCCCTTGTGTATTAGGGATTAGGTAGACTTTGATGATTTTTGAATTGAATTGAGTGAATTCTTGAAGAATTCTCTTGGTTCTACATCAACTGGTCGGTAAAAATACAGCTGATGTATTTCCTTAAAAAAAAAAGGGGGGGGGGGGTGTTGGTCCTTTTGCACTGCCTGATTCTGTGAACTGGTAGCCTGGTAGGTAAATGTGCAGGATGTTTATGTTCCATTTGTATCATGCAGAATGCATTCTGGTTCATTTATCATCGACGGTTGGATATTAAGTTGGAAGTTCAAAATAATACATGCTCGTTGGTATTTTGTACTGAAACGCTAAACTCTTCTTTTGACGTTCATATTGAAAGTGGTGTCTGTCTGTCAATAATGATGATGCAAGTTTCATACTGATATCTCCATCCGTCTGCTTTGTTATCAACTGTGAGGATGATTTCCAAGGAAAATCTTAAAGTTTGGATAAAAAGAAATTTCCTACTTGTGGGTCTCTTAGAATCAACTTTTCATCAAGTTGCCTTTGCTGAGAAAGGGCTGCCTACATTCAACCCTGTGACAGTGGACTCGCACTCAGACTTTTTGTTATTTGTTATAAGATACCGTTACCTTAGACTGTCTGCAGTTTTTATTTTTCCAATATTTCTTTGGCACCAAATATCTTATTGTCTTTGGCTGCAGGTCTTGTTGTTGTGGCTTTTGGACCGAGCTATTCTTATGCTCTCATTAGATTGCTATATGGCCAAAAATGGAGTGATGGGGAAGCCTCCACTGCTCTGAGATACTACTGTTTGTACGTTATGCTTCTGGCTATGAATGGTGAGTTATTTCTTCTGAATGGCCGGGACTATGCTGTAGGTGCAACTTTACTTATATGCCCTGTTAGTTTTGCACATTTGCTTATATCACCTGCCTCCATCCCTGTCTGGCTTAATGGCTAATTTATTGGTTTGTACTATGTTCAACCATGATGTGTGAGTTCTACAGTGAAGTTGATGTGTATTATTCTTAATCAACAACACCCTCTAAAAGAGGGTTTTTTTTTTCCTTTTTTTTGGGGGGGGGGGGGGGGACAGGAAATCTAAAATCGGTTCTTAGTAGTAGTTGCCTCCTAAGTCCTGACCATTGTCCTGAAAGCAAATTTGTGTTTTTTGAAATTTCTTTTCCTCCTACCTTCATTATGGCAATGCAAATATGAATATTTTTTTCTCATTGTGCATCAGGAACATCGGAAGCTTTCCTTCATGCTGTTGCAAATGAGAACCAACTGAAACAGTCCAATGATTCATTGCTTGTCTTTTCGGTCATCTATGTCATTCTGAATGTCCTGCTAGTACGCTCAGCTGGTGCTATTGGCTTAATCATTGCAAATTCTGCAAGTATCCTTGTCTATGGTTATTTTTTGTTATAATTTATCGCATGTTTCCAAATATGAGATTGTTGATATTCTTCCAGCTGTTTTGATGTTTGCTTCTGGTGGGTTGATTCTGTTCGATTTTAAAGAGTGTTCTCAGATTCCAGTCATGTCAGTAGTTACTGGTAAAAGCTGTAATTTCTTTCATTTACCCGAGTAGCATACAAGTCTATTTTATTTGACTTAAGATTTTTATTCCCTTGGAAAGTGTACTTTCTGGTCCAACCACCTTGCTGTCAGGAACTCTGGGAAAATGTTGGGAGGTCATGGCTTGCCAACAAAAGAAAGGGGGATTTTCTCACCCTTATTTTATTTTATTTTTATGTGAGGGCGGGAAGTGTTCTTGCATGATGTATGGATCATATTTGACAAGGAACATATTCATGTCCAATGTTGAATGAAGAGGCAGATTAGCCATCTCATCAGTCAGAATCAGGGGTGTGGTTCTGCAATAGTTTACACAGCTTTGTGCATGTTGAGACCAGAAATGAGATGGATCCTACACCTTTTATCAATTATGCCGCTCTGGTTAAAAATTGCCTACAATCACTATTCTGCTCATTTTATGTTTTGCCATTGTTTCCTTGATTGCGATCAAGATATGCTGCTGAGGATTGCATATTCTGCTGTGTTCATCAAACGTTACTTCCAGGTTCAACTTGTTTCTTCCCCCTTGCTTTTTGCTCTCTTTTATTTTACATTGTTGATGTCTCATGTTTATCCTTGAAAGCACTGCTAGATGCTTATCTATAGCTTTGTTCTGATAGGATTCTTCAACCTTTCCGTTCCGGAGCTGCTTGCCTTCAGGTTGGATGGTGCTGTTATGTTCTGGTGTAGCTACTCTCATATCTGAAAAGATACTCCTGGACAGGAATGACTTCTGGATGACATTTCTGCTCCATTTCTCAGTTGGTTTTGCTTGCTTCTGCATGTCGACAGTCATTATGTAAGTCTGATGCCATGCAGGAAGTTCTGTTTTCTTTGTTTCAGCTCACTGATCCTTGAAATTCGTTCATATCTGCTTTTGTTGAATAAATTGTATTATTGGTACTGTTCAGAACTAGTGATTAATAGCTATTAGGTAAGAATTTCTGGTCAGAATTTCCATGTCACTTATATTTTTTTACAAGATAAGCCATTGGAACTGTTAGATGCCTCTTCTCACAAGAGTACGCCCAACCAAATTACCTCTTATACTGTCAAAATTCTATAGAATTAAAAGTTGTCCATGTCCTCAAAATTGTTGTAGTAGGACCTGTTTTAGCAATCCAATCTGTTATCATGCAACTCATGTTGCCTTCTTTGAATGTATGTTTGAAGTGAACTGTTTATATTTGTTGAAACATCCACTTTTTTCTTTTTTTAACAATAAAAAAAAACATCCGCTTTTTATGCTTAGGTGCTTTGATTATGAAGTATGTTCTTGTAATCATGGTAGCATACATTTGCCAACATTGTTTTAACTGGTTATTTCTTTGCACAGCTATTACCGGGAGCGAGACTTCATCAGGAAATTGATCCATGTTCGCCATCATGTTGACTAGACAAATGCACCGTTTCCCTGATTATTGTGGAAGTTAATGGTGGGTTCATCTTTTTCTCCTCATGTTGCCCCCCTATGCATTCCCCATTCATGTGTATTCACGTACATTCCAAATGTTAAATGTATTTATATCTATAGTTTTTACCTCCACACTCTGGACATTTTAAGTTTGGCATTTAGTGTATGGCTGCTTTGTGATCTATATTTAACTGTGTGTGTAGAGTTCTTTTCCCAATCAAGATTATAAGACCATGTATTTCATATGGAAGGTGATCCCTACTGACAGATATGGACACACTCGTTAGATGTCACTGATAATAGTAGAGAAGTGCAATTTATTAGGTGCAACCGGAGCACGTGCTCCGGATGGTATGATTATATGATTGTTCACCTACATATATTAGATTGTTCACCACATATATTAGATTGTTTACTCCTATTACTATGACTGTTCACTTGTAAATATCTGGAGCATGTGCTCCGGGTGCATGCAATATATATTGAGAAAGAAGTACTCGATGGGAAGAGCAAACATTAACCTACTATATATTAAGCTGGAAGATTTACTGTGTGCACAACACGAATCTTTGCGTTCATTTTGTTCCGTGAGTTAAGATGGTTTAAATATATCACACTGTAGGTAAATATGTAAGATTCGGTTAACTATTTAGTGTTCTTTATGCATAGATACATAAATGTTCTTTGAGAACTTTTTGAAGCCCAACAAAGTTCAAATGGCGTAAAGGTTCACGTTATTCTTTGCACACCAGTTGCTCAACCCCTCTTCCTGAAAGGCTTTGTGGTTGTTTATAGTCTCTACTTGTCTGGTTTTGCCATCTTTTGTGATGATTTTCTTAATGTTGCATGTTCACCAGCATAGTTTCTAAAGGTGTTTGCACTCCATTTCCTTCCCCTTGTAGGTGATGCAGTTTTGGAGACTTTTGTACTTCGTCGCTCCAATGATTCGGAGCATAACTCTTGATGGAATATTTTGCATTGGGGTGATCTCAAAACTTCTTCACATTTTTTCATACGGTGCAACACTGACCCCCCTGTGACAGAATTGTATCATTACTTTGATCTCCTTAGCATTATTTTGTAGGAATTATAAATTTTAGTTGCTGAAAACGGCTGTTTTTACACAAATTTGGAGCTGAAAGAATTGTTGAATATCTCAATTCAGATGAGTTGGTTGACTCCATTCTTCTAGGTGGTGCTCCATGGAGTCTTCCTATATTACTAGATCCCATCTTTTAATATAATACTAGATCGTAGTAGTCCAAACTAACCCAACCGCTACAACTCAGTTTAATATAGACACACACACACACACAAAGAGGGGTGTGCGCACGTATGTGTGTGCGAGTAATGCACTATGGGGATGGTGAGAGAAGATATATTTTGCATCCCAGAGGGGTTATAATTGTAGATACCATTGTTTTTGGTACAAAATCCTACAAAAATTGGGAATGCCCAACCTTTGATCGATATTCACTTAGGCATAACCATACATAACATAAAAATCACACTTGGAAAGTGTATACACTTAGCGAGAGCAGCAGGTGTTTTAGCAAAACTGATTGCAAAAGAGGGAAATCGATCACATTAAAGTTACCTTCTAAGAAGATCAGCTTGATATGAAAAAAGTTGCTTAGCAACCGTCGGACAAATAGGGAGTGTTGGAGCTAACCAAAAAAGTTTGGGTGAAGTCAGATTGCTCGGTAAGTGTCTTGTAGTAAGAAGAGTAGTTATGAACCCTGTTCCAAGGGGGTAATGAAGGGAGAGCCCTATTTGGTAAAGAAAACTCCACAACCCCTTGGATTATCCTGCACTAGGAAAAATTAAGGTGTAGAAAAAGGAATTAATATGGTGATAATTGTATTATTGGTCGATATATTAAATAAGAATACACATACATATCTATGTACGCATGCGCGCGCATACACACACATATATGCAATACACACACATATTTATATAATTATGTGTGTATGTGTTTGTGTCTCGCTCTCTCTCTCTCTCTCTCACACACACACACGTACACACACGCACACATATATATGCACGCGAGTATGGAAAAGATCATGTGAGTAGCAGGTTGAGAATATGAGAAGCACTAATCTAATGCATCCATACCCACACTGTTTATCTATTTGTCTATATAGTCTATATATATGTCCATGTTATTTATCCCTTATCCACACACTGTCTTTATCATGTACATAGTGTTTATGTAAATGCCTACACAATTTTAATATTATGTGTTGGACTAAAGATTTTCAATTTAAATCAACGTTTCGCACATCACAGCAACTCGCTTCTGATAGGATATGTTCTATGTGGGTGTGTACGGATGAAATTAATTTTTTGTATTTCCAGTGAGTGAGCAAGGAGAGAGCCGGCCAGTTGCCAATATCCAAACGCGGTTGGCTTGAGTTTAATGCTAATTGGTTCACACCTACCAGCAGCACGTGTGCCCTTCATAGAAACAGAATTATCCAACCTCCCTCCCTCCACTTGAAAGTTACAACCCAACCATTTCAAATCTCTAATTTCTTTACCCGTGATGTCTCAGTTTTGTGATAGGATGTTAAACATTATTCTGTGGTTCTTCTGTTTTATACTATTAATTAATAGTTGTTATATATGAGATATCTACAACTAATATTTATAAATTTTTTATTAATTATTGAATATTTTCAATTATTTAAATATAAAATTATTATTATTATTATATTTGTTGTTAAAATTATTTTTATATGAATATAATGATATAGTTTTTTAAATGTACGATGTTAGAAAGTAAAAGATAATATTGTGCATTAAATATCGAGAAAATAAAAGGGACAATTATTATGAAACAAAAAATATTAGAAAATTCTAAACATTCACTTCAATAAACATCTCTCAATCTTTCAAGGAAAAAATTTTATCTTAATATATTATACTATTAATTGATCTAGATAAAAATCACAAAACTCTATCCATTCCCTTGGATTTGTCTCTTTTCATCACCCTTTATCTTTTTAATTATTTATAATTTTTATTGTCCCATGTTCATAGTGAGATATTGAAAAACATATATACATCAACTATTCAAATTTAGTATTAGAGGTAGTTCAATTTGTCTAGAAATGACCTTCAAGCTTCAACCAATGAAATTACTCATTTTAGCTATTAGAAAAGGGACTTTTAATAGGATCACATAAAATATAAAATCCAATATTTTTGACAAATGAATATAAAGAAGAAAAGTTACCATAATCTTTTTGAATTGAAGTGATCTCAAGATGTATAGTGTTTACTTACACAAAGTGCCAAAAGGTACAGTAAAACTGAATTATTATTAATGCCCATGAGTGCAAAAGTTGCTAAATTAAATGACAAATTGCCTTGATTGAAAATGTGGCCAATCATGTATGAATCTATGGAAGCAATGAATGGCTGAATTTTGCTAGTTTGAGCTAAAGGGTAAAAATAGGGATCCTCCAAATTGTTTATGATTGTTATGATTTTTGGATTTTACTTGGATTTCAGGCCAGCCTAATAGCCTATGCCAAATCATTCACTAGCTACTATGTTGTCTTTTCAATAGACTGACTGCCAATTTGGTGAGCTCAAGGTAAATAGCTTTGGGGCCCACGTACACTGACATGCATGATTATTGAGATTATTTGAGGTTTTTAGGTAATAAAAAAAAAAGTCATCAAATCAGTAATTATTGGGGATTATTAGTGGATCAAATCAAGGGTTAGGATAAAACACATGCCACAAGTAACAACACATGCCACTATTAGGAAAACAAACCAAAGAGAGTTTCCCAATGGATGTGTAATTGGATAAGATTACCATAGAATGACAGCATGCATTATATATGCCAGCTATATATCTCTAACCTAGTAGAATAAATAAATAAATAAATAAATAAATAATCCACTTTAATTTATTTGTGTATGGATAAATATAATATATAGTCCAGGATCTTTGTTAGATCTCATATATAAACAACAAGAGTTTTGAGTTGTTAGGTGTGAAGGAAATATACAAATATTAACAATCAGAGTTAGTGTTTGTTCTTTATTCATCATAATTATGTAGCACTTTCATTTCATTATCTTTGTTAATTTAATTAATTTGGAAAAATCAAGACATATTGAAATTAGGATGATAAATTTGTAATTTACCCAAATTACTTTTATATTAATTGAGAATAATAGTTGTTAAAAATATAAAAAATGATAAATCATTTATTAATTAAGGATAAATATAGAATCACCATTATTAGAATTGTAAAAGTGACAAACAAATTAGGATAATGAAATTAGTATATTAAAGATGATGAATGTTCATTAAGTGGTGATGATCATCAAATTGCCAATTAAATGAATTAACTAATATCATAAAGAAAATCTAATTTTCTTAACTAACATTTTATTGTTACATATATCTTAATTGTCAAATCTTTTCTTGGATAATGTTTTATATATATGTCTCCACTTTAAGCTATTATTAAATTTCAGAAATGATACAACCAGATAGGAAAATTTAATTTATTCTAGGGATTAATTTTTATAAAGAAATGACATTTTTCATCTTACAAAACAATCCTTTCAATTAAAGTGTACATCAATCGCAATATTTGAGAATTGGACAACAAAAGCATTATTGTTGATAGTGTTGCCAAAGGAGCTGCTAATGGTGGGGATATTTCATGTTTAATGCTTATTGATATTGACAAAACACTAAATCAAATTATCTATGTTATTGAGCTCCCCCACTTTCACAAACATATCAAGTACTCAAATTCTGTTTCAAAATGGACTAATCCCCCCATGTATTTTATTTTCCACTACTTACTAACCTACACGTGTATGATCTCAATTTCTAGCAAGTTTATAGTGCTAATAAACAACTTGAGATTACATTTTCACATTTAAAGTTTTCATAATTTCTTTTTATCAGTGTAAAGTATCAAAGATACGGTCTCTTCACACACTTCCATATAGCAGAGTTGTCTACATTTAAACTCTCCTATATCTTACATCAGCAAGATTACACTGAAATTTGTTGTCATTGTAAACTATGAAAGATATTATTCGAAATTTTAAGACTAATAAACATGTCATATCTTACATCAACAGGATTACACTGAAATTTGTCCGTCATTGTAAACTGTGAAAGATATATTAGAAATTTTAAGGCCCTGTTCTATGGTTATGTTATTTTTAGGTTTGGATGGATAAGTTGAGATAAGTTATGATAAGTTATGATGTTGTTTTTAGGAATTATGTTTTTAGAGTAGATGCTTTTTCGGAAAATTGTGTTAGGTTTGGATAAGTTAGGAGAGTTATATCCAACCTAACCAAAGAATAGGGCCTAAGACTAATAAACATACCTATTTTAATTAGATACTATATGTTATTATACTAGGCAATGGCAGTGCCACATCAACCAATGCCATTAGAGGGTCCAATAATCAGAAAGGCATCAATAATAATCATCACTTTACTAGTTGACAATAACAGTTCCCACTCCCACCCCCACACCCTCCCTCTCACTCTCAAAAAATAAAAAATAAAAGAGCAAAGCCAACTGGCAAATTAGAATGATTCATATGGAGATAAAATAAGGAGGAGCAAAAATAGAGCTAAGGACAAACATAGTCCAAGATTTGATTGTGATTCCTTCTTTTAGTCTTCTTCTTTCACTAACCCTCTTCTTTTTTCTCCCCACCCTACTTATATACCCCAAGCTAAGGCCACCCCAAATCACCATACATTCACATAACCACTCTCTTACAAACCTAAGTGTATGTCTATACTTAGTCTTTTTTGAATCATACATTTTGTTTTGAGAAGAAGGAATTGAACAAGAAGAAGATCATAAAGATGGATGTTTCGGGTTCGGGTTGGAGTAGTGGGTGTGAGTCAGGGTGGACACTGTACTTAGATGAATCCTATGTATACCAAAGAGATAATAGCCACAATGTTGTTGGTGGTCATAATAATCAGAATCAAAACTTTATTAGGGCAAATTCAACAAGCTATGAGGAAGACTTGTCAATGGTGTCTGATGCATCTTCGGGGCCGCCGCATTTTTACCATGAAGATCAGGAAGAGGGTGGCTATGGAAGGACCCAACATCATCGCGGTAAATCGTCTAAGAAGGAGAAGACATCGAAGAAGGAGAAGAAACAGATGAACAGTAAGCAGTATCAGCAGCATCACCATCTTGATGACACTGCTAGCTCTCCTGCCATAAGTTATGCCAAGGTAATTAACTATCTAATTTTCATGCGATTTTTAACTGTTGTTTGATGACTGTTTATGTATTATGGTGTGTCTGGTAGAATTCTGGAAAAATTATAATTTATATAGCTTTGTTATACATTTGAAATCTTGGGAAAGTATGTAGATAGGTTTGGTTCAATTATGTATTACATAGAATTTTGTGTAACTGATTGATGTGATTAACTGTGTGCAGATGTATGATAATCCCTCGACTAATCAAGCCTCCTTCATGGGTTACGCTCAAAATTTTTCAGAAACTCATTTTCAGGTAAATTCTCCCTCTTCTATGATTCTTTTTCCTTTGTTTATCAAAAAGGTTTTGATACCGGCCATTAAACTTATTTTTAAAGTTACTTCCTAGGCTTTTGAAAACAACTTTTCTATTCGTAAAGTCTGTATATATATAAAATTTTATTTACGCAGCAATTGTAACAGACCTTCCTCCTAAATCACAGGGTAATGACACGATGAATAATCAATATGGTTATTGGCATTCTGATCCTTTCAACACTAATTCAGCAGAACCAAGTAAGTAAATTATTTAACAAAGTGTAAAGTTTATTATTTATTTATCCCAAAACCCAAAAAAGGGAAACCTTGAAGAGTGATGATTAATTGTTCCTGTGTATTTATTTACAGGTAAATTGAGAGGAAGAAGATGGCAATGAATGAAGAAAAGCTATCTATCTACTCATTCAAAAGGGAGGAATATTGTAGATGTTGAAGGGAAAGTTGTTAGATTTTAGAAGGGATATTGTTTTTCTGTCTTCTTCTCTTCCTTTTGATTTTGATTTTTTAATATTTTTTTTTCAACTTTTTGGTCACCCTTTTTCCCTTTGTCCTCTTTTTCATCTGTTATTGTCAATGCAATGGGAAACAACCTTAGAACAAATATATATTCAAATAAAATTACTTGTTCCCAGCTTCTGATGGTGTCCCATGCTTTTCTTTCCAGCACAAAAGTGTAATTTGTCAGATTTCACCTAAGTATTAATTACACATAACCTAAGATATTTCAAATCAAAAATCACTCAAATCTCAACACATGCATGATTCAAAATGTTAGTATTTACCTCAAAAGTCAGGTATAACCTACTTTTTAACTTGATTACATTGTATATTTTAATTTTTTTTTATTTTCATCACAATGGTAAATACCAATCATTTATATAAGAATTTAATTGTACAAGTACCCAACAAAACTTGAAAGTTCAAATGGAAGGAAAAACTCAAGTCCAAAAACTTACTTTACTACATAACTTCATCCCATACAAGGAAAAATTTGTTAACCATAAAAATTGATCTTATAACCTCTCCAACAAAAGGTAGCCTTATAACCAATTGAACTATATTCATGTAGCCATCAAACCTTGCATATAATTAAGTACCACAAGGTCAAAATGAAAATTTAATTAACCTACTTGTCAAGTCCTAGAAGAATAACTCACCTAATATTCAAAATAAAAGTAGTAACTTTATATGTCCTTATCAACCAACATAACTACTCATGATACATTAAATTATATACCTGGGATAAGTTGCATAATATATACTTCTAACAAACCAATCGAATTATCGAAAAAAAAGCAAAATGATGTATTCACTTACCACATTGATCAATTAAACCTCTTCAATCACCACCCCCCCCCCCCTAAATTACTCAAATAAAAAAAGAAAAATCATTTAAGATAAGATTTGAGCTACTCTTGACCTATAAAAAGGTAAACCTCTCTTACCATGAATTTCATCAATTCATAATACTACACTTAGAAACACGGGTATACAAGTATTTACCAAGAGCATAGTACTGTACTGATATGCGAGTTAGAGGTTTATCCTTTCCATTTAAGCTTTTGAATCTTGGTAGGGACAATTTCCTTGGTAAACATTATAATCCTACTAAAGGCTCCTCGTGGACCTACTTTCACAGCTAACATGTAATCCATTGTATTAAGAGAGAAATCAATTCTCCTTTTGTTCATTATGCTTGAGGGGCCATGCAGAAGTAAAGTAGGCATTGAAGGAGATACATAAAAAGAATGAGATATATAGCATTGAAGAAGGGCATATGCATATAATATACACATAAGAAAGAATAGGAGTGGTCCTTTCAGCATTTGACAGAGCAAAGAAAAGATATGAAGAGCATGGGAATTGGAGGGGCCAACAACAACTCAGACTAAGCCCAAATTGCCCAAAAGTGATCCACTCATTTCTCCCTTTTTAACTTTGCCAGCAAAGCTAGCTTGGATGCTATATCTACTACTAGGATGAACAAAAAGTGTAATCTGACCCTATTTTTTTCAAAAAAATAATAATGGAAAACCAAAAAAGAGTTCAAAAACACAATAATAAAAATTGCCATTAGGAACCAAAAGGAAGAAACCAAAAAAAGGGAAGCTAACCTATAGGTAGCTAAGTAATGGGTGACTAATGAGAATTTGCCACTTAGAATAATATGATCCATTCATGGAATTAAGTGGGTGTTGTTGTTGTTGTTGCTAGCTGCAATTGCAATTATTGAAATCTGTTTTTGGTGTTATGATTCCTTACAAATCTTTTTCATTGGAGTTGGCTTCTACAATTCCCTTTCCTTATAATTAGAAGCCATTTCTTGGATTATGACTTTAGATTTTGGGATATAGACAAACTCTCCCCTCTATCCTTTCTGCTTCTTCTGTCTTCTCCTTCCAACCCCAGGTACCCCATTTCCCAGCTTTCATTATTTATTATTCCCTCCCTTTTCCCTCTTTCTTTTTTCTTAATTATATTACCTCCTTTATTATCTTCATATCCCCTCTTTTCTTATATATATAACACACACACACATATATATATAAAGTATCAAACTTCCAGGAAAGACACATTTTGAGCGCAGTAAAGGATTCAAGGGAGTCTCTCCTTTCGAAATCATATGCATGGAGAGATAACACACACACATATATATACATACATGAAAAGAAGCAAATATAATGACCCAATTATTATCTGAGTAATAGTTGTTGGGTGAAGGCTAGATCAGGTCGAAAAATGAATCCAGTTAACATATACGTTAAGTAATAGTTGTTGGGTGAAGGCTAGATCAGGTCGAAAAATGAATCCAGTTAACATATACGTTAATAAATATGTATTAATGTTGTTTGATATATATATAAAAGGAAACAAAAGACCCAATTATTATCTGAGTAATAATTGTTGGATGAAGGCTAGAGCGTGTCAGAAAATGAATCTAATCAACATATATCTTAGTAAATATGTAGTGTTGTTTTACATAACTAGGTTGTAAGAAAATATATATATATATATATATCCAAAATTTAACATGAATAGAGGATGTAGGTAGAGGGAATAACTAATTAATTAATCCCAATTGAGCTAGAGAGCCCTTTTAGCTTTTGCCTAGTTTTGTTTTGTTGCCCTTTTGTATGAAAATGTATGTAGGGATTAACTGAGATGAATAATGGAATGAAAAATACAATAAATATGAAAGGAAAGGAAATAGGACAAATGCAGTTGAGGTGCTTGTGCATGACAGTTAGACTTGGGGGTGGTACAATGATTATGTATAGTAGAAAATGACATTTTGCATTATACCCTCTCTTGCCCACACACTGGCTACTCCTCTAGAGTGTATGTTGTCACCTTGAATGACTCTTCTTTGGCTTTTATTTCATACCTCCATTAATTCATTCAATTCTTCCCCATCATATGTTCATCTACTTGTTCAATGTTCCTTTCTTTTATTTTTTAGTTTGATTTTTCATATCTAGTTTTATGGGCTAGGCTAGACATGGTGTATCAAGTATATACCCTTTTTTTATTCTTATACTCTTATTTGAGTATCGGTATCAGAAATTAAACAAAAATTAGATACATGGAATATTTCAGAAAGTCATGTTCATTTTATTTAGCTTCGTCTTAAAATATGTTTTTTCAACTAATATAATGAATGTTCTTCGAATTAAGTTTATTTTTAAAGTATATTGACTTTGAATAATTAAAAAAATTGAACGAAAAAAAATGCAAGAGAAAAGAAATCATTCCCAATGTCGATAATGGAGCCCGTAGAGGTCCTTTGGTACAAGCTACAAGCCAATGAGGTTATGGGGAAGTGTAAAGAAGTGGAGACCGGTTATTGTCAACAAGTTCGCCTCATACTTGTTGTGTCAGGACATTGTTCGTCTTTTTTCTCTGTTAAATATCGAATGCCTTATAATATTGTTATAATTTTTAAATAGTGTTGATATTATAAAATAATAACATTAATAATTTCTATCAAAAGATTGACATTATTATAAGAAACTAATAATATATTAATAAAGACAAAACGTTGATCTATGTTGAAATTTCTTTTAATAAATGCTATATATTGACAATAAATGCACAAAATAAATCATAAAATATACGAATTCCATGCAACTAACCATCAAAATTATTATGTCTTGTCATAACAACTTGTTACCTATGTTCTTAATTCATTAAATCTGTAATCCAAGTGGTTGTATATATAAAGGGTATTCTAGAGATTTGGCAGCTATTTTAAGTAGTAAATAGATAAATGGATCACATACAAAGAGAGGTGGACGGAAGAGTCATATTCATGTTGTTGATTGATGATAATCTTTTTCTTTATTTTCATGGGAACTACATAAATTATGTATTGGCCAATGTATTGAGCTAAATTATAGACCTCAATTTTTATCAAGTGGACATGCTCCTGTTGATGTAAGAACCAATACTTAGAGAGTAACTAAATTAGATGCTCGTTAATTAAATGATGAAAATTATGTTTCTTCTTATGCTTTGGACTTTTTTTAAATATTGGTAAGTTGTGTCATTCATTGGATAATCTAGACTGCCTACATATGATGTAGATTCAGGGGCTAGAGGGTGAAGAAAGGGAGGAAAAAAAATAATACCAGATAAGTCCAATGGAAATCTAGTCTTGCCAATCACCTCTTGCCTGAGTGACAAGAAGTCCACCTCCTATTTCTGTTGTCTAGCCGTCTAGGGTTCAAATATTGGGCAAGGCATTTCTCCCTTACATATTCAGAGAATGTTGTGGGTAGGAGTGGGGTCCAACTTTGGGACATTGACATCCATGTTCCCCATCCGTTACAGGCTCGGGTTATACTCCTAAGATAGGGGTCTAATGGGTTGGACCACTTACCTTTGTAAAAAAAAAATGAAACTATAGTCTTAAAAATAGGATTACAAAGATCTTTCAGAAATACCAACAATTTTCATCGTAGAAATTTTAGTTAATTATCAGGATTCTAACTTGTGTGAGATGGATGAACCTCAAATTACCATGTTAATGGAGTTACTAACTCTTGGTTTCTTGCACTTTGGACAAAATTATAAATAAAGTTGTTTCGGCTCGATTTGAATAAACTTTCATTATTATTGGGATCATGTGATATTTGCACATCTATAACAAAGTCACATCTTGGGGAATAGTTCCACAATGATATTATTGCAATTTGATCAATTATAAAGGTTGTTGGAACGCTAATAATATATGAAGAAGACAATTATACTAAAAATTTAAATTAATGATAATATCTTCTCTCCAAACAAAAAAAAAAGAAGAAAAAAGATGGCCTCACTTACGTGCTCCAATAGTTATCAATAGTTCATTGATATTTTATAAATAGGTTATGTTTATTAATTTCGACATTGATTGAACATTCAGATTATAATTAAGTATAACTCATTATTCACTCCTTACAACTTACATACTTCAATATCAACTGAAACCAAAATCAAACCTCCAAATTCTAGCTTAGGGTTAGTTATGAAACGGTCAAATATGACAATTTTGCATCTAAACTTCATGATGTAAAGAGAGTGGTTCCAATTAATTGAAGATTTAGAAATCATTCACTACCTACTACTTCAAATGAAAGAAATTAAAAATATATAATAATACATTTTACTTTAGTCTACTACAATTTAAATTAAAAAAGTAATATTTTTTAACTATTCAGATCATATGCTTCAACATTTTGCTTCTTTATACAAATTATCATAACTCTTTATATTACCTTATTATAAAAACGTACTACTACTTATTGCTTACAGTAGAAATAAGTATTAAAGTGGACATGAACTCCTAAGAAACAGCGATTGAATTTATAAAGATGATACTATATGGTAGTATAAGGCAAAGTGAAATATGGGCATGTGGCATACAAGCATGGCCCCTCCCAAAAAAAAAAAAAAAAAAGACCGACTCAAATATACTAGCAAATTAAGAGAGATTAGTTAGTTCCACAAAACCATTGATGGTTCACCTAACAAAGCAAGTGAAGAGGGCTGGATATACATAACGATTAGGGGACTAGCAAGGTGTCAAGTTGATAATCACTTCTATCTTTTAAACTTTTCATTAGTATTTAATTCTTTGTGGAAACTAAGGCTGTGTTCGACAGTAGCGTTTGGGGTAGCGTTTAGCGTTTTGACAAAGTCAAAACTCTAATTACGTAAATATTAGTGTTCGGTAAGCTAGCGTTTTGAGGAGCGTTTAGCGTTTTAAGGAGCGTTTTGTGAAATGCTAATAAAGGTAACGTTTAGCGTTTGGGGTATAGCGTTTCATATTTTTCGGTCAAAAAATACCCTTTGAAAATTTTATCTTTCAAAATTATTCATATCCTTTTATGTCAATTCACACTAATCTGTTAATTCAACCGCTAAATTTACCGAACATAATTTTCATTTGATCAGTCACCCACTATCCGCTGCTTAAACCGCTATCCGCTGCTTAAACCGCTATCCGCTACATAAACCTCTATCCGCTACCCAAAACACTAATTTTGCCGAACATGGCCTAAATATTTTACATGGGTTGAATTGAGGAGTTGATGGATCGAACTTATCATGGAGAGCATGATACCTCTTACCCTCAGCTTGCAAAATTTTCTGGTGATTACTCTGTTATATGAAATTCAACAAATTCATGTGCTGACCTTTCTTAATAGCAATAATAAATAAATGAATAAATAAATAATAAATAATATGTTGTTATAAATAATATGTTGTTATATTTAGGGCCGGTTAATATTAGAAAAAATCGTTGATGTTTAAACTTTTTATGTCAAGGTTTATTAACTTGACTAATAGTTTATCTAAAGATCTTTATTATACTTCACCCATTAAAACTGCATTAAAAAAAAAAAAGCAATATTTTTATAGAACCTTTAATTTTATAATTTTTAAATAATTTACATTGATATATACTCCCTCCTTTCCATTTTAATTGTCACTCTAGACATAATTTCAAAAACCAAGAAAACTTCCATCTATATTAATTTAGCTTATTGGAAATGTATAAAACTTAAATAAAATGGTGAATAAAAAAGGAAAAAGGTGAAGAAAAAAGAAAAATTGAAGAAAAAGATGTAATTAATAAGCTTAATTTGATAAATTAGTAATTAATGTGTCATTGGAATTATAAAGTGACAGATATTATGGGAAAAAAGAAAGTTAGTTAAAGTGACAGATAATATGGGAAGGAGGGAGTAACAAATAATGGTTAACTTAAAATTTTTGAAAAATTCCATTTAAAAGAATCTATTGGTATTGTTATTACTTTGATGTGCAATTATTTCACTTCAAATATATTTTAGTACTTATATACTAGCAGAATTCATTATATTTCTAAGAAAAGACATTTCATAAAATCGGTTGTTAAACAAAGCATCATTCCCAGTTCTTTTATGCGGTTGGCTGGCTGCGGTGCTAAACCGCACCGCAACTTGTCATATTCTACCACAACCCATCACAATCCACCACAATCTACCGCAACCCACTACAATGTACTTTTTCTAATTTAATTTATTTTTTTTATTAAAAGTTAAACTTTCCATAACCCATCATAATTTCACATTTTCCAACATAGTTTTACAACTATTAAAACCAAAACTCACCACAACTTTCCACAACCCACCACAATCTACCACAACTTTTTCAAACCCACCACAATTCACCATATCGCACTCCGCCACAGTGCAGCCAACCATATAAAAGAATTGGGAATCATCATCTTAAAACTGTCTGTAACTTTATTTTATACGCACGTTATAAAATATTAAATATAATATATTAAGTGAAAGAATCAATCAGGTCAAAGTGTGGTACCAAAGACAGCAAATTACATGACTTTTCGATGTAAAGGAGTCAGTTTGCACCTAATTATCCATTCAATAGGGATACCCCTGGAATCTTAATCTTAATGATTAGTAATAAATTACAAGTAAAGATTAGTGTTGAGGACGCCGCTAATGGGAAATAGCCTACCATTTTTGACCAGAGGCTTATGATGTCGTACGAACATATATTTGGTTCCGACATTAATTAGGGTTAAAAGATGTACGGGACACACGCATGCTATATCATTCCAATTGTCCACGTGGAACTAACACCGATCATTGTCCCCATTAATCTCTGTCTAATGGAATCCTATCTTGTAGACCCACGTTCATAATATATCCTACTAGGAAATACTCTACATATAACATATTAACCCAAGTAAGTAAATAAATGTTATAAAAAAAAAGTAAGTAAATAAATAAATAAAAGAACCATCATCCTCTCATTTAAGGTTATGTTTTTTTATACGGTTGGTTGGTGCAGTGTGGTGGAATTTGAAAAATTATGGTGTAGTAGGTGGGGTAGATGAAGAGAAAAAATATCAAAAGTAGAGGGGAAAAGTGAGGAGAGAGAAAAGTGAAGAAGGTATGATGTGATGAAGTGTGGTAAAAATTAAATAATACGATGCAGTGCGACACTGCAACCTACATCATAAAAGAACGGAGCCTAAACTGTATTATATAGGGAAGGTTTTAGACCCCAATTTATAAAACAATATTGAGAGTTTAATGTTTTAGATGATAAATATGTCTTGTATTTTTTTTTTATTTTTTTATCATTTTTCACACATTTTGCAATTTGGAACTTTTCAATCCTTAATTCTTAGGGCCTGTCAAATTTATGGGTTACTCCAATTTACCAAAATTTACTTGTTTTTGCCTAAATTTACAAAAACTTACTAAAAAAATACCAAACTTAAAAAAACAAAAAAATAATAATTCTAATATATTGGCGTAATTTCAGCAAAAGTTACCAAAAGTTACCAAACATTACCACAATTTACCAAAATTACTATTAGTTAGGACCAATGACTATAAGATAAGCATCATCTCCAATGATATTTTATATGGAAACTTTCACTCCTTAATTCCCCACACATATTAGTAGCTAAACAATAATATATCTCAGCATATAATAGTTTTAGATTGAACAAATTAGAGCATCCCTTCAAGAAAAGCAAAAAAAAAAAAATGCAAGCAAAGTAATATATTTTTAGTTTGGCTAAATTTGGTCACTTACCAAACTCTCCATGATAAACATGATCTGTAAGTCTGGGAGGGAGGTACCAAACTGCCCATGTCAAACATGATCTATCAGCCTTATAATTTTCACAATGAGAATTTTTTTTGCCCCCACCAAAATTTGAATTTTGGTGAAAAGGTAGGATGATATGGTTGATTGACACTTCACTATCACCTCTCTGGGAAGCAAATTAATATTATCAAAAGCATTTCAAATCAAGCAAATTCTACTTCCTATTGAGATTCAGATCATGCTCAAATTGTGTAAAATAACTCAATAGGGGACCATCCATCCCGAGGCTATCTACAAAAAGCAAACCAACAATCTCTATAAACCATAGGTCACAAGCGGAGATTCTAACTAATGAAGTCCTGTTAATACCTAAATTTGCCAATTTGTCTGCAATTTTCTTCAGCTCTCGAAAGCAATGATACATCCTAACATTTATGCATTATAAGTTGTCAATACATATTACATACAACTAGAGCATGTGTTCCGACTTCTGAGTAAGTACGGGTAGGTATAAGTGAGTAATTACGCTATTGAAAATAATGAACAATACTATATTTAGAACACATACTCCACAAGCATGTAATAAATTGCAATAAGCTGTTATCATTCCAGCAAGCCTTTATGCTCCCTCCCTGGCTCCAGCCAGACTCAATCACTCTGTTATATCTCACATTAATGTAGTCCACTTCTAGGACCACTTTCTTGTAGCCTAAGTCACGAATTATACATCCCAAATTCCCAATCCATTTTTTGTCACTAAGCATCACTGATTGCTTAATTAAGCGCTTCAAAAAGAACAATCTACCACTTAACATTTTGACAAACAGCCATTTAAAGAAAGGAGACTGAGCATAAACAACAAATTTTAGATTAATATATCTTGAAAATGTAGCACCTAATATGTACACAAGGACAACGTTTTGCTGCTCCTACAAAAAACAGTTTGACACCAAAATCATATTCGGATATTCCCTGGCTACATATAAGAAATAACAAGAAAGGAACCAAAAAAAACAAAGTATTCCAATTGGACTCATCTGATCAAAATATTAGTGAACATATAATGCACAACATGCCTCGAAACCCAAAGGCCTAACGAGTCCATTACCGCAAACACCAAAATTGATTGAATTGACTGCCCCGCCACGAGGACTTCATTTGGTTGATATGTTACCAAACACGGTTTAGCTGTGAGCTCCCTACTCCGCTGTTGATCGGCATCGGGCTTAAGTACCGTATATGTGTCTGTGAATAGGTTGGTTGTCGAGATTCTTAACGACTTCCAACCACGGTTTATCTACCAGTAGGACGGAGTTCTTGGAAAAGTGACCAACGAATAAAACAGGATGGCTGAAAGAGAAAAATTCAAAATTCCTTTTTGCATATAGTTTGATTGCAAAATCATGCTGCTGCTGTAACTTGCGCTTGAGATTGCCGTTTGAGTTTATTATCTTCTTTGAAACCAAGTCAAAACCATTCCCCATGTTGCTAATGACCGCATCACTATCATCCCGATCAACAGGCATTCCAAAATCAATCAAGCACATAGCCCTGCAAATGCAAACAATTCATACTCAGACTTACCTCACATCCAAAATCTGGCACGCAAAGATAGAGTAGACACTTAAGACCTTGAGACCAGATCAGTAAACATTCGGCTGGTTAAATGTGATTTTGGATTAGATACCAATAGGGTTACTTCATAGGGGCTCACTTTTCAAGACTCCGTCCAACATAAACGACAAAGTATGAAAAATGCATTAGATATATTTGAGGCAATATCCCCAGGTCTGGTTGAACTGCCCTAGATTGAGTTGGCCTTGATTCAGTCATGCAAGCCAAGAAATGAAAAAATGAAAATGCAGGATAATATTTTAGGTGTTTCCGATAGACAAACTCGATCTAATGCAACCTGACGCCTCAGAAAATAGGCAGATAAATACAAAAGTCTAGAATCTAGAGAATTGAAAGTTGAAGGCATCAAGAATTCCCTACTTTGTTCAGTGAAATTCATACTTTCTCCACCTTTTTTCTCGAACAACAAGACATAATTTCAACCTTTTAAAGCCATTCAAGAGTAGAGAGGAGGGCAACATAAAGATGCTATTACATAGTTTCTAAGGAACCATAAACTGCCCCACACAAAATATACAGTCACAGTATTGAGCATGAGATAGTAGCAGGATAGAGCATACAGCCTGTTCACCCTGATCCAGGGACGCACACAAAAGGCAAAAGGCTCGAAATCTTACAGAACTAAAAAGGTAGGTAGATATGAATGACGGCCAACATTTTCAGTAGCTAATTAAGCTTTGAAATAGGGAAATAGAAATGAAAGATTGACAAGACAAAAATCAACTTGCTCCACTATTGTCAAATTGTTCTCTCACTGGACACACAAGAAAACAGTTCATTAACGTCTTTCTACCAATTGCGGACAAAAAACTATCTTTCCATCAAAGGTCAGATTGCTAACTAGCAGGAAAGCAACTGTAGTTATGGTGGTAGGTTTGAGAGAATTCACGGTATTCTGGGACAAAGGCAATCGTAACATCTTGACATTGCATATTAAATTGACAGACACTGCATCAGAGATCCAACAAAGAAAACTAGAAGACTTTGCCCTATAATGAGCACCTTTCTCAAAACTAGTTAGACAAAAGAGACAAGTCCCTCAGACAGGTGAACTGTGCATTCAGCACACCAAGGGTGAGACCTGGATTCATTCAAATCCTGCAGAAAACAGCCATGTCTTTTTCTTGCAAACCAAAAAAAGAATTTCCTAGTCTCAAGTGCTCACCTTAACAGGTAGTTTGTAAGTAAGATTACAAATGTGAGGAATATGGGAGGGGTTTAGATAGTTGAAAGCCTTAATGCCAGAACAATACAGGACTTTATAAGCTCCCTTTTGCCAGCATTGCGTCATTACATATAACAAAGTGCGCCATAAGGCATAAGATAATAATTGTGCTTTATACTGTTCAATTAATTTAAGACAGCTCACAAACACCAGGAAAAGCAAAAAACTAACGGTATGCCCTAAAGTACCAAGGTGATTGGGAGGTGGGGGCTTACCTGGAACTATAAACTATAATTGATGAACTTGCAGATGGTGGAAACGAAAGCCCAATAACCTCGCCAGGGAACTCCTGGAATCTCCGGGGTAAAGCGAAGGAGTTCTTTCTAGACCACTCACCCAGCTGTTTTGCCTCAACATCAAATGCATATACCTGGTTTGATGATGTGGTGACTATGAGCACATTATTAGTCTGGGGATGAAAACCGCCAGCAGTAACAGAAGCACCATCTAATCTTGATATAAACCAATGCTGCCTGCTTCCATGAAAACAACAGAGGTTACAATATAGACCATGCAACGAAAGTAGGCAATTAGCAACAGAAGCAGAAGACAATGCTCAGAAGCAAATGACGCAATTCTTAAACTAGCATAAGAACTACAGTAAAGGGTACTCAGAATCTCACTGGATTTTACTGTTCTTAATTTCACCAAAGACAAATATTTGATATTTTCACTCTTTAAAGGACATAATTCAAAGACACCATCCAAAAATGCAACAGTAAATTATCAACAAAACGATCCTTAATTTTCAAGCAGAGCATTAATAATTAGGCAGATCATTTAAATTTCGGTGTGCGGAATTAAAATACGGCATTCCATTATAGTACCGTGAAAAGACCTTTTTTTGTTGAGCAACCCACTTTTTTCTACATTTTGATTGTTCATTATTCACAACAGGAAGGCTGTGGCAACTATTCTAGGATGGAGAACAGCTGCTTTGAAAGTCATCACTCATCACACCATCCTGCAACTACTCTTGAGCAGAACACGATAGTTGTATCTTTAATTCATTTTACTTTTAGCAACTTAAATGACTAAATATGTGAGTTACTCAGTTACCCATTTGTTTCAAACCAATCATAGTAATTATAAATCATACTACGTCAGTTATAGTAGCAGATCACCATCTATGACCAGAACCACATATTATAGTCATTCTTTCCACGTACATGTGTTGCTAGATCATTTTCATAAAATTCACCCAGTGAAAACACAAAACCTAATAAGTGATTCCTGTATAACAGCACCTCTATTATATTACACTAATTACAGCAATCACAATTCACAACTGAAACCACATATTCAATCATTACAGTCATAACCATGGGACCGAATTCAGAAAGCAACGGCACATACGAGCAATACCGACAAAGAAAATATTGTTTAATGTGATAAGGGAAGAGCAGGCAAAGAAAATATTGTTTAATGTGATAAGGGAAAAGCACGCCCCGCCACTGGGGCAAGGGTAAGTACCAAGCCACCCATGGCAAGCACGGCCCATCAACCCCACAGTTTCACACATGGGAAATTTTATGCTTCTACCAAAGTTTGATCCTTAAAGTGGGGACCTTGGAAGATGGGGAGTGATAGCACACTTGACTCCCACAACTTTGGAAGTTTAACAAGATCCATGTCCAAAGTAAATTATCTGTTAGAGGAAAATTTAGCTAAACTGACAAATCCATAAATCACATTTTAGGGGTATTGACATCCATCTCCGCATTTAAGAAAAGGGTATTCACATCCATCTCTACAGTCAACTGTTTATGGTATATACAGTGATCACACAAATAGCATTCACTGCCTCCTCCACACATCACAGGATTCACAGCAAAGAACAGCTTAGCTAGGAGCCTAGTAGTATGGCAATGGTGTTTGAATTATTTATTGGAGTATAATATATTCTCATCATACCTGTGTATCTCCATATTGAAGACATATATATCTCCAAAGCAATTAACAGCAGCCAGCCACTGCCCGTCAGAACTGCTGAACAACTTTGTTATGGGAGGCTGAGTGGGAGTAAAATCTTCATCCTCTGTCTTGCGACAAGGCGTGAAAACGTGCACTAGCTCCGAGGAGTTAATATCTATTATCTGTAACAAAGTAAAGGTAACAGAAAATTTAATAATCCAACAATTACAACAACAAACTTGCGGGGAAAACACGTTTGAGCATGGTCTCAAAGATCAAAATGTAGGCGGCATTTCCCCAATGAATTGAAGTTCATGGAGAGGCTCATTCCGACAGATTCTCAAAAAACCTTTTCAAAAGCCGCTATAGAAATCCAGTTCAAACAGTAAACAAATCCAATTGGAAAACCTTTGAAGACGAAAAAATTAATGGACCCCAAAGGGGAGTCCATGATATATTATGTACTACACTTTAGACACGATCCCATCCACCGAACAAATTTCTTTCACTGATCATTCACACTGTTACATTTATCTTACAAATGAATCCACATTCCCAAAAGGCAAAAACAAATAAACAGAAAAGCACGATCAATGATCACCACACCACCTTTTTAGTTAACAACAACAGTTTGTATTAGCATTCAAATTCCTATTGAAGATGAATAGAACATGACAAAACGCATCATTTTAATCCCGAAATGACAGAAACTTTTGGATATGTAGCACTATTTTGTGCTATACAGAATAGCAGGAGGCAATCAAACGAAATGGAGTGCACCACAAACAATACTTCAAAAATAAATTAGTATATTGCGAAAGAAATACGCTTACATATATTCGTCTATCGTGTCCTGCAAGGATTAACCGTGTCAAATCAAAAGTAAAGGTCATGGCATGGCCATATGGCAGCTTTCCAGGAAGTGATCGTTTGCTGATAGCCCATTCATTTTTTCCACCCTTCAGACGTTTTAATTCAAAGAGACTGGTTTTGATATGGTTACTATAGGAAAAAAGTGACCCTGACGGGGAAAAGGCACTGCAAATTATTTTCCCAGAGCTCTTACTATTAATTTGGACCAGCAAATCAGTGGATACAATTCCCTTAGAAGTCTTGTCAGGTACAACGCCATTTCTGAATCGAACAGACATGATATCAACTCTGTTTGGGGTCTGAACTAAAAGCAGTGGCATCTGGTTGAAAACTGATTTCTGTACCATATGCACCAAGGCTCTTTGAGGTGCAGGGCATACATCATGTGGAGAGAACTTTGTGAACTCATTGACGGAGTATGCAAAGATTTTAGTGTCATCACCTGCTGATAAAAGCATTGGAACTCCCAGATGGGCCCATTTATGGTAGCTGAAGTCAGCCGGTTTTTCTTTTCGGCGTGCTTTTTTCACCTTTTCATCAGGAACCAAATCTGAAAATCATGGATCACCAATTTTCATGAGAAAACCGGAGCTTCAAACTTAAGTATATATGCTATGACATTCACTGATAGAAACCACAAGGGGAGGGAGCGACCCACAATTTTAAATGTTGGACACAATTGCAAAATTGTCAATTAAATTATAATAATGGACACATACCTTCAGAGCTGATTGGCACAGCAACAGCTAAAGCCCTAACATCATGGGTATGAGCAGTTTTGCTATCAACATAAACCCACTCCCTCGGGACTTCCGTGGGCAAACCACCCTTAAGACCAGATTCAGGTTGACTACCAGAGAGCTTATATAGTATCACCTGTTTGATTAATAATACAGTGCATAAGCTAAATGAATAAAAGCTACTAGGTATTGAAACTGAAGCATAGAATTCATCAATCATACAAGACCTCAATATGCAATAAGTCGCATAAAATGACAGATTTCAAATTGTCCAACTTCAAAGCTTACCAATCCACACTTGGCAATTTTCTGAACTCATATTATAAGTGAAGCATCAATTTTCTATTTCTTATATGGAGAAGTTCCTAGTCAATTATAATCAACCAAAGGTCAAGAAAAACCCAAACCCCCCCCCCCCCACCCCACCCCCTGGATTTCAGTTAAAAATTTGGAACATATTAAAGCAATAAACACAACTCCATAATGTGCATTTCAATTCCAATTTGAACATTAAAGTAGTAATATGAGTAACAAAAAATCAAAGTAAAAAATTGCCCCTTCCTTCAAACTATACATGCAAGAGGATGGTATAAAAAAGACAAAGAACAAAACAACATAATCATGAATCGGATCACCCCATCATCACTCAACACTTTTCAAGACTTTGATAATTTTGGATTCACGTTTTCCATAGACTGAATCACATCCAATTAACCACAGTACTAATTCACAGCACTCCTTGACTCCCACGCACCAAGCCATCAACAGCATATTTCCACCAAAAGCATGTATCCTAAGACCAATCCCTTGTCATTAAACCTCCCTCACCACAAATGTATACAGTGATCAGTAGCATTATCAGTGAAACTAGCGTTTAATTTTATGCAACTAGACCAATCACTCCTGTGCGAACGTTAAAAATACATGACAGAAGTCAACAAAAAACTCAATGCAGGTATAGCATATTATCATGGAAGCACCAATACTCAGCAACGGGCTATACAAGTCCAGTCAGCTTTGAGCCATTGAAAGGAACAAATGAACAATGCCATACATCAATGCCATAACAAGAAGCAAAAAAAAAAAAATAATCATGTAAGGTGAATATTCTAATAATTTCATACCTTGCCATCGGAACCAGCAGAAAATACCCTGTTGTGTGAAGGAGCAGCTGCCAGAGCATATGCATCACCTTTGTGAAGGGAATGAGCCTGCAACAGTGTGCCATGCTGAACATCCCAAAACTGAACACTGCCAGTACTATCGGCACTAACAAGAACACGACACCTAAATAAACATGGAATCAGATAAGTACATGGATCAAGGACATCTAACAATAAAAAGCTAGTAAGAAGCGGATGTAAAGAGATGATGAAACTCTTGTGTACACGAAATAATCCAAAAATTACCTCAGTGCAAGCAATGACCATACACAGAGATCTGGACCAGACCCCAAACCTCCAAGTCCAACAGTTATCCTATACACCTCTTGGCCACGCTTTACATTCCAGCATCTAATATACCTGCAGAATCAGGAAGAGTGTTAAACAAACCGTATAGCATAAGACAATACTAACTAGTGGATTTTAACTGATTCTTCCACACTAAAATTTAGCACATACCCATCACTACTTCCAGAGTAGATAAAACTCCCATCTGGACTCCAAGTGACACTAAGAGCTCTCCCTGGGGCATTAAGGGGAAAAAACATATTACGACTATGCAATTTAGCCAAAAAAATAACAGCCAAAAGAATAGACAGTGTAGCCTAAGGTGCAAAATTCTCACCAGAAACTCTTGGCAAGGATCTATGGTACGTCAAATCATCATCATCCGAAAATCTGTAAAGTCTCACACAACCATCATCGCAAGCAAGTGCTATGAGGGAATTATCGACTAATGACTGATCATGAAGATCTGAATCATCATCATCCTCATCACTATCACTACTTGCACTCCCATTTTCACCATTAGACCTATCAATCACAACCCCATTTCCATCAATCACAACCCCATTTCCATTGCTTTGAGAGTCATGTTCAGCATCCACCTTATGGCTTTTCAGCGGCTCCAATGCCATCTGCCATATAGAGGACCCTACTGACTCTAGCACAACCTGCACATTTAATTAAACTGTAGAAAATCAATAATAACTCTCAAATGAACAAACAAACAGGTCGCTGAAACCAGAAAAGTTCCACCCTGAACACGACTGAGCCTCGTTTCTTCGCTATGTGGCCATTATTAAACCCTAACTGCAAAATACAGCTAATTCCTCCAACCATCGCACAATGCATACCTCGATTAAATCACCTACCAATTCTACCCTAAGATTAGGGTTTCAAATACTATGAACAGAAGAATCAAAATTACAAATAGAACTACGGATAAATTAACCGAAAACATTACCCTGTTCAAATTGAATACGGTACCTTTTGGCTCAAGAGCTGAAGATCCCACTCCGACACAGTCCCATCAATACTCGACGAAAACAACCTTCCCGAAGGTGCGTCTTTGGAATTCGTCCGACACCAAACAAGCGACGTAATTCGCGACCTAGGGTCCCCATGAATGGTCTAATGAATTCAAGAAAACCACCATATCATCATCAAATTTCAAACGGAAAATTCAAGATATGGTGATTAACTCTAACGAATTCAATCGAAAAACAAATTGAATGAAAATGGATTACCAATTGGCAGTGCCAACCAACAGAACCGGGAGAAACAAGCCAAATCTCGAGAGAACCGTCCTCACGAGCAGCGGCGACCTGGGAATCGTCGACGCTGGTGGCTAGGGCAACCACCGGCGACGGCTTCCAGTCCATCAAAGTCGTTCTGTACTGTTCCAGCATTTTTAGGGTTTACCAGACGAAACTGTACGGTATAGGGAGGTTCAGAGAGAGAGGAAGAGGGAGAGTGAGAGTGAGACGGGATGAGATGAAAGGAGGCAATGGCGTCTCAGGGTTTAAGGGTTTCCTTTGCCCTTAAAAATTCGATTATGAAGCCGGGTGCACCGTGTTTTGTGCGCCCGGCCCAATTTGCCCGCCCGGCCGAATGAAGAGCGAGAAGCCCAGCAAGAAAAGGAAGCCCAGGGTGAAACGCGCTAAGAATGAAGTCCAGCAAGAGAAGGAAGCCCGGTTAGCGCTAACAAAAACTCGGGTCCGGTTAAATTTGGATCGGTAAAATTCGGTTAATGTCAAAATTTAGACGCGAAATTCATGTCCAAACTCAATTTCCATTTGGGCCAGACCCAGTCGTACTACTTAGACGGAGCCATAATCGGGTTGGGACAATTGGAAAAAGAAATATATTATGTCCAAATATTCAGTCAATTCGGTAACATAAAAATTCGGACGAAAAGTTTATGTCCATACCCAATTTTTTGTGGGTTGAATGAATCAAGATTTTCAAGTCGGACAAAATTTTGCCAGCTCTAAACCCAGTTATGTTGTAGCAGTTGTTTAAATTTGTCAATTTATGAGGATTCTTGGTATGAGTTGTGAGCATTGTTGTTAAATATTATGAGCTATAAGCATTGTTGTTAAATATTATGAGGTTTCGTTGAAATCATTTTATTTATTTTTTTGAGGAAAGCACCACAAACATCAATTCATTGCTAATTTGTCATACAATACATAGGGGTTTACAGTGGGTGGGCACACTCCCATCCAAATACATTCCTTTGCTATATTATTTATCCTTGCCAGATAGGGTGCCACACAATTCCCCTCCCTCTTCACATGTGTCCAACTACATTCTAAGAATGCCTTCCTAAGAGCTAAAACATCAGCAACCATGAGATCAAATTCACTAGCTTCCACCAGATTTAGCTTTGCCTTCTGCACTAGTTGGAGACAATCAGATTCAATCACCACATTCTGATAATGGAACCTGTTGGCCAGCTTCATGCCATATGCACACGCCTTCGCCTCCGCTATGTTCGCTGCCCATCGAGCCTTCACCGTCTTCGTTGCCGCCACCAGCACATCACCATTCGCATTTCGTATAACCGCTCCCATGCCCACAAGGCCTTCCTTGTCACAAGCCGCATCTGTGTTAATTTTAACAAAGCCTTAGCATGGGGGCTGCCATCTAGTACTAAGGCTTGTTGCAGGTACATTCATCATTACATTCGCCTTGACGGTCTCGTTGAAGTGCTTGAGTGTTGATTCTAGTCGCCCTTGTATAACCTTTATGGGTGTTTTCTTGCTCTGAAATACAGTTTCGTTCCTCACTTGCCAGAAAATCCATGCTAGGAACAGGGCCTTTTGTAATTCAGCAGCTGGGAGCTCTTGCCACCATTGCCTAAATGTTTCTTTTGTTTCTTTTGTAATCATTCTTTTTTTTTAGATGTGTATAAACATTGTCAATCCTTAAAATATTAATCAAACTAAAAATATTATGACATCAAATGTTATGTTTATATGTTTCACTTTTAAAAAACATTGATGTTTTAAAATATAAACTATATTGAAAAAATAAATTTAAAATTATTCCTCAAAAAAACATATGAAATGATAATAATTTTAATGTTTTGAAATTAAAATTATAAGAAAAAAAATCAATATTATACTAAAAATAAATTATATTTTTCAATTAAAACATTATAAAATTATATTTTTCAATTAAAAATATTCATGTTTTAAAATATAATATAAAGTATATTGAAAAAAATAAATTTAAAATTATTGACAATGAATGGTCCATGTGAAAGAACACACACATCCACCTTATCGACATGCCCCTTGACAGTCCTTCACATCTACTACATCATCTAAACCCCTAATTTCCGCCCAAAGTGGGTATATAATATATATATATGCTGATCAATTACTCAACCAAATGATGGCTTTTACCCTTCATTCACCACCTCCAAACCCAATCATTTTCAGGGCAAATCACAAGCACCATACTCCCTGCTCAACCTTTTCTCAGAATGGAAACCTGAGCAAGCTCAAACTCGAGCTCAATGGTGCATTGGAATTGCCAGTTTGCGAGTCGTTTCGCTGCAGGGTAGGGAGAAGAGTGAGATATGATGATGATGACGAGGATGAAGATGAAGAGTGGGGATACAATGAAGAAATCGCTAAGCTCGAAAAGTATAGTCAATCATCAAGGGGAGAAGCCCTGCTTGTTACAGCATTGGTTGATGACCAGGAAGTTGAAGTACTTATCTTTAAGGTTGTCCTTGCAGTTAACTATTTTCTACTTAAGCTTCTGAATTCTGAACTGGCAAGAAAATGAATTGTGTGAGAGCTTAACCATGGAAACTGGCTAACATCAAATTATGTTTGTGTTGATTTGCAGGGTTTCTCATCATGCTTGAGCTATAGGACTTCATCGGATCCATCGAAGAGTGTTCTTCCCAAAAGAGCAAAAATCAAGCTGATAGATAGGATAAAGGCTCCTTTTAACCCTACCAACATTGAGTACATTGAAAAGGGTTTGATATGGGACGACTTCCAGACTCGTCTTCCCTCTAACTGATGTTTTGGTTAAGATCAAGTTTGGAGGATGTCCAGGAAGCCTAATCTCTTTCAAAATCTCAGACTAATTTGTATCTCACCGCGTTTCATTTTTGTAGTATGATCATGTATGATTGTAGTTTCATCCTACTAGAGTTCATTATCATGTATGATGATTCATTAAACAAGCCAATAACTAGAGTCACCAAAGCTAGGCATTGGGCAGTGACTCACTACAAGTTCATTTTCATTCATCCATGATCATAAGTCATAACAATATGAATGTTAATATCTCAACATTCATTACAGAAACACAATAGTAAACATTCAAATTTCTGAAATTGAAATAATTAAAAAAATTGGACACGACGGCAGAAGTATTTCACAAAAGAATTACAATCCCCAATAAAAGGGAGGAAAATGAGGTATTGAATGTAATCTGGAAGCACAATGTCACACAATCCACATCGACTCGGATATATTCCACTCCTACGCTATAGCTAAAAAAAATGCTACTGAATGGAAAAACCTCAAATGTGCCCTATGAAATGTGAATGCCGTCAAGACGACAGCTTGGTGGTGTGCCAAGAGAACTCAAGGATATTGCAATTAGCTTTGTCAGAAGGGCTTTCTTCTTTTGTTCCTGTAGGGTTGTGTTTAGAAGTATTTTATAGAGGTTGAATGAGAGAACGATGTATATGCTTTGTCACTTGCCCCAAGCCACAGAATCAATGTCATCCCTTGCAGATTTGTACAGTGCAAGCCTCTTTGCTAGTTGTTCTCTTCTGGCCATTAGTGACGGGTCTTCATCAAGCATACCGCTTAGCTGTTCTTTCTGCAAATGAAACATGGAGTGTTATTAGTCCCGGAAGATAGGAACTATTTACTTCAGTAAAAAGTTGCCATAAGATTGTTTCGTTATGGTTGACACACTGGGAACAAAGTTTGTGTTGAACATTTTTACAAGAGGCAGTATTGTGTCTTTATTTACCTCTTTCCTTCCAATGTTGACGTAGAATTGGTTGAGAAGAGCTCGCTTTGCCTCTCGGACTTGGCAATGAACAACAGCCTTTGGAATAG
This sequence comes from Portulaca oleracea, assembly GCA_029582165.1. Taxonomy (NCBI): domain Eukaryota; kingdom Viridiplantae; phylum Streptophyta; class Magnoliopsida; order Caryophyllales; family Portulacaceae; genus Portulaca; species Portulaca oleracea. The sequence continues at coordinate 32,311,253 of CM055879.1, read as the reverse complement.
TATTCTTCAATGTGTCGGAGACCATGCCAACATAAGCCGACACATTTGATCCTGGAAGGAAGCCCACAAAAATTTAAACTTTTCCTTCATTTACTTGCAAAACAAAAGCTATGAAGTAGACAAAAAGGAAAAACGAAAAGAAAAGGAAGAAGAAAGAAGAAACACGACATCACAGCTGTCTCATGGATAGAGGACAGAGCTTCTAGCAGTTAAGAAACATACCAATCCTCCTAAGGTGAATATCTGTGTAACGGTCTGCGTTGGGAAGTTCTTTGCTACCCGGGGTTTTGTCATTCTTCTCCGTGTCCATCTGAATTTTCCTGAAAAATTCTACGGTCAGATATGAAGACTCCATCTCCACCAGACGCAGAACTGTTCTGCGGCTTTCATCGCGAAATCTTTCCAGCGATTCATTCGCAGCAGTTGCTATATCATTTTGGAGAGATGGAAACCGCTTCAGCTCCTACAATTCAACACAACATTTTTTTTAGAGAAAACAAATCTAAAAATCAACTGCAAAAATTTTCATTCAATATCTGCACAAGCAAAACCTTGGCGATAGCTCAAAACGTTACCGTGCGCAATTTTTCAACTATAACATACTGAAACGAAGTAAAACGTCTTCGTTTACGTTACTCTGCTTTTCCTAACTAACATCCTTTCTGCAATTTGATCATGGAAATAAGATATTACACCGTGAAATCACCACTAATAACTTCCGAGTTTTTCATTTTGTTTGGTTGTGTAATCAATGAATAAGCCATTCCTGCATCTTCTATGCAGCAGCCTTCTCTCTCACATGCCAAAGGGACTATTTAGATCTGTTTTGATATTTGCCTATAAAGCATTTCTATTGGTCTAGACTAGCAGTGCATAGTTAGGAGATCAAGGTGTAAACAAACTTTCCACTGATAAGATATGTTACTCTAACGTGGGGATGGGTGTCCAATATGGACATGGATACGGGTGTTGGACTTGGCTATTCCTGAGAAAACTTTCAAATTTTCATTGTAGTTTGAAGTGTTGAGTGTTATATCCTTATTTGGGTGTCAAGGATCCAGCATAGGTACGGTAGAGAAAAGGAAGAGTGAGGGTAAATATAGCAATTAGCAAATAACTATACACAGTAATATGGTCATAACCTCCTAGTTCTCCCCCCCCCCCCCCCCTCGATGAAGATTGCTTCATAAGAGAAACGCTAATCCAAAAAAAAAAAAAAAAGCAATTGTAGAATAATGTAAAAAGGGAACCGGAACGAGGGGCCAACACAGGGAAGCAGTAGAAATTAATTTGAAGAGAGGGACATAACAATGGGCATGGGTAATACTAGCCTCAAAAAAACTGATGATGCAAAAGCTCAATTAATCAAATACAGCCCCTGAAACCCTGGACAATTGTCAATAAAAAAAGCTACATAAGGATGCTGGCCTTACAGTCATAACTTCGCCCTTATTATGGCAACACTAAAATTGCATTCATGTAGGGGACCTCACACCCTTTCCCTCACCAAGGTCATCAAATTGCAATGCTTCAAAAGTACATTTCACTTGTAAGTTTTTCACCTCAGACAGCGAACCCACAGTAATAATAGAAGCTACCTCATGCTTAAAACCAAATATCTCCCATTCTCTCCATTTATTTGTCACTTGATGCAAATTCCCACACAAAGAATCTGCTTATGCTCACCTAAACCAAATATCCAGGAACTCTCCAAGTATTCTCAAACCATCACCATCTGTAGGACCCTCAATTCAAATAAAGATTGCCAATTTGGAATTTACTGGTATTACTGATTTGATCCAGGAACGGTCCAAGTCTTCTCAAACCATTCACCATTTGCAGGACCCTCGATTCAAATAAAGGTCAACAATCTGGTATTTACAGTTATTTAATCCAGGAACTGTCTATCTCTTTTCAAAGCTTCATCATCTCTGGACCTTCCGTTCAAATAAGATAGACCAAGGAAAGAGCATATGGATGAAGAGATTTCTGGTGGACAAAGGAACTACTAAGGGAAGATTCTAAAGGAGTACATCTGTACATGAAGCAGAACATTCAGAGGTCATCCAGGAAGACATCCAGTTCCTAAGACTGAAATTTAACAGGGATCATCAACTCATGGATTAGAGTTGTGCAAGAAGCCAAGGGAACCTATCAAAAATTCTTACCACTGTCGCTGCTATTGATTTCCGCACAAGTTCCTTCAAAATTAGGTGCACCTGTACAGGACAAAATTTCATGAGTAAATACGTATAGTCCCAAAAAAAACAACCAATAATGCCATGAATGTTACTTCAACAGTGTACTGTCAGATTAGGTGGTTGCTAACTTGAACTGGCTCAAGAGACATATTTGGCAATGGCCGTTTTAGCAACATCACTACCAATCACCTGTGCCGTGTGATGTGTTCATCAAAAAAGAAAAGCTGTTCAAAATCAGAGAGAATGTAGAGCCACTGCTCAAGGTAAGCACCATTGAGGCTCAATTTTGATGTCCATAAAATCAACTAAAGACATGTTCACCCACTGGACACCATCATCACCTAAGAAATTAGCATGCCAGCCCTACAGATTGATCCTGTCTATAAATAATGTCAACAAGAAATCCAGGAACTTTACCTGAGCTCCAGTACATTGAAACTCTTTGATAAAGTGTAATAAATCCAAAACATCAAATAATGTTTGCTTTTAGGCTACTTATCAATATTGTAAAATATAGATGACACCCTTACAAGACAGCAGGTTATAGTCTATATTGTCAGAGAAAGAGGAAAACCATGGGATCAATTTCTAATGTTGACAACATAGTGATAATTAGCATGAGATCTATATATTTAATAACAGTAAGTAGTAGGTGCTTGAAAATTACCGCATCAACTGTTGCTTCTGCAGGGCCTTTAAAATATCCAAGGGATCCATCAATAAGTCTTCTAATTCCTTGCTCGGGAGCAATCAAATGGGGCTGGTAACCATCCGCCTCTGCTACAACTTTCCGCACATTTGATGTAGAAAGATGGCGATCTAAAGGGAGCTTCTTCATAGCTGCTGGAAGCTGGTGGTCAAATACCCCATAAATGCGATCTCCTCCAGGCCTCCTGAAATAGTATTCTGAATTAAAATGTTTTCCACAGAGAAAAATATCCACTAGATGGTGTCTCTAAGGACTGGACCTACTTATAGCATATTTTATACTTTTTACACGAGAATTCAACAGCATATGAATCACAGAATGTAGACCTTTACAGTAAGGTCAAATGATGATACTAGACAATGACCGTTTAAATTCTGATAGTCCCATTAATCCTGTAGACAGTTGACAATACGGATAGAACAATTTTTAAAATGGAATGAAGCACAACACTGGCCTGAACCAGAAAAAACTACCATTATACAAAAAATAAAAACTAAAAATATTAGCACATTCAAGCCAAGAGCCCAAGAAGTTGATTGTCATCAAAGATCATAACCCACCATCACCGCCAACTATAGAACAAAACCAATGGGAGACAATAGTCAAAGAAATTTCTCGTTCATGTTACTTCCAAACAAGCACGACAACCCTGGCCACTGATTTTTTTTGAGTTAGATTACATCAGCTACACAGTGCAATCATGTAGTCTTGGCATACAACGTGAGTTAGCAACCCTCATTCAAAGAAATCCTTCAAGTTGGAATGTTATATGTACTGACGCCTTCAATACACAGTACAAAATGTAACAACATGAGGTGCCTCAACTATGGCTTGGAAGGAAAACTGGGCTCCTTGGGTAGGCAAGACAGATTTTATGGTAGCAGCTGGATTCTGGATCAGACTATCATTTTCTACATCAGAGTGCGGCAGGGTTCTATCCACTCTAAGATAGCTGTGAACTTTAATAACCATGCACAGACGTAACATTATTGACAGGATAATCATCTGTCCTTTGTTGGGGTGTAGAGTTACTCCACTCACATCCACATACAATATGGTATATAATAGTACATGAATAATGAAGTAATGAAAGTTACCCTCCATCAAGATACTCCTTGAATACTTTATCAAATGCACGGCACATTTCCAATATTGTGTATAGCTGGGCCTGCATATAGATGGAAAGATTTTCAAAACAAGTTCCTGAGGAACAGAAAGTTGTATTTTTGCAAGACTCAATACTTACCCCTCCATCTGCTGCGATAGGTCGGCCAATTCTGTCCAGTTCAGCATTGATTTCATCAATTGTCTTATTGATGAGTGCAATGATACTTGGAATCTTCTGTCTAATAACAACTTCCAAATGCTGTTTTAGAAAAGGACAACAATTCAGGCTTAGGTGTCACGTTAAAGATAATTTTTTTTAAAAAAAAACTTAAGATTAGGCCAGTGAAATTACTCCAATGTTGAATAAAAACATATCATTAACATTTTTTGAATGATACTCACTTTAGAAAGAAGTTTGGCCAAATACTCTGAACCCATTTTATGTGCCAAATGAGAGTACTCTGGACTATGTTCAAAATATTCCCGCTCCTTTCTCCGGGCAGAAATCATATCAACGTTTTTATTGATCTCAGCTTGTGAACGATTCACTATACCAACCCACGGATGTTGCAACCTGTACGATCTTCCCTCAAGAACCTATTACATGAAGCAGAAATTCATAAGTTCTATATTCCTTGTTAATGAAATAAAAGATATGATAATTTTCATCAGGGAGACAATGTTGAATAGTAGTTCACAGATTAATACATACATCCAATGCATTCGTTCCCTGGTCCATAAGGTCAAGCTTTGTCAAAACTCCAAATGTTCTCTCACCTGTGGAACCAACAAAGCTGGTAAACATCAAAATTTCGGCAGGCAGCAAGTTCCTTATCAGACAGCATGGAATGTTGGGGCAAATATGTTTCAAAGCAGCTGAAATAGTAGAACAAAAATCTAAAATACCTGTAGGATCGACTTCTCTGGCAAGCTTTATGGCATCTGATGTGGCTATATCTTGATTAGCAGGAGATATAGCCAGGATAATGCAATTAGGCTGCACAAACAAACACGCAGAACATTTAAGGACCCCAGTTAAACCTCTTATGAATAAACAAAGAACCACAACAACAGGGTAAAATTTGCACAGAATATCTCATATCCCATTTATCTAATAAACCATCCCCATGCCCTAACAATGACAGTCAAAAAATGAGGTCACAATCAACTAAACATCAAAAGGAGGCCAAGATAAGCCGCTTTCATTGGCTGAAGAATAACCTAGGTTCCTATTCACGATCATCATGGTATCCATGGAATCACTCCTTGTATCAACAACCAATTAATATTTCATTCCCAATCTAATGTACTTTGAAACTTTCAACTGCTCGTGAATGCATTGTAACAAACGTCATTACAGTTGAACATCAAGAACCCAACAAAATGTCATGGGAATTTGCTAAATTAAACCAAAGAGATAATCACAATCTATTCAATGACATTCGCTACAGAGGTTGAGAGCGAGGGGAGGACACTGTTGTTGACCATGGTCCATTAGGTTCAAAAGACTGCCAAATGATCATAAAGTACAAGAGGCAAAAAAGAATGATGTTCTAAGTTCATGCAGTGGATCAGTAGCATAAAGTCTTAAACCTCAGACCGTCCTCTCCTTGCTTCAGGTGTTTTTACCCACATTCAACTTGCTGACAAAAGTTACTCACCTTCTCTACATAACTGCGGACCATGTTCTCAATATCTTGGACAATGGTTTCAGGTTGTCCCTCTGCAAAAAGCCAGGGCCACAGAAAACTTAGATGATACAAATGCTATCTCCATCACCCCAACAGAAGCGCTCTGGTATTATGGATGAATAGAAAATTACCTACGGCAACTTTAGTCAGCCCAGGAAGATCAATGAGTGTTAAATTCACAACTGCAAAAGGAAAGAAATCAGACCTTAGTACTAGGCACACTAGCAGTGGAATTTGAACAATCAACTGAGTTTTGCATTGAAGAACTCTGCTTAAAGCCAGCACAGAAAGGTCACTAAACACTCTTGTTACTTCATAAACCATGCTTGTTCCTCTTACACTGAGAGTTCTTACCCATAGTGACAGCATTACTATAAAGCAAGTAGCTCACACAGTGCAATATTCAAGGTAACTAGAAATCTACAATAATAAGCCATGTACGCATGTCCACTAGTTAATGCGCAATGAGGGAGATAAGAATGCCTCCCTATGAATCTCTTGGCTTCCATTCTCATGAGCAAGTCAAAGATCTAGTGCAGAAGCAAGGTTACAAATGTCTAATTGATTTGTGGATGTCAAAAGCAAATGAGAGAGAAGTGTAGACTGTATTCAAAAGAGGAGCTGAAAGGGAAGACATATTGTATCTAAGGATACATAAGCCAAGATGTAAGGCAGTTATTCAAGGGGTTTCTCTTTATTTTTTTTTTTGGGGGAAGGTTCCCCTCTTTACTAGCTATTATCAAGTCACCTAGCTTTTTATTTATAATGTGATCTGCTCATCTGCAATATTCCCAAGTCAAAGAGAGGCTGCTCAGCGTCCATTTGTCTAGCCAATTTATGTATCCCTTCTAAAATCCAGTAGCTTTTGGTTTCACAATGTCACCATGGATTCCTCTACTTCTAAGACCGAAACACTTATGAGCTTAAGCATGCATAATAATCCCATATACACATTGAAAATAAGGGTGATACTAGAAGTGTAAGCAGGTATGCATCTCATTCAACAAATATAAACATTCCAACGATGTACCATCTAGATGAGTACAACATAGATTGCCACCTCTACAGCTTGCTATACAGCTATAGAGGACAAGACAACCAGTTGTTATGAAAAGGTATGTCTATGCCAAAAATAGATGACAATGGGATTAGGTGGATTCAGAAAATAGTAAATAGCAGTTATGATGCATACCATGTGGTGAGTAGATGCTCAAGTGGATCGGAATATTAGAAATTTGCTTTGATTTCCCAGTAATACGATCAGTTTCATCAGCAATTTCTTTACGCACAGCAGCTGCATAAGGGGAGAAAGCATCTCAAAACTTGAATAGCAATGAAAAGAAGGAAGCCAGAAAAGGAGCACCTCAAATGGGAAATGGAAATGTCGCAGCATTGCAGCAGTGAATAGTATAATAAAGGGAAAGTGTAAAACAAAATAGAACATAGTCTGTATACTGCAACAGACAACAGTCCTTATGTGGATTGTGGACAAGGAGAAAATGTTGGTGTTCCACAAAAGGTAAATAACACACATAAGACGTACCATATGAATATAGTAAAAGAATGCTTTTTATATCTATTTTAATTGTTGCTATGTATGACTATATTCATTTAAAACAGGAGGGAAGGCGGTGCGGTACAACTAGCACCTCTCTGATAATAATGTCTACAGCCCAAATTGTTTCAAAGACAACAACAATGTACTTGCCACCATTTAGTGACCCCTCACATATAATTGATTTCCATACAATAAAAGATTTCTAGCCCGCAAAAACTTGGCCAAGTTCGCTACCTCATGTTAAGGGGAAGATTTGAATGACAGAAGCGACAAACTTTGAGTATCAAAACAAACAAAGAGCTATTAGTAGAAAGAGATGTGTGATGTATCAAAAAAAAAATCAGGTGGCTCTACAACTTTTACACTAGTACATGCCCAATTCATATAGAGCTGCAAGCAACTATTCCAAGAATATACATGTATGAAATAGTATCATCAATAGAACAAAATAATAAAATAAAATAAAATAAAAGAGCTCAAAAAAATAATAATTATTATCTAAAATGGCACTTTTGTATTCCTATTCTCTTCACTTGACAAAAGTATATGATCGAAATGATCACCTGAAAAAACATTTCCTAAATGGCTAAAGCTACTAAATTGAACAGCCATCAACAGAAATAGGAGCCATTAAAACAGAAATCAGTAACTCTGGCAGCTCCTCGGGGGCAATTTCTATGCCCTGCTGAATCACTTGCCCGGAAATGTAAAGTGGAAAGTAAAGCATTCCCATCTATGATTGAAATCTTCTTAATGAGAAAGCCAATCAACAGGAGACGTGACATACCGAAATCCGTAAATCGCTTCCTTGGTGCATGAAGAAACTCTGCGTACTCAGTTCCACCTTCAGTCTTGTGAAGTTGCAGCACCAAAGGCCGTCTTGTTACAATGCCTTGCATTATAAAACACCCAAACATTTAATTCAATAAACTTCAAAATCTTCTTCCTTTTATTAAGTACACCATTTGGTTCAAATGTCTACAAACAGTATACAAATTTTATTTCGCTACAATTTGAATTTCCAGACCGCTATATATGCCTGTTGAATGATGCTTCAAAAGATTTTGTTCAAGTGTTTCCTAATTTTCAGCAAGTAGTAGTTAGTTGTGAGTCAAGTCAGTTTCTCTTTCCTATTTTTAGGCAATAAGTAGTCAATCATGTTCCTACTTTATTTCCTTAGTTGCTACTATTTAGGAAGCTTTGTTCTGCTGTGAGGCTATATATTCAGCCACTGATTCAATGAAAAGATATGCAGAAAAGTTTGTTCTCTCAGAGAAAATTCTTTATCCACTCTCTGTTCATTATTTATTTTTTTCCAACAATTGTGGTATCAGAGCTTATTGAGAAGTAATTAGGCAAGCGCAGCCTATTCTCTCAATCAGGTTTTTATTTTTTCCTGGGAGTTATCAGAGAGTCCCAAACACAGTGAGGCAAACACAATTTGAGTGAAAGCAATGGCGAGCAATGGTTCTAATTCCTCAGCCCAGCCACTAATTCCCATATTCAAAGGGGAAAAGTATCATCTCTGGAGCCTCAAGATGACAACTATGTTCAAGTCTCAAGAGTTATGGGACTTGGTGTCAACTGGGTACACCGAGCCTACTCCTGCACCGGCTCAACCTGACCAGAATCTTCGAGAGCTTCGCAAGAAGGATGCCAAGGCTCTATTCCTCATCCAATCTGCACTGGATGACGAGATTTTTCCAAGAATTGCAGCAGCCGCAACTTCCAAGCAGGCATGGGAGATTTTGAAGCAAGAATTTTTAGGCGATAAAAAGGTAATCGCTGTAAAATTACAGACTCTTCGTCGTGAATTTGAAACTTTGGTCATGCAAGAGAAAGAGTCTGTTCAAGATTTCTTGTCTAGGGTGTCTGGGATTGTTAGTCAGATGAAAACATATGGGGAAAGTGTTAGTAATGAAACTATTGTGTGCAAAGTGCTGAGGAGTTTAACCAAAAAATTTGATCATATTGTTGCTGCAATTGAAGAATCTAAGGATCTGTCTACTTACACTTTTGATCAACTAATGAGTTCCTTGCAAGCCCATGAAGCCAGAGTTACCAGGTCTTATGAAAAGGTCGAGGAAAAGGCCTTTCAGGTGAAGGGGGAGACTTCAGAGAATTTTGGGCGCGGCCGTGATAGAGGTGGTTTCCATCGTGGGAAAGGTCAAGGAAGAGGCCGAGGTAGAGGAGGTTATAATGAAGAGAGGCAGAACAAACCTTTCCTCTGTCGTTACTGTAACAAACCAGGCCACAAGGAGGCATATTGTTGGCAGAAACAGAGAGATGAAGCTAATCAAGCAAATTTTGCAGAGGAGGAAAGTAAGCTTTTCATGGCTGTTTTTTCTGAGAATGAGAAGTCTAACGATGTTTGGTTCTTAGACAGTGGTTGTTCTAATCACATGACTGGAACAAGGTCTTTATTTAAGGAGCTTGATGAGTCCAAAAAGTCAACAGTGACACTTGGAGACAGCAAGGCTATTCATGGCTGTTTTTTCTGAGAATGAGAAGTCTAACGATGTTTGGTTCTTAGACAGTGGTTGTTCTAATCACATGACTGGAACAAGGTCTTTATTTAAGGAGCTTGATGAGTCCAAAAAGTCAACAGTGACACTTGGAGACAGCAAGGCTATTCATGTCGAAGGAAGAGGTACTGTAAGCATTACAACTCCCAAAGGTAATTCCAAGCTTTTGCATGATGTAATGCTTGTGCCTAGTTTGTTCCCCCATAATTTGCTTAGTATCGGGCAGTTGATGATGAGTGGATATTCTCTTTTCTTTGATGATGGTTATTGTATTATTAGAGAAAAGACTTATGGGCAGATCATTGCTAAAGTTGCAATGAAAAATAATAGGATGTTTCCACTTGAAGTCTCTATGGTTGAGAGGTGTGCCTTGGTTTCTAATGCTAATGATGAGACTAAACTATGGCATTTACGATATGGGCATTTGAATATTAATGGGTTGAAGTTGTTGAGCAGAAAGAAGATGGTTTTCGGGTTACCTAAGGTTGAAAGTATTGGTTTTTGTGAGAGTTGTGTTTATGGCAAGCAAAGTAAAAAAACTTTTCCTGTTGGTAAGGCTTGGAGGGCCTCTAAATGTCTTGAATTAGTGCACGCAGACTTGTGTGGACCCATGAGGACTGAATCCCTTGGTGGGAGTCGCTATTTTATGTTGATTACTGATGATTATAGTCGTATGAGCTGGGTTTATTTTCTGGAAAACAAGTCTGAAGCTTTTGACAGGTTCAAAAAATTCAAGGCATGTGTCGAAAGCCAAAGTGGTCTTTTGATAAAAGCTGTGACAGACAGAGGAGGAGAGTTTACCTCTCGAGTTCAACATTTTTGTCAAGAAAGTGGAATTCGCGAGCTAGCTAAGAGCACCGTATACACACAGCGAGCAGTGTCTTGAGAGGAAGAACCGGACAGTGGTAGAAATGGCAAGGAGTATGATGCAAGCTAAGGGTCTTCCTACTCATTTTTGGGCAGAAGCTGTAGCAACAGCAGTGTACATTCTGAATTTGTCCCCTACAAAAGCAGTCTGGGATCAAACACCCTATGAAGCATGGACAGGTAGAAGGCCAACGGTGAGTCACTTAAAAGTATTTGGTTGTATAGCGTATGCTTTGATCAAAACATATTCTCAGAAATTTGACAAAAAATCTGAGAAATATATTTTTGTTGGCTATTCTTCTGAGTCTAAAGCATACAAGCTATATAATCCTGTGAATGGCAAGATAACCATCAGTAGAGATGTGGTTTTTGATGAAGTTTCTGCGTGGGATTGGGGAGAAGGTAAAGTACAAGAAGGTATTACCCTGGAAGTTCCTTTGGTTGAAAGGGAGGAGCAAGAATTACAACCTCCAAGTTCTCCTCACAGAAGCTCTTCACCAGCACCTTCTGAGGAGAGTCCAGCTGCTCCTCTGCCCAGAAGGTCAGGGAGGAATAGGAGGCCAAATCCTAGATATGCTGATTATAATACAACTTGCACCTTTGCTTTATTTGTTACAGATCCTATTTACTTTGAGGAAGCTACAAAGCAACCTAAGTGGTGCAAAGCAATGGAGAAGGAGTTGTTGTCCATCCAGAAAAAACCAAACTGGGGATTTGGTAGACCTTCCAGAAGAGAAGAATGCGATTGGTTTGAAGTGGGATGACAAGTTTTGAAGCAAGGGGGAGTGTTGAATGATGCTTCAAAAGATTTTGTTCAAGTGTTTCCTAATTTTCAGCAAGTAGTAGTTAGTTGTGAGTCAAGTCAGTTTCTCTTTCCTATTTTTAGGCAATAAGTAGTCAATCATGTTCCTACTTTATTTCCTTAGTTGCTACTATTTAGGAAGCTTTGTTCTGCTGTGAGGCTATATATTCAGCCACTGATTCAATGAAAAGATATGCAGAAAAGTTTGTTCTCTCAGAGAAAATTCTTTATCCACTCTCTGTTCATTATTTATTTTTTTCCAACAATGCCTGAAATCAATAGAAAAGCGTACCAGATCCACGAGGAAGAAAATCTCGGCCGACAATACTTTCCAATACGGAAGATTTTCCGGAACTCTGGATTACAATCAGATATCGCACAACAAAATCAACATCAAAACAAATCGAAAATGCGATTACGAAGCTGCATTGCGGAAAAAGCAGACCTGGCCACCAACGACGGCGACAGAAGGAAGAGCTTCCCAGAGCGATAGACCTTCACCTCCATGATCGCCGAGGACAGTGCACGCTCTCTGGATCTTGTTCACGAGCCCGATCAAGCTCTCCATTGTCGCCATTGTCTAACTAAGAATTGATCGGAAATGCAGATCTAATGAATCTGGGAGGTAGAAAGATTCAGATGTGTGAATCGAAGTCTAGGGTTTAGAGTGAGGAGGAAGGGTAGGGGAGAAAATGGCTGAAAGTTAGATATGGCGGTGAGGTTGCGAGGGGGTTGGTTGGTGCAGCAAATGGAGATCCGAGCATGAAATTGAAAAGGGCCAATGAAGGAAGGAGGGAGGGAGAGTTCGTTCGTTGGGATGTGACAAAGTGCGTCGATTTGTTTGAAAAAACAAGCTAGTTAAGCAATCTGATATCAACTTAACATTTGTAATTCATCTCCTAAACTTTTTATTACCATCGTAAAATTAATAGTCTGGTCGGCATATTGACCCGATAGTAATTATAAATATTAGTTTAATATTTAAAATAACAAATAAAAATTTTATATATAATATAAAAAATCGATTTCAATTCTAATTTAAACCAATCAGTTCATTTTTTGTTTCAAAAAAAAATACAATATATATTCAAACCATATTAATTCAAAGTTACAGATTAAATATGTAAGTCCTAAAAAAGCCAATTTCAATTCTAATTTAATCTAATTAGTTGATTTTTTGCTTGTAAAAAAATACAATATATATTCAAACCATATTAATATAATAATATAAATGAAATATTTATTTGAACTTATTCCTATCATAATATCATGTGCACACAACTCTAATATAAATCATATAGTTAATTCCACAAATACCTGATTTTGTGACACATTGTATCAATATAGCAAAATAGCTAAAATAAAGTATATAGTTCACTTTTATCTAAATAAAATGTAAGTCAACAACACATTGTCGTCTCCACTTATAATACATATAGTTTAATAATTAGTATGTAATAGAAAATTAATCTATATATATGTTTGTGTGTGTGCGCATGCCCACATAAAGCAATGAAGCATTCCTTATGTGATAATGACTTCCAACAGACGTGACAAAGTTTACAAGTTTGAATCCGTTCAAAAGTTGGGTTGTGAGTTGTAATGACAATTTTGATTACAAAAAAATTGGGATGACAATAAAGTTTATGACGACTTCTAACACTGATTTACAACATTGCCTCTATTTTAGGGATTTCGGCGCCGGTGATCTATCGTTCGACATGCGGCTCTATCTACTAAATCTTCTTTCTTCTCGTTTCTTCCTTGTTGTTTGATTGAGATTTTGTTTACTTTTGCTCATAATTAGGGTTTGGGGGGGTGTTGTGTGGGTTGGAGTTGGAGACAAAGTCGGGTGTTTGGTTGGAAATCAACACCATATATTTGGGTTTTCTGGCGTCGAAATCAATCAGTCCTCTTTGCTTCATTTGGTGGTCTTTTGTGTATAGTGGTTGGTGTCATCTACAACAAGCAGTTGAAGCAATGCTTTGGGTCGGTTTGCGATGCTTACTTTAACATATTACTAGGTATCTCTGGTGTATTGTCCTAATTTTTCCTTTACTCTTAATATTTAGTTCTACAACCTGGATTTGGTTGTTTTATTGTTGGGTGTATTTGATGTATCATTGGTATCATTGACAATAGAGGTGGCGTAGTTTCAATTCGTTGTTGATGGGAGGTGAATTACGGAAGTAAGAGTAAGGTTGTTTGGGTCTTAAGTTACTTTAGTCGTATCACTGAAAAATTTTGGGGTGCCTAGTTCATATAGTAAATTATAATTAGGAGGTGTGAAATCTAAATTTACTTACTTGTGGATCCTGGTTTTGAGGAGGCATTTGAGGAATTAGCCTACTCGAAGTTGAAAGATGAATTACCAAAATCAATGTTGGAAATGTCGTGAACATATGAATCACTTAAGAGAAGCTATTTAAATTGCTCGAGATTTCAAAGTCAAGGGCAATTTTATGTCTAAGACTTATGATTTTTCACTTGCTACAGATATGTATGAACGAGCAATCCAATTCTTATACGTGGGTATGCCAATTTGCAGTCAGGATGTACAACTTATTTTGGAACTGACAGTTACACTCATTCTAATCTAGCAACTTCCTTGCTGAAGTTGGAGCAATATGATATTGAGTAAAATCACTGCAGTGTTTCTAGGAAATTTGACGCATACAATGTCAAAGTATGCTACATAAGAGCTTCTTGTTTTTTTTTTTATTTATTATTCTACAGAAAGGGATGGTGGAAAATGCTAAAGTTGACTAGGAGATAACTCTTAAACTTGAACCTAAGAATAAAATTGTTCTGCTGGAGCTAAACAATTTAGAGGAAGTACATGGACGATTGTTGGATGGGCATGTAGATATCAAATCTACTGCAGATAGCTAAAAGGTTTTTGATCTGATTCAGGATTGTATCTACCAGAAGAGACGTGATTCTTGTCAGTCTACCAATTACAAGTCAAAGCAAAATAGTGTTAGTTTGTAAGAAGTGGAGATGGCGAATGAGGTGCATGTCGAAGATGAGTCTACAATTGACCATATGAAAACTACCGTTTCAAATCAGTAAGTTGATTGTGTTCAAGTATTGTAGGAGGAGATGAATCTAAGTTATGAATGTAAGTTTTCTGATGGTTGTGACAACATTGTTAATGATGTATGTCACATTGAAACACAGGAAATAAAGGTTGACACCTATAGTTATTTAACATTTCTCATCAAAGGAGTTGACGACATACCCAAAGTTGTAGTGGGGAGAAGCTCCACTGTTGACAATGAAATGAGCTATGTTGGTGCATGTGAAGATGTTGAGGAGATAAATATGATTTCCTTTCTTTGTTTGAGCAAAACTGGGTTTGTAACTTATGGTTCCAAGAAAGATGTATGAGTTGATTGTGAATGGAAAAACTGTAAGTTTCTCCTGCATAATGCATTGGAGAGTACTCACAGTCTTGGGGGCATCTAATTCGAGAGATGAATTATGTATAAGCATGAATCCAACACAAGAGATGATGAATGATGAACATGGAAATAAAGATGTTGAGCTAGAAAGTATGGGTTCTCACTCCCCACATTGTGACGACAATGAAAAACATTCATCAATTGTCAAATATGATGGTATATTCGTTTTAGAACTCTTTCTCAACCTTAAAAAAGAAATCGATATTATAAAGATAGGCAGTTTTTCACCAACAAGCGTTGCAATACTCATAATATCGCAGTCATCCAAATGGAGTGAGTGTTGTTTTCATGGACCATTTGTTTGTAAATTTTTGTCGTTGTGCAAGAATTTACAGGTTGCATATCTAAAAGGGAAAAGGAAGCTAGAACATGTGGAGATTGACAATATACCTTTCGGTCAATAAACGGTGCTACAAGAAAGATATGACCATCAATGGCTGTAGTACTAGATTTGCTTTCAAAAGTTGTAATATGGTTACTTGTGATGATTGAATGCTAGCTGTGCAGAGAGGAGATTAACTGTTTTTACCTCTCTTTCAAACTAACTTCTTGATATCAAATTTTATGTTTAATGTTATAATGACTTCATTGGTTAAAAAATACTTGAAAAAACAATTTGACTAATAATAAAAATTGGGTATCACTACTCCCTCGATTTCATAATAACTGTCGTTTAATAAATGTTACACAATATTCAATGTGCTTCTTTGTCGAAAATTTCTCATAGACATATTTTGTCGAAAAATTATAGTAATATTACTACTATACTCTTTTTTTTTTATTGACACGAAAATTAGAGTGAAAATCTATATCTATAATCTATATCTATAACCTAATAAAAGCACAAATGAGGAGGTCATGTAGCAATCTACAGTAGTGGCTTTATAGTAAATTCATTAACCTTTTTCTACGGCAATTGCTTTATGTGGTTGACAATCAACTTCCATTTTTCTACACTTTCATTCCCTCGTCCGTCATCCTTCACAATTTACTCACCTCTCTCTCTCTCATATTCACCTTTTAGTTTACATTTCATTTAATTTTACATCTCAAAGTTGTTGTAACTTACATTTTTCCCTTCATTCATTGTACATACTTGCTCATATAATAATAATTAAATTAATTAGTTAATGTAAAAGTTGCATGGTATTAACTTTTCAGTATTTAAGTCTGCCAACTTTTTTTTTCTTCTTATTTATTTGTTACCATAACTAATTTTTATCTTTAATTAGTTGTTATTTTATATTTTTCATATAACTTTTACCAATTTTACATTCATATTTTCCATCTCTTACAATTAATTTTTACCTATTCAAGTAATTTTATTATTTTTTTTTCGTAGTAGTTACATATTGGTATCTTCTCGCCATTCAAAATTGACAAATAAGAACGGACAATGGAAGTATAATTTTTGTGTTACTTTTGCTTATTGTGACTTAGCAAATATTAAGGCCCCTTCTTTTATGCGTGTAGTTTTATCAAATACCTTTTCAGAAACAACGAACTTTTCAAAACAACCAATCGAAACAGCTAATGCAAACAACCAACGACCAACAGTTGTTGGCCAAACAAGGCCTATATCTGAAGGAGAATTTTTGATAATAAATGTCATCTCGTGTTGCCTAATTGACTGAGAATGATACTATGACCCTCTTCTTTAAGGGTGTAGGATTAAGTTAGGGTTTAGGGTAATGTTAGGTTATGTTAGACAATTAGGTAAGGAAAGTAGTAGATATAGGTAAATATCATATCATCTATTTCTTTTTTATTTTTAAATAAATTATGTGAGTTGAATAAAAAATTTAAATATAAATTATTTAAAAGTAAGTCTTGTTCTTTTGGATAATAGAGTAAGATAAGCTTAGATTATATAATTTGATTAAGCAAAGATAATCCTATCAAACTAAAGAATCAGGCCTATTTTTTTTTTTTATCAAACTAAAGAACCAGGCCTATTTTTTTTTCCCCTCAGGAATTATATTTGTTCACACTCTATGTTTTGTTGTTTTCATATGTGTCACTGCTGCTATGCGCTCCACGTTTAGATCTACTGCGCCCAACGGTGTTGGGCGCATCTTATCACTAGTGGATAAAAAAGCGGAGGGAGGATTACACATTGAAATAGTGATGTGTTGGGCGAGGAACTCGGCGCCAGTCCACGACGAGTAGTAGCTGAGGCTCATTCCTCCCCGTATCCTGAGTCCTGTCTTCACCATGAACCTCGGAACATGCCTAGCTCGGACATCGCTCTTATCTTCTCACAACCATCTGACTCTCAGATTCAGCCACTTTCCACCTAATATTCTTTCAGGTTTTCAATGGAATCGCTGCAGAATTCGATGCAGAAATCACCGCTCAATTTCAGAATCTCTTGCTATCGAAACCCTAGAATCAACTTCCGAACGCATAGTCCTCGAACCTGCTGAAGATTTAGGGAAAGATACAGTGGAGCAGTTTCTATCTTCCACTGACAAGGAGAACATTTCCAGACTGATGAAAATGGAGAGGAAATCCGAAGTTACTGCTACTCATGGCCGCTGGTTTCCGTACCATGATAAATTTAGAGCTGGTGGTGGAGTTGAATTGAATAGCGCGGAAGTGGTGGAGGCCTTGGAGCCTCATTTGATGGAACCCAGGAGGGAGAAGTTCAGGAATGTGGTGAAGAATCGGAGCTATGGTGTTTGCTTAGTGGTTGAAGGATTAACGGATTTAGGAAACGTCTCTGCTGCTTTTCGATCTGCTGATGCTCTAGGAATCCAGTCTGTTCATGTCATCTCCTGCGGTTCCAAAAGGTTGTGGAACTCAATTTGAGGTGAAAGATTTTTCTTTCTTTTGCCTCTTGTTTATTTGTTTATGACTTGTGTATAATTTGTTCTACTTTCGTTCTGTTTTCTGCATGGGATATCAGGTATAGTATGTCTGGATGTTGCTATTTTGAATGTATTATGGTTTGGGATTTAGCGAAGGTGAGAGCCCCGAGTTAAGCCCTTTAATATATGGATTATCTGTTTCACAGGCAAAAAAATCATTAGTATTTTAGCCGTTATGAAGGAAGTATGTTCTTTGCTAGGAATTCTTATTAAATTTTGAGTAATGGGTTTGACTAGCTGAAATATGATAACATCTGTCAGTTTGTTCGTAGCTGTGAAACTTTTTTGGAAGTTTTCTAATGATAAGTTATAAGTATATTGATCTTTCCTTTTGTCTAGAAGCTTTTCATAAGCATGCGCTCGGTGCTTGTTCATGCATAATGCCCCTTTGCCACTATCTTCCAGAGCTCCACAACTTCTAATTCAGTGAAAATTGGTATCATATTTTCCACTATAGAAAGTAAGTTCATCCAGACATAGGGTCTAATAAAGGATTCTCTGTTGTAACTATGGTTTTTCCAGTCGGAAACAATGACTGTGACCACTTGATGATTTAGACTAAGAAAGCGTGGGAAAATTGTGATACTGAATTAGTGACAGTGTTTGGAAAAAGGCTGAGGGAAAGGAATAAGGTGACAATTGACAAACAAGGATGCAGAAGGATCAAGAATAAAAGATACGGGAGATAGATCAAACACAAAAATGACTTGGTCTGAAGGTTCTGTATGCTGCTTACTATCTCTTGAATGCTGCTGCTTTAGCATTTAACTCCATTTAGTTAGATGGATTCTAGGGAGTGTGGACCATTTCCTACTTTAAGTTCCTACAATCCTAGTCGTCCCTTATCATTTAGGTATAACTTAGTGGACCCTTCAAATAGTTCCATTAATCAAGACAGCTGCGCTTGAGCAAACCCATCAACGAATGATATCTCATTCTTGCAAAACACTCAGAGTTTGTGGTCTCTTGTTGTAAACGCAAAAGCATACTCAATGGGAATACTAGGAATCAAACCAAGTTATCTAATCAATCTCGTAAGTGATCATACATTTGTCACTAGATTGCTTCCTTCATAAGAGTTCACCGGGTGGGGGTGGGGGTGGGGGGGGGGTATTATGTTCTTTTGTCGATTTTTGAATTACTTCGATTAAGAGAGCTAGAAGAGCTTTTGATACTATGCAAATGTATACATAGTTTATTGAAGATAACTAAGTTAGTATGCATATTTATGAAGAGTAAGAAGGTCTTGTTGCTGGGTCTCTATTTGAGGGGTAACGACAAGTGAACTCTACAAGCTAGGGGTAAGAGGTAAGTGCCAAACTGTCCATGAGGAGCATGACCCGTCGAGTTCCTTTCTCCTCTTTTTTCAGCTTTTACATAGGTTTGAACTCAGGGGAGGAGCTTGAATGATGGGGCCAACGTTACACCTCTTTGGTAAGTCAAGGCTGCAATTTTTAATTTTTTTTTAAAAAAAAAGTAAACAAGGGTCATGTTGCAAAGACGCCAAGGGGGTGTTGCCCATTTACAAAAGGGGGCAAGATACAGAAACACTATGGCCTCAAGCTCTCATCGATAGTATTATCAACAAAATCCAAAAAGTTCAAATTTCTAGTACCCTTAAGCACCAAACTGCAACCATACAACATCTTCAAAAAGTCGAGTTTGAAATCTTCAAGGGACAAAGTCAAGGCCGCATATTTGCACGAAGGAGGACTCTTGCTTTCTATTTAAAACAGTTAGGTCGTTCATACTGCATGTGACGTGTGTTTATGTGTGGGATTGCATTCACTCCTTTGTCTGCTTCAATAATCGGTAGTAAGCCCCTCTGTCCTACTATGATTGTTATTGTTGCGTTTTTCTAAGTATTAGAGTGCTATTACTGAAAGTACCTAACAGAATGATACCAAATTCCATTCCGTTGAAATGTTTCAATTATCTAGAGCTTAACAGAATCTTGGCAACGATTGATAATAGATATAGGACTGTGAAGTCAACAACGATAAAATGTCAGCTATGCTGTTCGGGTGAAGAAAATATGATTTTAGTGCCCGTATTCAGTGTGTTTCCTGTTTGGGTGAAGAAAGTATGAATTAAGTTGAATATATGTGTTCTTGCCTTGGGTAACAAGAAGTTTATTCCTGCTTACAAGTATAAGTTATGATGGATAGAAGGAAATGACTCGATGAAATTAGGTTAATGCCATTTCATTACTTGTAAGCAAAATTGCTTTTAGTTTGATTTAATGTTGTCTTATTACCTTTGCTTTATGAATAACTTATAAGGAGTTCTGTTTGTGTTAACAGGTATAGAGATAATCGGCATGTTAGCATGGGTGCTGAAAAGTGGTTGGACATTGAAGTTTGGGATTCCACTCAAGAATGCTTCAACATTCTGAAATCCCGTGGATACAGGATAGCAACAACGCATCTTGGAAAGGATACAGTAATAGGAACCTCCTTGCTTTTCTTGTCACGATTTCCATTCCTTCGAAGATTTACTTGATCACACGTGTCAATCTCATAACTTTCATTGAGAGGATATTAGTTGTAGTGAAGTTTCCGTTAGCCATGTAACTTTCAGTAAGTATATTTGGAAGTAGACCTCGGTGGGTGGGTTAAATATGGGTTCGGTTCAGTATGGGTAGGTTTCGGGCTTGAAAATTGTGTTCAAAACCCTGAACTATCAGGCAGGTTTGGGTCGGGTAAAATTTTGCCGGGTCTATGTGGAAGTCATCTAGCTTTGGTTATGCTTAGCAAGTAATACAGGTAGTATAACGGATAGGAATTATACTTAGACACCATTCACAACAACAACAACTAGAGTAGATATCTTGATGAATAACAAACAATGAGCTCATAGTGACTCCAGTCTCCATTTGCATGAATCTTCTTATCTTCAACACTTGCATTAGTGTCCACTATCTGGACCTGCTCCTATATGACCCCTATGCCAAGCTATGATCCTCAAACTCTGATATAATGTTCTTGCTTAAGTTGTTTTCATTTTATTTACTTTGTTATATGACTCATAGGTTTCCATTTATGACATGGATTGGTCTTACCCAACTGCAATTGTTGTCGGCAATGAGAACAGGTAATTTTTATTTGCTATACTCTTAAGCTTCAAGATATGGCTACTGTTCACTTGTGGAAATAAATCCTTACCTAAATGTTGATATGAGTGTTTTATTGTTCTTTATTGGATCTCATTTCCGTTGTGGCTGCTTGTTTTATGTTATCTTCTAGCTGATGATATTGTAATGATGAGGACTTTATGTGTATCACTGGATATGTGATGTTTCATAGAATCGTTGGTGGGTACTGGAAAACGGAAATACTAGAATTGCGTGAATAATGGTTGAAAATGTGTTGGCTTGGTATTAGGGATCCGCTTCTTTGGTAGTTAGTAGTGGCTGTTATATCCAAAAAAATTGAGCATACTTCATGTATGTTATTGTAATGGTCAAAGAGAAAGTTAAATATATGATAATTAAATATTAAATATTTTTGACAAATAGGTTTGTCAGTGCCTCTCTCATTATTTGACAGAAGGTTATCACTAGACCCCTGTTCTTTTCTGCGGTTGGCAAACTGCGGTGCCACAGCTTATCGCAGTTTGCCACAACCCACCACAAAATACCATTCTACCACAATTTATCACAACCCACCACAAATTACTTTTTCACAATTACCAATACAATATTTTTATATATATATATATACAAAAAACCCACCACAACATACCAATAACCCGCCACAATTACACCACAACCCGCCACATTGCTCATATTGAGGGCAGCAGATTATAGCGACAATTCCCCTGATATGTTAATGTGTATGCTTGCAGGGGCATTAGTGAAGATGCTTTAGAGTTATCGGATTTGCATTGCAGTATTCCAATGAATGGCATGGTTGATTCCTTTAATGTTTCAGTTGCTGCTGGTATACTTATGCACCATGCCGTTTGTGACCGGACATCACGCTTGGTAAGATGATTATGCTTTGTTTTGTTGATAGATTTACTGAATCGGGTCTGCTAGGGCGTGGAAATATTGTTGCTGTCTTTAATCATATGCATCGAACAATTAACATACTAGCTGAATCTACATAACTGGCTTTCCCGAGTTATTTAGCTTGATGTTTGCTTTATGCTAGTCGCTAGATGACAATGGTGATGTGAGATTCAGTTTTCTCTGTTAGTTGGTGCTAGTTAGAATTCTGTGTGAACATTTCCCTTGATCAACTTGGATACTCATAAGGATTACGTCTTCTGAGATTTCTGAGATTTGGGTCAAATAAGTGTTGTATATTTCGTTACAGCATCAATTTAGAATTTCAGGCTTCATAAAGAATTTTTTTTTCAAAAAATAGTTTTTCTTTTATTTAGTCACTCTTTCTTCATCTACAGGGGAGTCACGGTGATCTAACATCAGAAGAAAGTCAAATCCTGCTGGCTGAGTTTTTTCTGCGTCATAGCAATAGTTCAATCAGCATTGCCTGCGAGTATGCCAGAAGAAAATTATCAAAGCTGTGAATGATTGGTTTCCGACATCAGCCAGGTTAGGTTCCTGAGCCCCATGCAAGTTAGAGCAAGCTGTGGATGTCAGCTTTTGAAGTTTCATCATCAGAGCTCGATGAATCGTGATATGGCTGTAAACTTGTAATATCGGTGAAAGGGGTAGGCTCAATTTTGGAAAACGGCCAATACCTTGCACTAAGAAGGTTCATGTGAGTAGTAGCCAGCAATTAGGCCTAGTTAATTTACACCGATTTAAGTTTATAGAATGTAGCCGGCTTAAGAGCATTTTGTTTTGACACAAGCGGGCTGGCACTGTGCAACGCATTTTGTATTTCTGTAGAATAGCTACTATATGAATTCATTTTTGAGCGAATGGACAATGTGTTATTTGATGGTATTTTATATCAGCTGCATGCGAAAATTATTGCATACTAACGTGGGACTACAGGTGTGCGCTATACTCCTGCATCTAGATTTTGGTTTAACGGGGCTGGGGACAGCGTATACAAGCTCGAGTTGTCATGTGAAATGAGGAATGTTTCATTTACGTTCAACGTTGGAGATCTTACACGATACTTGAGGGGGATGAGGAACTTATGGATTTGGCGGCAAATCCTTCTCAGGGGGAGGAGAATGATAGATGGCTCAGAGCAAATGCAATGTGTAATTTTTGTTTGGAATTTTGATATCTTATCTCTCCTTCCCCTCTCTCCTCTTATCTTTATCTTTCTCTTACTCACTACTCATTTTCATAAAAGATGGAATGCCGTAACATTTTCAAATTTGGAACTGCGACAGGAGATATTAAATTCATATAAACCCTTCAATCAAATATATATATATAACAGAAACATACAAAAGAATCATTATGCTTCACTCTGATCAAATCAAATCACAGATCAAATAAGAATAAGAATGATAAACAAATCAAATGTGATTATCATTTTCACATTTGGAACTGAGACTGCAGGAAGTTGACAACATTCTTGTTCGTCCGGAATGCCTTGGAGAGAACATCAGCCGGAATAGCTGGGTCGGACCCAAACAGTGCATTGGCGACAGTGACAACCCCCGGGTTTTGGCTGCTCAGCCCAACAATCGCAACTGCCGGAGTTTTCCCAATGTTGAGCTGGAAGTGAATGAGGCCCTGCGGGAACACGAACACATCCCCAGGGTTGAGGACTTTGCTGAAGAGCTGGTTAGGGGCGTTTGGCTTGTTGGATGTTACAAACCCTACAAATAGGGTTCCTTGGATGACAGTGAGGACCTCAGTGGCCCGGGGGTGAATGTGGGGCGGGTTGAGACCCGACGGGGCGAAGTCGACGCGGGCGATGGAGATGCCGAGGGTGTTCAGCCCTGGGAGGTTTGCAGCGCTGACGAGGGTCACGTTGGAGCCTGCTTTGTTGCCTGTGTTTCCTGGGATGTTTAGCCCTTGGAATGTGAAGTCTTCTGGTGTGACTGCGTTTGGGTCTTTACAAAACAACCCATTTACGAACACTGCCAAAAAAAAAAAAAAAAAAACTTAACATATAGCTACATATATTAAAATTTTAGATAAGTAACAAAGTTAGAGAGAAAAAAATTATAAAATTACTTAAATTGATAAAAAAAAATTATGGAAGATGAAGAAGATATCAATCAATACTTGATTATGCTAAACACAAAAATTTTGAAAGGCGATTTTCCATGGCAACATATTTAATCTCCTTTGTCCCAAACAGAACCTGAACTAAAAAAAAAAAAATTAAACAGAATTACTACGAGATATACATACATGCGTTGTTAGGGTCTTTGGCAGCAACGCAGAAGTCTTGAAGCTGATTGGGATCCGTAGCAAAGGCCACATAGCAAGTCATGGAAACAATAACAAGCACAACTGCTCCTATCTTCTCCATTTAACTAGCTTTTTAATGAATATCTTATGCTGCTCTTAACTTTAAGATTATGAATTTGTGATAGAAATGATACTGCTGTTTGTGCTCTTTTTCCTGTTTTGCTCAGGAGCAGCTAGCCTTTGTGGTATGCTTTCCTTGGAACAATACCACATTTATATTCGACGAATTCGAAAGCTGAATTTTTCAACATTGAAGAGATCCAGGTAAATAACTAAATTATGATTAGCATGACATACTTTGCTGGTTCAAAGTTATAGTACTTTGTCTAAGTTTGTAACTTGTCAAATAATCTCCAATAATGATGATATATTCTAATGACTTGGTCCATTCTATGCATTCATATCTTACAACATAAAAAACTTATATAAGTTCTCGAATTACTCATCTGACTTCTCCAAATATGTATATAGTAATTGGCAAGCTTGTTTAAAATATTATCGGATAGTTTATCTAAGTTTGGTGTTTCAGCTTGGTACGTATGCACTTGGTCCAACTTGAGATTATCTAGTACTATATATTATCGCCACTTTGTAACTTGGAGAGTTGAAATAGCTTATTAATTAGTTTAAATGATGAAATGGGTAGTATTTACTGGACAGTGGACACCCTGAACAACCCTGAATATAGTGTAGTAACACCGGTGCCATTTTCACAACAAATCCTTCATTTTTTTTAACTCTATAAAAGAAAGCATGATGGAACTTTTTCAAAAATGGCCTTGAACTTTCATTTTATTGTCAACACGCAACAAAAGTTCCAACATAACTTCATTTCTATCTCCTCTTTCCTCTCTTAATTCCTTGCAAAAATGGAATAAACACCTCTCTCTTGTCCCACTCTCCTCCACCTTAGGAAGGGAATCTCATTAAAAATTTACCAGAAACTATTCCTTCCGCCTCTAAATAAGTGTCAATTTGACTAAATTTTGATTGTTGATATCTTTCTAACAGTGGTAATTTCATATTGTAATTTATGAGTAATTGATTATCAAAACTTAGTCAAATTGACATTAATTTAGGGACGGAGGTAGTATATATAATTTTCATAAATAGATTTCTAAAGGATACTATTTGACAAAAGAAAAGTACAAGAGTATGTTTAGCAGCTAAAATATTAAATAAATTCAAAGAATACAACTTAAAATACTAAATACTAGAAAATTTTATTAATTTCATTTTCAATAATACAATTTAGAACAATACATAGTACAGTTACTGATCAATCTAAATATTTCTGTTGCAAATGGGTGTTGGTCAGGGGATCATAATTCATAAAGGTTCGCCGAAAAGCCACCTCTTGAACATGGCTGCACATTGCTTGGGCCTGGCGTCTACAGCTACATGCCCGCCCCCCTGCTCATAAATATGAGTCAGTAATTAGTTAATGAATCAGTTACTACTTTTTTTAAGCAACACTACATTACAACAGTAAAGGTATTTTCAGATCAAATGTCACATAAAAAAACAGATGGAGTATTGATTAGAAGCTAAGTGCTTCTTGAAATGCTAACCGAAATATGTTTTGACTTTGTCAAAAAGAAGATTAAACATATAATTTGCATGTAGTATTATCAATTCGTATGAGTTATCTTGAAGCCATGACTATCCCCATCAGATTTGTGACAAAAGAATTTAAGAAAAATATAATTTATAGTAATCATGTTCCATTTTTTTTTATCATGACTAACGATGGTATTGAATATATGCAGTCAAAGTAGATTATAAACTAATACTATCATAAAATTATAAAATTATAATTTTTAGTAAATATTATATTCAAAATTTATAATCGAAGTAATGAGTTTGAAACACTTAAAATAAAGCAGAAAAAATTGTCAAACGAATGAAATAATTTTGTAGATCGAGATCTACTAGTAAGAAACAATGCTTAAGATAGAGCATTGAGCACCAAAACAATTAACACTAACAAATAATATGAAACTAGGAGAGTATAATTACCTTAACGGTTGCAAATGTCATGTTATTAGAGTATGTCCTTGTATACCTACAATAGATGTCAAAGGCAATATGTCAGAATCGCGTAGCGATGCTCTTTTTTTTTAAAAAAAAAAAAATGAAGTAAAGTAGGCTTATTTATTGGGCCCATATGTTAAAGGTAATCACAATATGACAACAAGCTTTAAAGTTGGCTTGTCTATTGGGCCCATATGTTGAAAACTTGGTTCGGACTAAACTGAGTTTTTGTCGAGTCGGTCAAATTCAGATATTCAGACCGGACAAAATTTGGCCAATGCTTTGACTCTATTTGGTTAGCTACATAGGTAAGTTCCCCAAGAATTAGCCCGAGTCCTCCTAGAAAGCAGTTGAGAAAGAAAATACTTTTGTTTGAATACTGAGAGAGTAGAGCAAAAGAAGTAGACAGCAGAAACAAACCCTGCAATTTGGTCATCAACAAGCCATTGTCTCCAGTCGTCAACAATGGAGTAGTTTAGACTTCTTATCCATGCTTGGGTTCCCATGAACGGTATAAGCATGTCATGATCCCCACTATTCAGAAATCAATTACAACACAATTAGTACTTACTCATCAAGCTTAGATGAACAATATATGAACATATATCTTACTTACAACATGAACTTACCTGTATATCAAAGAGCGGTATCCTCTAGCACTCAGCTTTGCATGATATGGAACACTGCTCGGAACGTCCCTTGTGTAATTTATAGTGCCATCACATCTCGACCATTTTCTTACGCTTCCCTGAACAGCATCAAAATATTTCCGTTAGCAACAGTATTCGTGTGACACGCATATATTTGTAACAAAAAATCAAACTCAACAAGCGGTTGGTGATGTTGTTCTTCATACTTTTCGAACATGGAGGGCTTCCTGAACACTTTCATCGTTTGCCCAGTAATGGACAATTTTATATGCCTTAAGCTGAAAGGAAGCAAATGAAAATTTGAGATGGGCTGATACTAAAGATCCCAACTTAAGTATGAATACCATAGCTTCAACTACACATCCCAAATTTGAGTTAGTAGGCTTACTCGACAGCTGAAGCGACCAACTCCTCTGAAATGCAGTAACTGATTCGCGTCTTCAAATATAGACAACTTTTCTTCTAATAATTGATGACGAAGTACTGGTGGGGCGACAAAACAGTAAGGATGCAAGATATGTGATTGATCAAGTCCTTCTTGAAGCTACAATTCATGCCACAGATAATGTTACGCGAGCTGCCAATTCATGTTTCACAATCGGAATATGTAAACTTAAATGCTGCTAACCTTGTTGTAAGCTTGAAGTTGTTTCTGACACTCCAGATTAGTTGGGTCTGGCTGATAATATCTGCCCTTACAACTCTCTCGCAATGCCTTGATTTACAAAGGAAAAACCGGGAGTTTAATGGAAGAATAGTACAGCAATTTCAGGGTTACTAGAAAGCCTTTGGATGGATAGTCATACCTTGTAGAGTTCGTCGGAAATTATTCCCATTCCATGAGCCCATTGAACCCGATGATTTTCGTCATAATTCCAATCAGTGATGGGATTTCCTAGTACATATCCCTAAATACAATAACAACAACGGTCCTCGTTATAGTCTCGCTAGCACGGGGAAATAACAAAAAAAAACTTATGAGAAAAGGATTTAAAAAGATTACAAACCTTGATATTAAGAAAAGGCACCATGCCATTTTCATTTCCTATCAAAGAAAAATGGATCAACGACGAAATCCAGTATATTCAAATAATCTACACCATCATAACAGGGCTTTTCTACGACATCTAGAGTAATAACTACACATTATTTGACAATTAATGCTCAACTTAGACATTTGCTCATTTGTATTCAAAATCTAGAGTAACAAATGCACTAGAAAGGACGAATGCTTTACCTTGGGACATTACTTCTAAGTACAATGGAAGAGTCATGCCAGTGTACGAATCTCCTCCAAGGTAAACCAGATTTGATTGGAATTTCGGATGTTCGATGAACCACTACAATAACAATACAGATTTCAGAAGACAGACCGAATAAAAGAAAACCTTATTTGCCTTCAGTATTTTCTTTATGCTCTAATTTTAACTAAATGTACATATTCGAAAGTGTCACAAATCAAGCTATTACCTTCCTAAGAAACTCATTAGCATGTCGTGACGCCGTGAAATCTCCTGAAGAAGGGGAGCGAGTCGTTTTCGAGTAGGAGAAACCGGTGGCAGCGGGCAAATCCACAAAGAGGATACTCACCACCTTTCAAAAAAAAAAAAAAAAAAAAACAACTCTGGCCTTGGAAATACAATTATTGTTTAGTATGGTAGGAGTTGTTATGATGTAGAAATGGCAGTATGTGTTACCTTAGTCCATGATTCAGGCTTCAATGTTAATCTAGGCAAGCTTCCTTTGTACTCCTCTTCTATGAATTTGATAGGTCCTGAAGAATCAAGTTTATAGTCAAACCATCCATTCATTCATCACAAATTTTAGCCAAACATATATCTTTGTCCAGTGCCACACCCACATTTAGGCTCTGTTTTTTTGGGTTGTAAATACAATTTCACTCACCATATATACCTTTACTCACGTTACATTGCCTATTCTTACAGTTTCTTACATACTTCACATATTATATATTTAAAAAATTCATATATTTAATAAATAATGTGACTAATGTAACTTATCTTATTTACATTACCTTATTAAAAAATATAAAATATACATTTAAAAATTTATATACTTAAGTCACATCACTAACGTTACTTATTTACTTACAGTAAATTCTAGTATTTTCTACTTACATTACACATCTGTACTTACCTTTTGCTTACAAACAAAAAGAACAAGGTCTTACTTTCTACTATTGTAGTGGTAGGTGCTCCCTGTTTTTTTGGATTGGATAAAATGAGGTTTGGATAAATTGGATTGGATTGGATAAGTTATAATGATTTTTGGGGAATTGTGTTTTTAGACAGAATTTTTTTTTGAAAATTGTGTAAAGTTTGAATTGGATTGGAAAAAATTACCAATTCAAAGATCAGAGCCTAAATCTAAAAGTGTTTTCCTCATTGGGAAAATTCAGTCATGTAATAAGATTAATTGTACTTTCAGACAGTAGCTCTTCTCCTGCCAAATTGGTTTGCTAAATATATACCACTCTGATCGAATTTGTGTACCCTCGTTGTAGGCTTAGCCTTCCTTTGCCCTGAGTCTACTTCTTTCTTGACTCATCTTCAAATCTAATTAAGTGGTTGTTTGGTTTGTCGAAAACGTTCCTTACCTATCAATAATATGTAATACTTTTATGCATGACAAACTAATAGATGCTCATTTTTGTTCTGGGTTTGCGAGGTTCAAGTTACAGCTAGAAGCAAGCAAACTCAGTCCATGGAGAATTAAAACTGAAATAAAAATGGCAAAAGAACAGGAAAACAAATTAAGGTAGATAGTGTACAATACATACCTATCTCATATAAGAGTCCATTAATGGAAGAGCAACCGGGTCCCCCGGTGAACCAGACGAGAAGTGGGTCTTCTTCTGGGTTGTTCTCTGATTCAACGAAATAGTAGAACACCTGAATGTCCTCTCCTTTATCCACCCCTATGTACCTGCAAATTATACATTCAATATCTCACTCAACAGGTACAACACTCCCCAGAACCTGCTAATGAATGAATTAATAATTAAAGAGATGAAGAAAATTAAGCAGGAATACACTGACCCAGTTTCGAGAGAGAAAGGAAGAGGCCCATCAAACCCAGGTAGATATTCAACTTTTGACCCTGAATCTGAAACACCATCTGCTTCGGAATTACAGAATATCAAGTGTGAAGATGGCAATAGTAAACAGATTAACACCAGATTGAACAAGTTTGGTAATCCAGTGTTAAGTCTCCTTCTGGTTGCCATCTCTCAGCTCAACAACCATCAACACTCTTCTGCTATTGTCTGTAGTCAACACTGGAGATGGGAATGCTAGCTTAGCTAATACAATATCATTTATTTATAAGACCAATGCCAGAAGTACTGGTCCATGTTAGGATTCACCCATGACTAAATGTCCCATATTGAAAAAGTAAAGAGAATGCACATGGTATATACCTCTTTAACACCAATTGGTTGTAAGATGAAACCTCACTTAACTTATGTACCATGGGTCTTATTTGAAGTGGGCTTACCCCTTGGATCTCCCTAACAGTCCAGTGATGCATATTCAAAGCCGCAATAAAATATAATGCAGAATTTATTCAAATTTTGGGTAGGAGAAAAATGTAGTTTAAAATGGAACACGATAGCAATATAAAAACCTTTGATTCTCTCCGCCATTGCTGCTCTGTTTATTATATAGTGTAATTAGTATGAGAAATACAAGTTAATTAATTTAGGACTTATTACAGAACGTGAGTGAATTGGAAAACAATAAAATTAGGCAGACAAATCTGTCAAATATTTATAGTATTTGGCGTCCCAATGAATTGAATATGGTGTATGCCTGTATGGTATTAAAAATAACATTATGATTTCCTTTTGTGAGCCCAACCCTATAGTAAATCCTGGCCTAGCACGTGGATCTAACCCTTTTGCAAAACCAGCCTATTTTCTTTATTTCTTCTTGTTGTTAGTCGATCAGCCTCCCAATCCATTTCTGAAGCCTTAAAAATTAAATTGTGCTCCCGGGAGCACAATATTCCATGAGCCCAACTCTTTTTTTTTTTTTAATCAGTTTTTTTTAAATTTTAATACAAATTTATTTTAAATTTGTGGTTTAATTTATTTATATCTTTTATATATTTATTTATTAAATGTTTTTGAAGTTTCATTACATTTTTTTGTATTTTTTTATATAATAAGCATTGTCGTTGTAGGTTATGAGCATTATAATTATGCTTGATAAACATTATGGTTTTATGTAATAAGCATTGTAGTTATAGGTAATGAGCATGGTAGTAATAGGTAATGAGCATTATGGTTTTATTTAATGAGCATTTAGGTAATGAGCATTGTAGTTTAGCTTGATGAGCATTATAGTTTCATGTAATGAGCATTGTCGTTGTAGGTTTTGAGCGTTGTAGTTATGCTTTGATGAGCATTATAGTTTCATGTAATGAGCATTATCGTTATAGGTTATGAGCATTGTAGTTATTCTTTGATGAGCATTATGGTTTCATATAATGAGCATTGTCGTTATATGTCACGAGCATTATATTGTAATTCTGCTTGATGAGCATTATGGTTTTATGTAATGAGCATAATAATTATAAGTTATGAGCATAGTAGTTGTATAGTATGAGCATTGGTGTAGAGGCTTATGAACATAATAATTATAAGTTATGAGCATAATAGTTGTACAATATGAGCATTGGTGTAGAGGCTTATAAGCATTGGCATTCACTACAAAAAAAGTGACTTTTGCCAACAGAATTGCAGTGACAGATATATTATCTGTTGGTAAAAGTGCATATTTACCAATATATTAAATATATGTTGGTATTATTAATAGTTTACCAACACTTATACAATCTGTTGATAAATATAATTCAATACCGACAGATACAAATTTAACTGGTGGTATTATTTTTACAGTACCAACAATTAAAATATATGTTGGTGTTGTAGCATTTCACCAGTAATTAGTATTAAATGAAAACCTATTATTAGTCTAATAGACATTAAGCGCCAGTGAAATAGTGAATGAAAGACGCTGCTCAAAATATGAACTGCTACGTCTCAACTTCCTCAACCAAAACCCTAATTCACAATTTCACAACCAGTCTCTCAAGATCTGACTTGCTCTGATTCTCGCAGTCTAGTGGAACACACCGGAGGTTGATGAATCGCCTATCGGAGTAGGCCGCTGGGGAAGGATTAGAGATGAATATGAAAGGCGGGAGTAAGAAGAGAGAGAGGGATCATGCGAGTCATCAATGGAGGAGGAGGCCGAGGTGACTCAGCGATGAGCGAGAAAGAGAAGCAGCATGATTAGGTGAAGACGGTGAAGAATAAGAAGAAGAAGTTGGTCAAATATGAAGCATTGCTGGAGTATTTGCAGTACACCAGGTTCATCCTCGATTACTTCCGATATGAATGGCCTTTGAAAGATGCTTTTGGAAGCGTTTTATTTGCATAAAGAAAGGCTCAACATTTGGACGGTAGTATTCAATTCCGCCAATCATCATTCGGCATTCATCGTCATTGTTTCAATTACTGTAATGTTAACTGATTAAGTTCACAAATCATCATTTATCTTCTTGCTTGGTTTTAGATGTTCACGAACTTATGGTTTCATTTGAATTGATTTTAATTCCTGGGTTGGATGATTACTTGAATTTCGATTTCTCTTCTCTCAGTCTCTGGTATAATTTGCTCGAATTCCGGATTAGGTCGATGTCACTTGCTTCTGTTATTGTTTTTCTGTCTTTTTGGGTAGCTTCAAAATTGGTTTGGTAATTCAAATTCAATCATAGAATCATATATGAGCTAGGTTTGTTATCCTCTTATTGCCTTACCCAGTTTTGAATGATTTCTACAGCATTTGGGTAGGTTTGTTAATTCGAATTCAATAAGTTTCATTAATGTTGAAATTTAGTTATGGATTGAAGTCAATCGTGCATAGCTTCTATTGATGTTTATATACATGGCCTCTTCTCTTATTGTTCTTTTCTGTGATATTCTCAGTGAGGCTAATTCAATTGACACTCATTGAGCCATAACTGAACTCACTCATGTGCTAGGTATGTACTTCTCTACTACTATTCAAATTTTAATTGAAAATAAACAACTTAGTGATGCTGTCTAGAAAATACCGTTAGTATTCGTACGTACAAATGATGAAACTGGATCGATCCTAACAGTAAAAACTTCCTGCAATGTTTTGATGACAGGTTCACATATTGCCAAGGATCTTCTAGGAAAGTTGACAGTCAAGCTGGCAATGCCACTTCTGAAATGGTTCCCATTGCAGATGGCGGACAAGATCCTCCAGTTCCTGGCACTCACCCTGGAAGACACAGACAAATACGACCTGAAAAGGCCCGAAGTTGGCCCCTTGGAGCTCAAAAACACTGAGGGAAAAACCCGGTTCTCGATTTGGGGACATGGAGTAAAGTCAAATCAGGCCTGATTCAGGTTGTCCCTGACATCAAGAGGTTCTCCAGGGGCAAAGTCCATCTCGTTAATGGCGAGACTCTTGAGATTGATTCTGTTGTCCTTGCTACTGGCTACCGCAACAACGTCCCTTCCTGGCTTAAGGTGAGGACCGATATAGGTATAGATGTAGATATACGTATAAATAAATTCAACATTTTTGCACCCCAAATTAATAAGATTTTACTGGCTGTAGGTGACAGTAAAACTTTTTATTCTCTGTCCGGTTTATATATAAGTAAGCTTGGATTTTCTAAGATTCTATCTCCCAAATGAGGCCCATATGATCCATTACAATCTGCAGTTAGTTATCCATGGGATGAAAGAACACAGTTCTCTGTTTCACATTTGTAAGTATTCTAATTCAATTTTAATTGATGGATTTTTAGAGTAATGGAAAGGAGGATGACAAAGGTATTAAAGGAAAGACATTTGAAATAGTGGATTGAGATGATGAGGAGGATTGGTTGCCTTCTCCTCCCCAGAATAGAGAGCCTGTCTTCTCAAAGCTTGAGGAGGATTCTACTACTAAGGAATTGAGGTAACCAATTTTTTTTATCTTTTTCCCCTTTAAGTTTCATTTATATGTGTGGAATAGTCAAGGTTGAGTTTTAGGGTGTTGCTAAAATTCTAGAGTAACCCTAAGCAGGTGCCATCATGGCCTTTGTATTTTGTATACTGTTGCTATTCTAAATATGTCATCATGGCAGTTTCATACAGTTAATGTTTGTTGCTTGACAATTGACAGGTAGAGTTGTCTTTTATGAACAGACTAAACAACTTGATTTTCATAATAGTTTGACATTTTATCTGATTCTCTTATGCATGACTGGGTGAGAAGGTAGTCTGCTGCAAGATCAAAAGAAAGGAATCATGAGATATATAGCACAGCTGGAGCATAAGGTTGAGTCTTTGCAAACTGAAGCCACCTCATTGTCTGCTCAATTGACCGTACTGTAGGTAAAGTAGTTTTTATGGCTACCAGATTTACTCTTCCAGATTTACTCATTGTCTGCTCAATTAGTAATCTATGTTCAAACTTCCTGTTCAAAGTCCTCTTTATTCTGCATGAATTGATTTCAAGCACC
The DNA here is from genome assembly GCA_029582165.1 of Portulaca oleracea. NCBI lineage: Eukaryota > Viridiplantae > Streptophyta > Magnoliopsida > Caryophyllales > Portulacaceae > Portulaca > Portulaca oleracea. The sequence goes on along the minus strand of CM055879.1, from coordinate 32,276,854 downwards.
TGACGATCTTGGTAATGCTTTGAAACAAGCAGTATTTCCATCTTCAGTTTACTTTTCAGTGAATGCCTTCCTGCGATTTGAATTTGATGTGATCCTTGGACGGTATTTTCTGGGTTCACTTCATTTGATTTGTTTGGAAATGGTTTGGAGATCATAAATATTTAGTGCTCTACTGAATTTTGAAGGAAGATCTCATTTAAATAATTCATGTTTCATCTGTTTTATTTACAACAATGCTCTGTAACAAAGGTTACTTTCCAACCTTTCCCCCTGGGGTGTACCAACACTCCCTGCAGCCATTCTTTGTACTGGTATCAGAACTGATTCAGGAGGATTGTCAAGGTATCTTAGCAACTGCATGAACTCTCAATTATTCATTTCATTTCACCAATTTATAATCATCTTTCTTTCCATCTATTAGGAACGAGGATTGCTACCTAGAAGAAGCTCCTTGATGAGTTGGGTATTCCAGCAGGGCAGATTACAGCATCGTTGAAGAAAATGTAAACGTTGAACATTAGATTTAGGCTCTACTTTTGTTTAGAATATTACTATTAAATCTTATTAGCAAACTAGTAAGTCTCCTTTTGGTACTTTTCACTTGATTAAGAGGACTTGTAACTTAGACGTTTTGTATTTTACAATTCAAAGAATATGTCTAAATTAAATTTCGCTTTAATTAAATAAAAGCACCAATATGAAACCAAATAGTACAATTTGGTTTTGTTTTGGTACTTTTCACTTAATTGAGAGAAATTTCTATTTAGATATTATTTTACACTTTAGAACATTCAATGAATAAAGTTTGACGTTTTTCTACTATTTTCACTTAATTGACATTTATATGCTTCATGCCGCTACCATCAGATGTATTTGTTGGAAAATGTGTTTCAAATTATATTGAAAATGTATTACCAACAGATATAATATGTGGGGAATATTTTTAGCGCTTAAAAATACTTTCTCCAACATTTATATTTGTTAGTAAAGGTGATGTATCTCCGACAAACATCAATTGTCGGTATAAAATTCCCAACAACAACAGAATAAATCTGTTGGTATTAGTTAGCAATACTGACAGAATACAATATCTGTTGGTAATATTTTTACAATCAGGTTTATTTCCAACAGTCTAGTGACAGATAATTATCTGTTGGTAAAAACTTATACCAACAGATATTGCACTTTTACCAACATATAAGTCATGTTGGCAAAAACCATTTTTTTTGTAGTAATATTGTAGGTTATGAGCATAATAGTTATAACTTATGAGTATAATAATTAATAGTTAAGGCTTATGAGCATTGACCTTATAGGTTATAAATATTGTAGTAAATTTTGAACATCCATATATTGATTTATAAACATTATAATTTAACTTTATGAACATTTATATATTAAAAAATAAAAAAATCTAACACAAAATGTTTTAAAATATAATATTACATAAAAATAAAAAAATAAAAAAAAGTTGAATGGGCGCACCATACACCCTGCACCCGGGCGCATGGTCGTCCCACTCCTGAAGCCTAGCCTAGACACTTTATTGTTATTATTATGTCCAGTGCAACTTTTTGTTTGTTTGTTTGCTTTAGTTTTTAATTTTTTAAGATTTATTTGGTATTTTATTTTAATATTCTATATTTTATATTTATTTTTGGTCCCTTGTAGAAAAAAAATCTTATTTTTTACTGAATTTTTTATTTAATGTTTAGTAATAAATTTTGTTAATAATTCAATAGCAACGATTTTAATATAATTATGAACAATCAGCTTATTAATCTCAATGTTTAAAAATACTACCATGAGTCCGGGTTCACGTGGATTTTGTGCGTTCTCTAACTCAAAAATTACTTTATCAATTATCTATATTGGTAATGATTGTGATAAAGGCTATATTCGACAGTAGCGTTTGGGGTAGCGTTTAGCGTATTGACTAAGTTAAAACTCTAATTGCATAAATATTAATGTTCGGTAAGCTAGCGTTTTGAGGAGCGTTTAGCGTTTTAAGGAGCGTTTTGTGAAACGCTAATAAAATTAACGTTTAGCGTTTAGGATATAGCGTTTCATAATTTTCGGTCAAAAAATACCCTTTGAAAATTTTATCTTTCAAAATTATGATATCCTTTTATGTCAATTCACATTTGTTGGGTTTATGGCCCAAAATCAGCCTCTTGATCCCACAGTTATTTGTTTCCTAATTGTATTAGGATATTATTTAGATTTCCTTATTATGTTAGGTTTCCTAATTGTATTAGATTCTAAATCTAATTGGAGTGGGAGTCAAATTAGGTTTATAGGAAGTTTTTCCTATAAATATAGGTTGTTATCAACCTATACACTTACGGCATATGAAAAACACACACACAGAGCATTCTTCACCTCTACCCATCCCTAGGTTGTGAGAGTCCTTTTAGAGAGCTCGTTTGTCTTCAGTATATAGCCTGTGCTATTAACCCCTTGTGATCTGGCCGTCGATCCCCTTGCGTTATATAGCCCCTTGGGATCTCTCTTGTAATCTCTCCCCTTATACTAGTGGATTATTGCTCCGTTGCCGTCTGTGGTTTTTTCCCGATTTGGGTTTCCACGTAAATCGTGTGTCTTTATACTCTCTATCTTTTAATTACTGATCTTGTTATCAATTTATACATCCTGATAATTTTATCTTCCGCTGCAAATACTAGGTTACCCTATCTTTTACCTCGATCCTAACAAGTGGTATCAGAGCGAGGTTTAATCTTTTTTTCTGCCTAGTTCAGGATGTCTGCAGTTAAGTCTGATATTGAGAAGTTCGACAGTGTGGTCAGTTTCAGTATCTGGAGAGTTCAAAAAAATATTTTGATGAAGATAACTCCATTATTATTGATCTGACAAATTTGGAGGTTACTATTGAAGATGAGGATAAGGCTATCTTTGTTGGTTGTCTCTTTGCCCCATTCCTATAAGCACTTTAAAGAAGTCATATCATATGAAACCTTGTCTTTTGAAGATGTCAAATCTAATTTGATCTTGAAGTGCTTTTTGATAAAGCTGAAGGCTTCGTTTTTTAGAGGTGAAACCACTAATAATGGGGGTTCTAGCAAAGCCAGATCGAAGTTTAAAGAGCGTTCCAACAATACCTGTTCTACAATCTCCAGGCAAGACGATTATTATGTTCTACAGGGTTCTACTACTACAGGTTCTACAGCCGTTTCTACAACCTCATCTCTTACTGAGTTCAAGGGTGACTTGAATTCAGTTGATGCTCATTACATCTAATTGCCCTTCGGGGCTCTAGACGGTACCGAAGATTTTGGCCCAAGGTGGAGTTTGTTGGGTTTATGGCCCAAAATCAGCCTCTTGATCCCACAGTTATTTGTTTCCTAATTGTATTAGGATATTATTTAGATTTCCTTATTATGTTAGGTTTCCTAATTGTATTAGATTCTAAATCTAATTGGAGTGGGAGTCAAATTAGGTTTATAGGAAGTTTTTCCTATAAATATAGGTTGTTATCAACCTATACACTTACGACATACGGAAAACACACACACAGAGCATTCTTCATCTCTACCCATCCCTAGGTTGTGAGAGTCCTTTTAGAGAGCTCGTTTGTCTTCAGTATATAGCCTGTGCTATTAACCCCTTGTGATCTGGCCGTCGATCCCCTTGCGTTATATAGCCCCTTGGGATCTCTCTTGTAATCTCTCCCCTTATACTAGTGGATTATTGCTCCGTTGCCGTCCGTGGTTTTTTCCCGATTTGGGTTTCCACGTAAATCGTGTGTCTTTATACTCTCTATCTTTTAATTACTGATCTTGTTATCAATTTATACATCCTGATAATTTTATCTTCCGCTGCAAATACTAGGTTACCCTATCTTTTACCTCGATCCTAACAACATTAATCTGTTAATTCAACCGCTAAATTTACCAAACACAATTTTCATTTGGACAGTCATCCACTATCCGCTACTTAAACCGCTATCCGCTACGTAAACCGTTATCCGCTACATAAACCTTTACCCGCTACCTAAAACGCTAATTTTGCCGAACAGGACCAAAATGTGATGAAGTGTGGTAGAAATTAAAGAGTACGGTGTGGTGTGATACCGCACCACATCCTACCACATAAAAGAACGGAGCCTGAATATTTGAAGAAACTTGATAATGCAGGCATACAACTCAGGCCCCGTTCTTTTATACGGTTGGTTGCGGTGCGGTAATGGTGTGGTGCAATGGAATTTAAAAAAGTGTGATGAGTTGTAGTGAAAATTGTGGTAATTAAATGGAGTATGTTAAGAGAGAATGTGAAAATTAGAAGAGAAAAGTGAAGAGAGGGAAAAATGAAAAGATATATTGGTAATGATTGTAGTGTGGTGTGGTGGAAAATTTAAAAGTACGGTGCGGTGTGGTACCGTACCACAACCTACTGTATAAAAGAACGGGGTCATTATGAGCAGAGTTCTCGGATAAAAATGCCACTAAACTATGTAAAAATGGAAAAAATGTCATCGGGAAAAAACTTGTTCAAAAAATGCCATTAAACTATTATTTATGGTACAAAATTGCCATTTTGTGAGTTGGTGACATGCTACAACAGGTATCCCATGATAATTATGTTATTTACTTAGTTAAATTGTTGAATTTGAATTGATTACCCCTCCCTCTTTCTCTCACCACCATGCCGCCCCACCACCATGCCAGTCGCCGGTGTCGCCTAAAGCCACCACCAACCGCTGCTGCTCTTCTCTCGGAACCACAATCAACCGCCGCTGCTCTTCTCTCGGCACCAACACCACCTCTTTCTCTCACTAGAAACCCTAACCCTAAATTCTTGAATTGGAATTTGGTGTTTGGGGGTTCAGTTTTTGAGTTTGAAAACAGAGAGAAGGGGAGATGGAAAGGGATGTCTGATGTATTTTGGGTGTATAATGGTTGCTGTGAGTGGTGGTTTGCGATAGTTTGGTGATGGTGATCGATGAAGAAGATGGATGAAGAAGATGGTGATGGTGATGGTGGCAGTGATGGTGATGAAGAAGATGATGGGTGGAAGAACAAGGATAAGGAGGAGAAGATGAGAAAGAGGGAGGGGCGACATGGTGGTGGCGATGGTGGTGGTGGTGGGCACTGAAGCTTGAAGTACTTCAATGGAGGTTGTTGGGGTAGTTGGAGGCTGGGGATTTTAGTTAATTAGGTAATTAGTGAAGATAATTAATGAATTAGATAAAGTTTACTTTTTACACTAGGTCATCTAAGTTTTCCAACACGTCAAGTGACATTTTTGTACCAATTAACAGGTTTCAGTGGTATTTTTAAACAAGTTTTTTTTCGATGACATTTTTGTTATTTTTACATAGTTTAATGGCATTTTTATTCGAGACCTCTTATGAGCACCGAGAGAGACATTGCCCATATAAATCTTCAATGTGTTTTGTTCCTCTACCTCAAAAGTGTAACATCCAAGTGCTAACCTCTAAATTTCAAGGAAATATAGGGTGATATGATCTATTGTTGGTGTATTTGTTTATGGTCTCTAATACCCAATTCCTTCAAAAATAATTAAGGCTCCGTTCTATTGTTGGTGTATTTGTTCATGATTCATTTGTTAATATAAGATTTTTAGCCTATTATATAAGGTAGGTAAGGTAATGTAAGAATATGTCAAATAAAGTGAGTAAAAATAGATTAAGTAAAGATAAATAAGGTAAGTAATATATTACTTACAAATACAAAGAACAAGGCCAAAACTTTTTCATATTTAGGGTGTGTTCAGTGCAAAGAAAAATCATTTTCTAGGAAAATAATTTTTCTTGTAAAATAATTTTCCTAGAAAATAAATTTTCAATTGGTATTTTCAATTTTATTTGGTATATTTTTTATTTCCCTGGACAATAATGAGAAAGAGGATATCTTGTTTGACGACAATGACAATTGTGATGCACTGACAGAGGAATTAGTGGCAGAAAGATAGTGCTAAGGATACTCGCATACGTAGGGTTGCAATAGACATAAGAGGGAGAAGAATTGAGTTTTGTGGATATTTTGGGCTAAGGAAAAATAGTTTTTTTAAGATTGAACTCAAGAAAATAATTTACAAAGCGACATATGAAAATAATTTTAAAAAAAAATAATTTTCCCCTTTTTTGTCCATCAAACATCGTAAAATAGGAAAATCATTTTCTAGAAAATGGTTTTCATCTCACCAAACACACTCTTAGTTCATGGGTTGGATGGAAAGGGTTAGAAAATTTTCAAGCAGAACATGTGTAAACACAAATTTCGGATCTAAAATAAATAGAGACAAGAAATCAGTGCACAAATATAACTATATTAATTTCAAAGAATTTTGGGTACTTTATTCCCAAACACAAATTTGGGTGAGCCGAGGGCGTGAACGCTTGATCTCGATCTCGAACGTAGGTTTAGCTGAAAGACTCTTGTAGTAGTTCTTGAGCTGAAGGTTTTAAGCGATGATCTCCTTGATGCTTGGTAGCCGGAGGTTGCTCGAAGTCTAATCGTCTGCAGGTTGAATGCCGGTTGCAGTTTTTCAAGTTCTTGGATGCGATGCTTGAGTGCTTTATCTCGATTGATGAACTAGACGAAGAAGACGACTGCAGTCTTTGATGCGAAGAACAGAAGTTGTTGAACTAGCTGACGTTAGTCCTTGTCGCTTGTAGCTGGAGAACGTCTATAGTTCAATCTTCTGAAGGCTTTGCAGGTCTTGCTGAAGAACTCTGAAGCAGTTCTTGATCTTGATGCGGTAGAGGCTTGAAGACTCGATCTTGAGCTTTTGCAGACTTCGATCCTTGGCGCTTGGTAGCTGGAGACCGTTGGCAATTTGATCTTCTGAAGCCTTGCAGAATGCCGACTGCCGCCGGGGTTTTAAAATGAAGGGGGAGGACCTCTATTTATAGGCTCTGGAGACCTAGGGTTGCCTAGCGTTTGAGTCGACTTTGGGTCTGAGCCCAAATTAATTAATTATTCCTTTATTTTAAAATAAAGAAATAATTGTTATTTTCTGCATCATAATTAACACGTGTCACGATATTATTGGCCAAGATGCATTCCCATTTAAAATTCAATTAAATGGACCGCCGTAATTAATTTGACATGTGGCGGATAATAATTGGCCGAATAAATTTAATTTATTTTCCACGTGTAATTTTTTAATTGATCGACACATTTTTGCCTCCTACAACATGTAATTTTCCGTGGAAGGTGGGACAAAGTTTGTGGGGATTCTTTTCCCATGGAAAATGAAAGTTGCATTTTGTCAAAATTTTCAAAATATATTGATAATGAATAAGAAATAGCAATTAAATAAGTAAATAAATAAAGATAATTTAGATATTTTAAACTAAATTTTAAAAAATTTAGAACTTCAACAAAATACTGTATACATTTTTCTACATACTTTCTCATAATTTCATAAATAAATCAAAACACCGTAAAATATTATTTTATTAAAATATTTTTCCAGAAAAAAATTCACCTGCAAAGAATGCATATGAAAAATTACAGAGGAATAATATGTAAAAAACTTTCCCAACCACGCTCTATTCCAATGTGGAAATTTGTAGTGAGAGAGGATGAGAGGTTTGATAACAAAGAACAAAAAACATAAAAAAACAAAAATACTCCCTCCGTCCTTTAATGATTATCAATTTTTTTAACTGCCTTGTCCCTTTTTATTTGTCAATTTTACATTTCCAATAATTAAAATACCCATATTACCCTTAATTAATGAGTAAGATTTTTGTTTTACCTTTTAAAATTTTCTTTCATTCCTCTCTTTTAATGAAGGGTATACTTGTTCATATATAACTTTTTCACTCTATTTCCAACACATCTAATTTTTGTAAAAATAGTTAAGTTAACACTTAAAAAGGGACGAAGTGACTATTGATGTACTATGTCCCTACGGTGGCGACTACGGCGACGGTTCATCATTAATTGGGTGTACAATCTATTTTCGTTGGTCCCTTCCCTCCGTCCAATCCTCCCACCAACTCAAAACAATGATCTAGTTTTACCGTTTTGGGAAATATTTTAGCCAAAAGAACAAAACCAATAAATACATTAATAATTAGAAGTGGTCCGCTATTAAGACTCACTTTTGGCTCAATCTTAGCCCATTTACTCACTCGACCTTTGGGGTGTTTGGGAATGATTCTCTTGAATGTCCTTATTAGGCCATTTTTTTATGTGGTAAATTGGGTACGGTCAGGGGTGGAGCCAGAAAATATTTATTGGGGGTGCCGAATTTCAATATTGTTATGAATTTCATCGAAATTATTTTTTAAAGTTTTTTTACAATACTTTTTTTATATAACTTATCAGTAGTCTAATGACAATAGTAGATTAAAACTAATTTATTATGATATTAATTTTTTAACATGGAGATGAATAGAAGAAAAATCTGTAGAATTTTCTCTAGTTACACTCTGTAAGATATTAATATTGTTGTATTCTAAATAAGGAAAGAAAGTAAAGGGGAAAGAACAAGACGATAGTTAGAAAATTTAAATTTAGAATACAGTATTGTTTACAGTCACAAGGCAATTAGAAAAGAGAATTTAGAAACTTTAAATTTTATATTTAAATGGGATAAGATAGAAAAGGTAAATATTCCATATGAGTTGGTAAAACAATTAAGTAAATAAGTTGTACTCCAATTAAGAAAAATAAAAGGTGAAGGTTTTAATTCATTAGGCTTCTGATCAGTAAAATTGTAAAACAAATTAATTGTAAAACAAATGTTAAATCATAAAAGGGGGAAAAAAAAAAGAAAATTAATGCATAAACAAGCTATTACTGATGCAAGACTTTTTGAACCCTTGACCTAAGCTATTCAATCACAAATGTTTACCAATCACACTATCACAAGAACAATGCATTTTGTCCTCTCTAATTAAGATATATTTGTTCTTCAGGGCATGGGGGGTGCCAAGGCCCCCATAAACCCCCCCTTGGCTCCACCACTGGGTACGGTAAATGATATGGTATGGTAATATCGTGGGATGTGTGATATAATATGGTAAGATATGGTAAGATTTGTGGTAAGAATGATTGATGTGATAAATGAGTAGAGAGAACGTGAAAAGTAGTGAAGAAAAATGAGGAGAGAAAAAAAAAGAGAGAAAGTTATGATTGTTGTGGTAAGCTGTGGAATTGTATGATATGGTATGAAAAAACTGTGGTAATTGTGAAAAAATATGGTAGGTGCGATATGGAATCGCACAAAAGAATAAGGCCTTAGTTGACAAGTTAAGAGAGTCATTGCTAATCACCTTTTGCCTTAATGACAAGAGTTCCACTTTATAGTCCTGCTATTTAGAGTTTGAATTTTGGGTTAGAAAATTTTTCCTTTATATAGAGATTTTATATGCAATAATAATACACTACACACCCCTTCTTCCTCCTATTATCTCTTATTATTTCTCATTTCTCAATTTCTCTCCTATTAATTGTTGTAATTATAATTCAATTTATAATACGTTATCAGCACCGAATACCAGTTTCCAATACCCAATACTAATTTAAGGTACTTATTACTAATTATGATTTTGTAAATTTATTTTATTTTCAAATTTGTTTTCGGATTTAAACATATTTCAGATACTGTTTGATTTTCTGTGTAAAATTGGTTCAATGAAAAATTCCCAAAAGTTTATTGTAAGTTAATCATAATGTTTAGCACAATGGTATAAAATTTTGTAATTTTTGGAGTTATATATTTCGAGTTATGAATTTTTCAAATAATTATGCACAGTAAATTTGAAAATTTCGACATTTATGTGAATTTTTGTGAAACATTGGCTTGGATAAAATTCTTGAAATTTTTACTGTAAGATTCCTACATTATATGAAAGCTTGTGATATTTTCCCATAATTTTTGGAGAGGTTGGTTGTGAGTTATGAATTTTTATGCTTAGTTATCTCACAAGTTTGGTTACTATTTGATTTGTTAAAACTATAGACAAGTGAAAAAAATTATGAAAATCTTTACAGTATATTATACATGTCATTTTATATTTTATATGATGTATTTATGAATTATTGATATGTACTTTGTGAGTTATGAATTTCCTTTTGAACAAATCTCTTGGTTTATTAACATAGCTCTCTATAACTGAATAATGGTAATATGCTTGATGACTTCCTCAGATTAACTAAGAAATCCTTGAGTATTAGAGAGTCGCCTAGTTAAGTAAGGGATGACACACGTGCGACCCCGATTCCCAACCTACTCTGAAAAACCCGAAGTTATGTATTCGAGGAAGTACTTATGGGAGTTGGGTTAAAGGCTTGTTGTTGATGGATAATAACCTCTTATCAACCTCAATCATCTAAGACCCATACAATTCATAATTCATAACCTTTATGAGAACAGGAATTTTCAAAATTTTTTTTTTTTTAACTCTTTTAGAGTTTTAGTAACCACAATTCATAACCTCTATGAGAGCGAGATTGAAAAAGTTTAGAAAACTATGAAAATTTAAAAAAACATTAAAGTGAAAATATAAAGGTAGATTTGGTACTAAATATGATTTTATTTTTTTAAGCTAACATGCAAAAATAAATTAGTGATAATATTGTCCAAGTTATTATTAGAACCCAATTTTCCTCGTCCCTCTTTTCTTTACAAAATGCAAAAACACCATCTCTCTTCCCCCTCCCCCTTCTGGCTTCCACCTTAACTTGGGAACCTTATTAAAGACAGCCTGACGCCTTGACTATTTTTAGTATAAATTTATCGGAAATCCTCACATAAATTTCTAGGAAAATTGGATTATAATAATCCCATATTTTGTAAATTGGATGATAATGATCCCTACATTCAATTTATATTCTGGTGATACAAAAAAAAAAAAATTGGATAATACAATTTAGAACAATACATAGTAGAGTGAGCACTCCATATATATTTTTGTTGCAAATTCACGGGATCATAATTCATAAAGGTTCTCCAGAAAGCCACCTCTTGAACATGGCTGCACATTGCTTGGGCTTGGCGTCTATAGCTACATGCCCGGCCCCCTGCTCATAAATGTGAGAAGAGTAATTAATGAATGATAAGGTGCAAGTAGTGAGTATTGGTACTACTCCCTCCGTTTTTATTTATCTGTTGCCTATAAAATTATGTTAAAAATTTTGACTGTTAATATCTTAATTTATACTCCCTCCGTTTCATATTAATCGACACTTAAACTAACTTTTTTTGTTCCAAATTAATTGTTATTTTCCATTTCCCAATACTTAATTTAATTATTTTACCTTTAATAACTATCTTAACTTTTTACTTTTTCAATTAATAAAAGCTATTATTAATCATATTCTCTCACTACTTATACCTTGACATCCGAAAAAACACCTTGCAAAATAGTGTTATTTAATCATGTGGTTAGTTTTTTTAGTTAAACATTGGTATGTGAAATTTTTTGAAATATGTCAATTAATATGAAATGGAGGGAGTATAATGATTCATCATACAAAATTGATGTCATTAGATTCATAATAAAAAAATACTATTAAAAAAGTATAATATTATAACTTTTTATAAAAAAATTATATTAAAAATTATTGATTAAAAATTGGTACTGAAAACCATAAATGACAGAAAAAAAATAGAGCAACAAGCAACGCTGCCTTCAAAATCGAAACTACTTCTTGAAATGCTAACCAAAATATGTTTTGGCTTTGTAAAAAAAAAAAAAGCCTAAAGATACAATTTTATCAATTCGTATGGGCTATCTTGAAGCCATAAACTATCCTCATTAGATTTGTAATAAAAATACTTCTAGAACAATATAACTTTATCATAACTATGTTCTATTTTATTTGTCACGTTGGTACGGAATATATGTAATCAAAGTTGATTATAAATTTCTTACATATGTTATGATTTATATAAGAAATTAAGATCGTTTATTATCATAAAATTATAATATTCTACTTTTCAATAAATATTATATTCAAAATTTGTAATAAAAGTAATAAGTTGAGAACTGTAAAAAATAAAGAGAATATTGTGAATCGGATGAAATAATTTTGGGGCGATCTATGAATAAGAAACAATGCTTAAGATATAGAGCATCGAAGACCATAAAATATTAACACTAACAAATAATATGAAATTATAGGAGAGTATAATTACCTTAACAGTTGCGTATGTCATGTTATTGGCGTATGTCCTTGTATACCTACAATAGATGCATGTCAAAGGCAATATGTGAGAATTGCTGAAATAGCAATACTTTTTAAATCGGATAAAGTTGGCTTGTCCACATAGTCCTTTATTTCAGAGGTAATCACAACATGACAACAAGTTTTTTAAGAGATTAGTAACAAACTGTGCATAACAAGAATGACTTACTAACCTGTCATTTCCACCAATAAAAAATTTATAAAAGAAAAATACATGTTACACTTTTCTTTCATTAACCTAGTGTCATTTATTATGCCCCCTTTCTAGAACATTGTACACATTACATTCTTACATATCGAACAGGTTGTAAGATCCTTGCATACAAGCCAAACTTTAAATACGATTTTCCATTTTCATTCCTATTTGCATTATAAATTTCCATTCCTATTTCCATTACACGTCAAATTGAATGTAATGTTCAAGAATACAAGCCATTTTTTTTAAAGGGAAGAATTTTAGCAAGTATTGCAAAATCAGACGCCTTTAAAAATAAAGTTCAAATATAGAGATTTTTTTTTACCAACTACCATATGAGTAACTTACCCCAAAAACAAAAAAAAAAAGCCCCTACCATAAGATTAACAAACTAATGCCAATTGCCAAAGAGCTTTCAGTATGCATAGTATATATAACCCCAAGCAACCCAAATGTGATCGGTTTTATGTAGCCAAAAGAAGCGACCTAAGGCATCGTTCTTTTATGTGTTAACGCAACTAACCACAACGCAACCTACCGCAACATATCGCAAATTACCATTACCTTTTAACTATTTCCATCGCAACTTAACGCAATCTATCGTAATAAACAGTAACGCAACGCAACGCACAAAAGAACGGGACCTTAATCAAAACCAAAACCTAAGACCATATTTGAACTCAAACCTTCAATGGCCTGAATAAAATCAAGGGTATCCAACCAATTCAACTTGAACAAAAATTACCCAAACCTGAACCCATTTGATGCTTAGCTTTATCTAGTAGTAATTTTGTTTGGACGGTTGGATGCTTTTATAGAAGAAGATAAATAGCGATGGCGAAAATTTAGGTTCAGGTAAGTCAAATTCGGTTAATGTCAATATTCGGACAAGAAATTGACCGCCGGATACAACTTTTTTCCGGTCGTACAATTCAGACAGAGCTAAATTCAGATTTGAACAATAAAAAGAAGGGAATGCATCCGAATACTCGGTCAATGTTAAAATCTGGTTCAAACTAAATCAGGTTCTTGCCGAATCAAACAAATTCGGATATTCAGGCCGGACAATATTTTACCAGCGCTATAACTGTACTTGGTTAGGTAAGTTCTCCAACAATTAGCCCGAGTCCTCCTAGAAAGGAGCTAAAGAAAGAAAATAACTTTGTTTAAACACTGAGAGAGTAAAGCAAGAAGTAGAAAGCTGAAACTAACCCTGCAATTTGGTCATCAACAAGCCATTGTCTCCATTCATCAACAATGGAGTAGTTTAGACTTCTTATCCATGCTTGTGTTGCAGAGAACGGTGCATGCATGTCATGATCCCCACTATTCACAAATTAATTACAACACAATTAGTCATATATGAAGCTTAGATGAACAATACTATCTCCATCCTAATATGTTTGTCAAAATAACTAACTCCTTTGTCCTAATTTGTTTGTCACTTTTATACTTCCAACGGTTATAATTTCATTTTTGTCCCTAATTAATAACTTTACTTATCACTTTTTGCAATCCCTACAACTATTATATCAATAAATATAGGGGTAACTTGGGTAAGGTTCAAAATTTTCGCCCCATTTTCAAGGTGTATTGGTTTTGCCAAGTTAGATGGAATGACAAAGAAATTGGGACGAAGGTAGTATATTTTATTACCTCCGTTTTTATTTACCAGTCGTCTAGGAAACTGTCTTAAAAACTTTGACCGTTAGTATATATCTTAGTTTTTATAATGACCCATCATACAAAAATCATTAGATTCGTAATAAAAGTATAATATTATAATTTTTTACAAAAGTTTTATATTAGAAATTATTGATTAAAAATTGACACTTAAAACCGTAAATGACAGATAAAACATAATGGAGGGAGTAACATATATCTTAATTACAACATGAACTAACCTGTATATCAAAGAGCGGTAGCCTCTAGCACTTAGCTTTGCATGATATGGAACACTGCTCTTAACGTCCCATGTGTAGTTTAGTGCGCCCATTACATCTCAACCAGTCTTCTGCGCTTCCCTAAATAAATACCATAAAACTATTTTCATTTAGCAACAGTTATATTTATCGGGATTTTTTTTATTTTTTTTTTGTCAATAATGATTTTATACTCTAACACACCCCTGACATGCATATATTTTAATAATTTGACGCTAAAAACATGAATTCTGGTAGTGTGACAAAATCAAACTCAGCAAGAGGTTGATGTTCTAAATACCTTTCGAACATGGAGAGCTTCCTGAACACTTTCAACGGTTGCCCAGTAGTAGGAAAGTTTATATGCCTTAAGCTGGTACGTACGAAGCAAATGAAAATTTGAGGTGAGATGATGCAGAAGATTCCAACTTAAATATGGATACCATAACTTCAATTATACATCTACGATCTCTACAATTGTCGATTCACTGTTTTGTGTGTGTTTTTTGTTTGGTGGGAGGCTTACTCGACAGCTGAAGCGAGCAACTCCTGATCTGGAACGTAGTAACTGATCAGCGTCTTCAAATGTAGACAACTTTTCTTCCAATAATTGGTGACGAAGTACTGGCGGGGCGACAAAACAATAAGGATGCAAGATATGTGATTGATCAAGTCATTCTTGAAGCTACAATTCATGCCACAGATAATGTTACGCGGATTATCCTTTGCCAATTCATGTTTTACAATCGGAATATGTAAACTTAATGCTGCTAACCTTGTTGTAAGTTTGAAGGTGTTTCTGACACTCCAGATTGCTTGGGTCTGGCTGATAATATCTGCCCTTACAACTCTCTCGCAATGCCTTGATTTTACAAAGGAAAAACAACAATTTAATGGAATAATAGAACGGCAATTTCAGGATTACAAGAAAGCCTTTGGATGGATAGTCATACCTTGTAGAGCTCGTCGGAAATTATTCCCATTCCATGAGCCCATGGAACCCGATAATTCCCGTCATAGTCCCAATCAGTCATGGGATTTCCTAGTACGTACCCCTAATTTAATTCAACAAACCATGTTTAGTTTATTTAATTTTCCATAATTTGCACCCTGTCAAATAAAAATAATAAAAAAAAAAGAAAATACAAACCTTGAAATTAAGGAAAGGCTTCATGCCATCTTCATTTCCTGTCAAAGCAAAATGGATTAACAATGAAATACATTATATTCAAATACGAAAATGATAAACATCTTGTCGCAAGGATGAATGGTTTACCTTGTGACATTACTTCTAAGTACAGTGGAAGAGTCTTGCCGGTGTACGAGTCTCCTCCAAGGTAAAGCGGATTTGATTGGAATTTTGGATGTTCGACGAACCACTACAATGACAATACAGATTTCAGAAGACAGACTGAATAAAAGAAAACCTTACTCGTTTCTTATGCTCTAATTTCAACTCATCAGCATGTTGCAAGTCAGTTTCGAAGCTATTACCTTCCGAATAAACTCATGAGCATGTTGCAACGCCTTAAAGTCTCCAGTAGAACGGGCGTGGGCCGTTTTCCAGTAGGAGAAACCGGCGCCCACGGGAAAATCCACAAAGAGGATACTCACCACCTTTCAAACAAACAAAAAAAACATAGAAATGCAATTATTGTTTGGTTCGATCGGAGTTGTTATGATGTAGAAATGGCAGTAAGTGTTACCTTAGTCCATGATTCAGGCCTCAATGTTAATCTAGGCATGTTTCCATTGTACTCCTCTTCTATGAATTCAATAGGTCCTGTAGAATCAAGTTTATTGTCAAACCATCCATTCATTCATCTTAGATTTAGAGTAGCCAGACCCTGTTCTTTTATGCAGTGGGTGAATGAAGTGAAGTGTGATGACTTCTGGTGGGAGTTGTGGTAGATGATTGGTTTTTTTAGTTGAAAATTAAGTGAAAAACAATCAATATAAAAATAAAAATGGAAAAAATAAAATTTAAAAGTATTTTCCATTTATATAAAAAAAGGGAAATTGGATTCTAATAATATTAACTTTTGGTCATATAAGACTAAGAAATACTATAAACTTTCAATTTGGTTCTGAATAATATGAACTTTTACACCATAGTAAACTAAACAGTACGCCACTGAGTTAAGTCGAACTTAACTCGTTGGCGGTCTGACTGTGACGGCGGAAGGTTGTCTAGTCAGCATTAAATTTCTTTGTCTCTCATCCTCCATTTCTTTTCTCTCTCACCAAATTCACATATCTCCATTTCTCCATTTCGGCCCTGTTCTTTTATGCGGTATTCTGCGGTATGACGTAGTGAAATTGTGGCGGGTTATTAGTATGTTGTGATGGGTTTTTGAATATATATATAAATATTGTATTAGTAATTGTGAATTTTTTTATTAAATTTATTCTAACTAGTTAATTAGTTATTATGTATATTAATAATTTATGTTTAGAATAAAAAAATAATGTGTTGAAAATAAGAATTTTATGATTATTATGGGGTCTAGGTCTGTATACAATGTAAAAGTTATTCTCTTTAGTGGATGTCATTTACTCATTTTGAGAATCAATTACTATTTGATTTTTTTATTATTAATGTTGATGAAGTGGAGGCAATGGTTATTGTAGAGCAAAAACTTATACAACCACCATAATGAAAATAATGTTTATCAATACACGTGTCAATTTTTATTTTAATCTCTCATTTTTTTATTTAGTACAATATTATAAACATTTTTATAATTAAAATACTTTTACAATATTTTTTTTAAATTTAAATATATCAACGCTAAGTTTTAACATAGTAAACAAGCATATAAATATTTATTTAAATATATTAACGCAAATTATGCGGTTACTATCACATAAAATGACAGTTTCATCTATTAAAAAATACAATTATCTTCTTTTTTTCCACTATTTGCACATTTACCCCTTACTTTTCTAGATGTAATAAACAAGAACATCAAAATAGTTTGTTATTATTAAAGTGAATGCAATGAATTACTTATAATTAAAGTGTACGTGTGGAAGATTTTGATAGAAAAAATAGAATAATATAGTTATCATTATTATTTTTGGTCAGTAGTAGCCACAAAGAAATATTCCTTTGTTCTTTTTTATCTGTCATTTACAGTTTTCAGTATCAATCTTTAATTAATAATTTCTAATATAAAATTTTTATAAAAAAAATATAATATTATTCATTTTTAATAGTATTTTTCATTACGAATCTAATGACATCAATTTTATATGATGAGTCATTATACAAATTAAGATATTTAACCGTCAAAGTTTTCGGCACAATTTTCTAGACGACAGATAAATAAAAACAGAGGTAGTATAATGGTTATTATGACCATGTTATTCTTCTTATATCAAAAAGAATTACAATAATATATAAAAAAAAACTGTAACACCTCACTCTACATCATTCCATGAGCATCTAAAGCCCCAATCTTTTATGCTGTTGGTTGCGGCGTGGCCCTGCACGGCATCGTAAGTTTTCATATTCCACCACAACTCACTACAATTTTCCATTTCCCTTTTTATTAAATTTTAAAAATTTTCCAATAAATTGAAAAACTTTCACTTTATTTCCACCCACTTTCCATTATTTTCACTACAACTTTCTACAATTCACCGCAACTCTCTACATTCCATCAAACCTCAACCAACTATACCGCAACTGCCCTGCATAAAAGAATGGGACCTAAAAGCCCTGTTCTATGGAGTGGTAGAATCAAATTAGATTTGGTAAGGTAAGGAAAGGAAATGTAAGAATAAAATTTGTGATATGTAAGTTAGTGGTGGGGTAAAGGTATTTTATTAATAAAATTTTGACTTTGATTTGAGTATTCTTTAGAGAATCATTTAAATTAACATAAGGTAAGTTTAGGTAATGATAAACCTAACTTACTACTCTAAAGAACAAAGCCTAGATGAACTCCTGTCTTCATCATACTTTTTCTTTTCATGTAAATCTAACCCAAGTCTCCGGTCATCATACTCTCGTCTTTTTTTGTCCAGTTTTGATTAATTAGTCATTTTCTCACAAATAAGTGTCTTTCACGTTTTCAAAATTCATCGTTATTTAGTAAATTATCCCATGATAATTCATCAAAAAAATTTAATTTTATACTTTTCTAATAGTAGTATTTAACAAGGAAAATTTATCAATGATACTTCTGTCTTACGTGTGATGTTGATGTTAATATATACAAGTTTTGATTCGCACGCATTGCGTGCATCGATTTTTAAATTTATTTATCTTTTGTGTAGATATATATACACACACAAAAAATAAATAAATAAATATAACAATCGATGCACGCAATGCGAGTTGAAAGGGAGAATGAAGAAGAGATACGATTGGCGCAAATTTAGCCGTGAAAATAGGACATGAAACCGTATAGAGAGATAAAATCATTTTTTAATTACTTTACCTGCTATGTGAGTTGCCGGTAAATATTTTTAAGGGCTCAGATTTGTTACGTATGGATCTAACGGTTGACAATTATCAACTATCATAGTTGAAAAAGAACTCAACTATGGTAAAATCTTAAAAAAATGCAATCCCAAATTTGGAATTAAATTTGAGCCCAACAAACTTCTAGTTTTTGAGTAGAAAATACAATAAAATAAAGCAAGTGGCATTACAGTGGTAACATGCACCCCTTTCCCCAGAACAGTACCGCTTCATATCTCCAAATTTGCATTGCCTAATTTCAAATAGAAAATGACAACCAAACTTGTTTTAGTTTTAAGTTATATTAGAGTAGTATATTTGTTTTAGTTGACACTCTTATTTGTTTTAATTAGTAATTATGTATTAATTTTAGTTTTAATTTGTTATTTATAGTTATGTATTAGTTCTAATTTGTAATTTGTAATCCATTTTAGTTTAAATTATTTTGTTTTATGTATTAGTTTAAAGTTAAATATTAATTAAAATACTTTAGACATGTTTAAATTATAATAAGGTTAGTATATTTTATTATTTCAGGAAGTTGGGTGGTAATAATTATAATTTTTAAAAGTTAGTGACTTTTTTTGGGGGAAAATTGAGTAATATTTTTTATTTTGTTATAAAGTCGAGTGATATTTTTATTCAAATAATCTTTTAACTATTCACTTACTGTAATAAGTTTCAAAACATTATTGACTATTTTAAAAAGTTGAGTGATAATAATAAAATAAATAATATTTTTAATTAAAATGAAAAGTTGAGTGACATTTTAACCGGAACACTCAACATTTACATGATAAACTTTCAAGAATCAACGACCTCAAAGTTGCACCCTAAAGGAGCATTATTCAAAGTGTTTCTTTAGTTCATGATACTCCCTCCGTCCCAATTAATTTCTACACTTTTGATTTTTTAGGTCAAAAATTTTAAATTTTGACCTTTAAATTCTCAAATTATATGTTGAATTATTATATAAGATTAGTTTTACTTAAATACAACATTATTAATTATGCTTATATAAAATGTGAAAAATTAATGGTCAAAATGTTATATTGAAGACCATAAAAAAGTAAAGTGGACAAATTAATTGGGACGGGAGGAGTACTTAATTAGCACCGACTCAGTCGATGGAGAACAACTTCATAAAATGGCAAAAGAAAAAGATTCAAATGAAAGGTAGATAATAGTGTAGACTACATACCTATCTCATACAAGAGTCCACAAATGGAAGAGCAACCAGGACCTCCGGTGAACCACACGAGGAGCGGGTCTTCTTCTGGGTTGTTCTCTGATTCAACGAAGTAATAGAACACCTGGGCGTCCTCTCCTTCATCCACCCCTATATACCTGCAAATGCAATATTCAATATCTAAATACAACACTCCCCAGAAATTAACTGCTAATGATCGAAGTAGCGCCGGCAAAAATTCGTCCGACCCGAATACTCGAATTTGTCCGACTCGAATTAAACCGGGTTTGGTCATCAATTTTCTCTGATTCAAAAATCGGGTCGGGTTCGGGTTTGAGGGAAGAAATTCGGACGTCCGAATTTCGTGTAAAATTTGGGTTCGGACAAGTTCGGACGCATTGTCCGAATAATAGAATTCGGACAAAATGTTGGAATTATGTATATATTTAGTGTAAATTCGGGTTTAGTTATATTCGGACAAATTCGGGTTCGGACAATTCGGGTTCGGGTTCGGACACCAAGAAATGTCCGAATTTGAAATTCGGACAGGGTCCGGGTTTGGGGATTTTATCCGAATATCCGAATTGTTCGAACCCAGTTTGACCCGAATTAATGAAGAAAATTAAGCAGTAAATACACTGACCCAGTTTGGAGGGAGAAAGGAAGAGACCCATCAAACCCAGGAAGATATTCAACTTTCGACCCTGAAACTGAAACACTATCTGCTTCGGAATTACAGAACAAATGTGACGGTGCCAATAGCAAAGAGATTAACACCACATTGAAGAAGTTTGGTAACCCAGTGTTAAATCTTCTTCTTGTTGCCATCTCTGAGCTCAACAACCATTAACACTCTTCTGTTTCCTATCAATAATTCTGTAGTGCACACTGAAGATGGCAATGCTAGCTAGTGCACACTGGAGTATTATTTATTTATTACACCGATGCCATAAGGACTGTTACATATTAATAATCTTAATTCCCAATAAAATGACGTGTTCCCTTGTTATTCCATTTTAAAAATTTCTCAAAACATATTTTATTAAAAAATTTATAATATTATATTTTTATAATAATATTTTTTGTTACAAATTTAATAATACTACTTTTCTATACTAAAGCATTGTATATGTTAAGAAATTAATAACATCAACGGACAATTAATAACACTGGAGTAGTCACTTTATTTACCGTTACAATTTTCAATATCTCTCTTTGATTAGTAATTTCTTAAATAATGCTCCATCCGTTTTTATTTAAATGTCATCTAGGTGATTGTATTAAAAACTTTGACCGTTAATATCTTCATTTTTATAATGAATCATCATACAAAATTGATACCATTAGATTAGTAATAAAAAATATTATTAAAAAAAGTATAATATCGTATTTTCTATAAAAATATTATGTGAGAAATTGTTGATTAAAAATAGACCTCATAAAACGTGAATGACAGATAAAAAAACAGAAGGAGTATTCTACTAACAACTGCAATATTATACTTTTATGATATTATTTTTCGTTATAAATCTAATGATAATAATTTTGTATTAACAAGTCATTGTATGTATTGACAAATTTACGGTCAAAAATTTGAAGTTTGACTGCACAATTTCTAAATACGACGACATTAATATGAAACGGGGGGAGTAAAGTTTATTTAATGGTGTGTTCTAGTTATATCAAAAAGAAATTTATTTAAAATATTCAAATTATCCTTATTCATTTATTTATGAAATACTTTAGAAGTATTTAAGAAAATTTGATTAAAGCATCTTTCCATTTCCATGAAAGACAAACTTTTTCAACTCTCGCGTGGGAAATATTTTCCCATGCAATATGGGAAAATATTGAATTTATCATAAAAGAAATTATTTTTACTTTATAATCAAACATGGAAAAATGTAGACAACGTGAAAAAGTTGATAAATTTTTATGAAAAATATCCCTCAACCAACACTTTCTAAATATTTCATTAAACAAGGACACTTGCAAGTGTTGTGATGGCTTTTTATTTTTCCTTTTTCCTTTTTTTTGTCTATTTCTAATTATAATTTTGCTCATTTTTTTAGTAAGTAATTATTTTTTATAAAAAATAAATGAGGTAAAAAGCTTTTTCATTCATTCAGACGCTATTCTTTAGTCAGGTTAGGTTAGGAGAGAAAATGAAAGGAAATGAAATGAAATGATATAATAAGAAAGGATATGATTAGTTTAAATTAAGTTAGTTGTCGGGTGAAAATATTTAAGTGTTGGAAAAAATGGATTGATGTGATATTAAGATAATATTATTTGAACTTCTTTTTCATTTAAAAAGTTATTTTTGGTTTGGGTGTTTTTTAGAGAGTTGGGTTAAGTTAGAATAAAGTAAGTTAAGTTTGGTTAAGTTTGTTAGGTCTAACTCAACTAAAAAATAGGGCCTCAATCGAATAGGGATTACAATAAGTTATATTTTAAAGATATTTTAATTTATGGTTACCCCTTGGTCGTAATTTTACATTTTGTTTTTTATGAGGTAGGTTGTAGTGCGGTATGTCCTCTAAAAAAGTGGCAGCAATAAAATTCATTAGTCAACTCATTAGTCACTAATAATGCTTCTATCACCAATTTTGTCTTTACTTTTCTTTTCTTATCTTATCAAACCTAACTTGATCCTACCACTTTAAAGAACGCAACATTAAATCCATATAATTTTCTACTAGTAAAATTATTCATTACCCGCCCATTTCATAAACTATTCAACTCTATTCAAAATTATCTAATCTTATCTATTCAATTTTTACACATCCACTAAAAAAGGAGATAATCAAATTAAAACGGACGGGCATTAGGGCATTATAACTAGTAGTAAGAGAAAAATGTAGAGTTTAAAATGAAACCCGACAACAATATAAAAACCTGTGGATCTCTCTGCCATAGCTGCTGACACCCAACGACCTTTTAATATATTCTGTAACTAGTATGAGAAATACAATAAAATTCGGCAGAGAGTTATCTACGGTATTTGGCCTTCCAATAAATTGAATATGGGATTGAAAAAAAGTTTGACGTCGAACTGTAAATGTCCATGATAGGGAAGTTGAAAAAGTTTTTTTTTATAAAAAAATTAGATTATTGAATTAAAGAAAAATGATAGATTAAATTTTTTCTTTATTTTTTCTACGTAGTTGTAGATAAAGAATGATCTGTAAATTTTGGTTCAATTAAAATCAGTCTCCTTAAATTATAATATTTAGGGATGAAAGCTTTATATCAAACCTCTTTAATTATATCTAATCTAAGCGGAGTTTTTGGAGCAGAGTTTTCGGTTTAAATTTGTACTCTAACTACTTTCTCAAGATCAAATAGACAAAAAGCATTAGCTAGTCAATGTATATTACATGGATCTAGAGTTCATACTTCAAGAGTTAAGGATATATACCAATGAATAATTACACTTGTTAGGATTCTCAGGGTGTAGTTAGCAGACAAATAATAATAAGGGCGAAAAATAAATAAAGATTCGACACAAGGAATTAACGTGGAAAAACCCAAACTGGAAAAAAACCACGAACGATGCACTATCAGAGGATTACAACAGTGTTTCAGAGATTCCCAGACCTCCACAATCTCTCACAGTCTTCCTAGAGTTACAACCTGAGAACTCAACACTCACAGATGAGCCTCACACAACTCCCTTAGGAACACAGAGATTACAGGTCAATCTCTTGTGGTATAAGATGAAACACTCTCAATTGCTATACAAATAAACCTAACACCTAGTCCTATTTATAGTACAAGGCTGACACAACTTTAGGATTAATAGAGTCCCTACAGCAAAGGAATTACAAGAAAGAAGTGGAACAAATCAACAATCTGATTCCCACTCAAACTCTTCTACCTTGCTCCCCAAGAGACAGAGACCAACCCAAAATTAGTCTCCACATTCAACCCAACAACACTATTAAGAGTGAAGAATCTAATATATGCAAGTAAACAATCACACTATAACACTATTTGAAACTTCCAAGAACACGTAATTGAAACAGTAATGGGATAAAATTTTTTTTGCAAAGTAAATAAAATACTCCTAGATAATTGATATGACAAATTCAATTCTTGGCTTAGTTCATTCATTTTTATTGACATAAGAAAATATAGACAATTTCGAGTTATCAAATTATCAAATGGTATTTTTTCTACAAAATTTATTAAATGAATCCAAATATTGAAAGCTAATTTTATTAACATTTCAAAATTGCTAGTTGAAACATTAGATATTAATTAAAGGATTTTTGGATGTCAATAATATCAACTTTGGGGATATTGAATACTAATAATATACACTATTTTCTTGGACACTGACAGTACTAACTATCAATTTATTTTCCACCAACAGTATACCACCAATTTGGTATGGTTGTGACTTATGAAAAATGGCGTGGCTCCGTAATGCATGACGTGGAAGGTGGAACCTGTATAGAAAATGTTGATGTGGACACTAATCTGCCTTTCACGTCATAGATTATGGAGCCATGTCATCTTTTTGAAGAGTTAAAACCATAACAACTTGGTGGTGTACTATTGGGGGAACATAGGACGATAGTTGGTACTACTAGTATTCAAGAAAATAGTGTGTATTATTAGTATCCAATACCTCCAAAGTTAGTATTATTGATGTCCAAAAAACCTTAACTAAAACATTAATAAAAGGTAGGAACGCCATTAAAAAAGTAGGATTACCCCCTCCAAATCAGTAAACACAAAATATAAGATACTACATTCGTTGTTATTTATATGATTTTTAATTAATTTTTCTAGCTTATTTCATATTATTTATCACTTTAAAATTTCATAATAAACTCGTCACCTCAATACATTTGACATTGAGATTTTGTGAAAGCTAAACACTATTCCCTTTGTTTCATATTATTTGTCATCTTTGAAAATTGTGCAGTCAATTTTTAAAATTTTTGACAATGCATTTCTCAAATATTCAATGACTTTTTACATAAAATTACTTTCATTAGATTTGTAACGAAAAATACTATTTTAAAGTATAATATTACAATTATCAATAAACTATTATATAAGAAATTATCAATCGCATAATTATATAGGAGATCACGACAGTTAAACTTACTGTATTTATATTATGAATAAACTCAAATCTCATGTGACACTAAAATTTTCTTGGAAGTTAAATTGACTTTTGTATGTTAATATTAGAGCTGACAAAATTTTGTCCGACTTGAAATACTCTAATTGCTCGATCCAAAAAAACCAGCTCTAGGCATAGATTTTTCATCTGAATTTTAATATTGATAGAATATTCGGACGTAAAGTTTCTCTTTTTCAATTGTTCGGACCCGATTTCGACCCAAATTTAGCTTCGTCCGAATAGTCCGATTCGATACCATCCGAAACATAAACCGGGTTTGGATATGAATTTTTGTCCAAATTTAAACATTAACCGAATTTTCCGACCTGAATTTATCTGGACAAACGTTAAGTAATATTCGTTAGCAATCCACTGGTTTAGCCAATTAATAGAGTGCTTGACAAAAAATGCCACTCAACTTTCCTAAATAGTAAAAAATGTCTTTGATTTTTACAAACTATCATTATTGTCATTCAACTTTCCAAAATAGTAAAAAATGTCAGTGAAACCTGCTATAACATGTTGTCAATCGATTAAAAGATTGTTTGGGCAAAAATGTCACTCAACATTTCAACAAAGTAAAAAATGTCACTCAACTTTCCTAAAATATAAAAAATGTCACTACTATTAATTAAAATAAAAAATATAACTACCTTTAATTTATTTAAATTAATATATAAAAATATTCAATTTAAACAGGAGATTCGTTAGTAAAAAAAGAAAAATTGGAATCTAATAAACCAAACTTTATGTCCATTTTGATCTAACAAACCAAACTTACTTTTTTGTTAATGGCATATTATACTTAACATTATATTTTTTTGATTGAACCTCTACCACTTTTCGGTCACCAAAAAAATGATGTGAATTTTTTTTGTGATGAGGTGGAGTGTTTTATATGATAAGAATAAAGATAAACTGAAGATGACTTGTGTTTTATGACATGACAACCTTCTCTTAATCTAACTCACCATTTCCCCCCTCAAAAAAAATTTCAGTAAGATTAAACCCCATCCCAAACAATAATAATCCCCTCCCAAAAAAAATGAAAAACCTCCTTAATATGAATTTATCTTTATTTTTATCATATAAAACACAAGTCATCTTCAATTTATCTTTATTTTTATCATATGAAACACTCAACCTCAGCATAAAAAATTTCACGTCTTTTTACTGGTGACCGGAACGTGATGGAGGTTCAATAAAAAAATATAATGTTAAGTATAGTATGCCATTAATAAAAAGGTAAGTTTGATTTGTTAGATCAAAATGGACATAAAGTTTGGTTCATTAGATTCCAATTTTCCTAAAAAAAAATTTGTTTATAAATCATGTATATGTAAATTTTTTTTACGATTAAGATTTTATATAGTGATGTTGAATTTTTTATGTTTTCTCTATAAATTTTTTTTATTATTAGTTTATTATTAAAATACTTATAATAATATTTTCTCTATGAATTGTTCTCGGTTACCTTTGTCTTATTATAATCTATAACACATTACTTCAACGTTACATACACGTATACATACATACATACATACATACATACATACATACATACATACATACATACATATAGGACAGTAAAAAAAAGTCCGACCTGAAACCAGGTTCAGTCCAACTTGGAAAAAAGCGGGCATGGTCATAGAATTTTTATCCGAATTTTACATTGACCGATTTGATCGAAAATTCAAATACAATATTTTCCAATTTCTATTGTTCGAACCCGGTTTAGACCCGAATTCATGCTTGTCCGATTTTTCCGGCTCGAGGCTGACCCGAAAAATGTTTCAAAAAACTAGGTATCGGACATCAAGTTTTCGTCCGATGTCCAATTCTTCCGAACCTGAATTTTTGACAGCCCTATATATATATATATGTGTGTGTGTGTGTGTGTGTGTGTGTGTTGATGGCGATACACACTTATTGGTCTCAAATTTTTATCTTGCCTAAGAGTGTGATCGAGAGTATTGTTAAAATGTGTAGGGGGTTTTTATGGGGTGCAAATAAGAAGAAATCCCCCCCAATTGCTTGGTCTACTTGTTGCCTTTCTAAGCCGGAGGGTGGTCTTAATATTAGAGATCCCCATGCTTGGAATTCTGCTGCTCTAGGAAAATTGATTTGGCAATTGATTACTGATAAGGAGTCTTTGTGGGTGAAGTAGATACATTACCACTACTTGAAAAAACATTCGATTTGGAATTTTCAGCCCAAGCAGAATAGTTGTTGGTATTGGAGAAGACTTATTAAAATTCGAGATGATCTTGCTGTTTTGTTCAAGAATTTGGAGAAGCAGCAGCGAGATTATACTATTCAGGAGGGGTATAAATTTTTGAAGAATCATGAAGATAGAGTTGAATGGTTTCAGCTTATTTGGAATGGTTTTAAGATCCATAAATGCTCCTTCATTGCTTGGTTGACAATTCATGGTAGGTTGGTGACTCAGGACAGATTGAAGAAGTTTGGTTATTCGCTTGCAAACAGATGTCCTGTATGTCTGATTGATGCTGAATCAGTTGATCATTTATTTTTCCAATGCCAGTTTGCTCGTCAAGTGGTTGAGGTGAGTTTGTCAAGACTTTTGATACATCTTTGAATTGGGATAACTGGATGCAAGATTGTTTGAGGCGACCAAAGAATATCAGAAACAAATTCAGTTTGGGGGTTATAGTTTCTATCTATTATATTTGGTTTGAGAGAAATTTGCGAATTTTTCAAAATTCGGAAAGAAATTTTGATTGTATAGTGGGTTTCATAGTTAGCGATGTGAATAGTCGGTTAGCTTGATTGTTTTGATAGTCGTTTTGTTGGGGTGGTGTTGTTTTGGTTTGGGCTTTCCATCTAAAGCCCCTCTAGGTATGCCTAGAGTACTTTTATAGAATGCGTTTTTGTTAATGGAAAGTTTAACAATTTTTCAATATATATATATATATATATAATTCAACGTTAAAGTAATGTGTTACAGATTATAGTAAGGCAAAGGTGACAGAGAACAAGTCTTAGAGAGAATATTATTATAAATATTTTAAGAATAAACTAAGAAATAAAATTAAAAAAAATTACGGAGAAAACATAAAAAACTCAACATTATTATATAAAATCCTAATCGTAAAAAAATAAATTTACAATTACATGATTTATAAACAAAATTTTTATTTTCTAGCGAATCTCCAGTTTAAATTGGATATTTTTATATATTAGTTTAAATAAATTAAAACTAGTGATATTTTTTTATTTTAATGGATGGTAGTGACATTTTTTATTTTTTAGAAAAGTTGAGGGGGCATTTTTTAATTTTTTGGAATGTTGAGTGACATTTTTGTCAAACAATCTTTTAACCTGTTGACAATCTGTTATAGTAGGTTTCAGTGACATTTTTGACTACTTTAGAAAGTTGAGTGACAATAATGACAGTTTGTAAAAATCAGTAACATTTTTAACTATTTTGAAATGTTGAATGACATTTTTATTCAGGTACTCCCAATTAATATCCAGCTACCCTTGGGCCTCACCTACCTTGCCTTTGTCAAATTAGGCCAGCAGCAATTACCTATGTAAATTGACGCATTTTAATTTCGTTTAATTTCATTTAATTCAGTTTTCCTTGAGATTAAGACGATTTCAATTTATGAGGCATAACAACACTGTACCTTGGTTCTCAAGCGTATGCGGTTTCCAGAGAGGGGGATTCAACTGATCATGAGATGTGTCTCCACGGTTAGATGCTCTATTCTGGTTAACGGGTCGCCTTCTGAGCAAATCGTTCTCACGGCTGGATTATGGCAAGGTGACCCTTTATCTCCTTATCTTTTTATAATGGGTATGGAGGCTCTATCTGCTCTGATCCGACATGAGTCTGAAAGGGGGGAAATACAAGGTGTTCGGATGGCTAGGGAGGCCCCATTGATATCTCACCTACTTTTTGATGATGATTCAATGTTTTTTGCGGAATTGAATGCATCTTCATGTATTGCGTTGAAGAATGTCACTGACAAGTACAACTATGTGTTGGGACACGTGGTAAATATTCAGAAATCAGCGGTTTGTTTCTCAAAGGGCGCTTCGGAGGAGGATAAGGAAGGCATGAAGGTGATCTTTGGTTACCCGGAAGGTGGTTATTTCCAGACATACTTGGGAGTTTCAACACTGGACCCTAGAAGAAGGGTGAATTTTTTTGGTTTTATGATTGAGGATGTGCAGCGATGGTTACAGAGTTGGAAGGCCAAGTTGTTGTCCCCGGCAGGTCGTATTGTGATTATTAATGTTATGCTGGTTTCACTTCACCAACACATTTTTAGTGTGTATTTGGTACCGAAGAAAGTGGTGGATAAAATAAGGACATTGGTTTTGAATTTTTTATGGGGAAAGATGGATGGCTCGTCATGTATTCATTGGAAAAACCAATCAGTTGTGTTTGCTCCAAAGGGTGCGGGAGGGTTAGGGATTAGTCATATCGGCTGTTTAAATAAGGCTTTACTTCTTAAGCAGGCTTGGAGGGTGCATCAAAAGCCAAACTCATTGATAGCTCGGGATTGGAAGGTAAAGTATGGGTGGGGATCTCCGATTGAAATTGAGAAGAATTACAAAGCTCCGGCGAGTGCCTCTCCTGCCCATGTCTAGGATAGTCTCTCAAAGCTGGCATCACTTTAAGTGGAGTATTGGGAATGGTCGTAAGATTTATGTCACTGATAGTAGAGTTTGCCGGGGGGGGGGGGGGGGTTGGATCCTGAGAGTTTGAGGGGAAGGAAAATCTCAACCCTTGTTAATTCTGGGATTGGTTTTCCAAGGTGGGACAAGAATGCTTTGCAGGAAGTGTTTGTTCCAAGGATTGCTAGTGCTATTTTGAAATCTTTCCCTCCCTAGCATATGGTTGAGGATCACTACAACAGATATAGGCTCTTGCGGCATTTATTTTGACCTATAGC
Organism: Portulaca oleracea; assembly: GCA_029582165.1. Lineage (NCBI taxonomy): Eukaryota > Viridiplantae > Streptophyta > Magnoliopsida > Caryophyllales > Portulacaceae > Portulaca > Portulaca oleracea. The sequence continues at coordinate 32,246,820 of CM055879.1, read as the reverse complement.
GGCATTTATAAATGCCGCTAAAGCCTATAGCGGCATTTGTTTAAATGCCACTAGAGGCGATGTCGCCATAGGTTTGTGCGACATTTATTGCAAATGCCGCTATAAGGCCAAATAAATGCCACTATAGGGCATATATTATAAAACACATAATAATATGAATTTTCTACGTTGGCTTGAATTTCCAATGTATTACCCACTTATAAATTTATAAAACAATATATACAAAACACAAATTCTTCCAAAATGAAACTTGATTTCTCATTGCAGAGTATCAATATTGTAATGTATCACATATACAATCAACTATAGAAGACCACTTGGAGGTTTCAAGCTTAACCTACAAAATAAACAAGAATTTTGTATTCACTAGCTTGGCATCCTCTAATCTATACAAAAGTTGGTGATAGTCAAGCGAATCTTATTGAGACGTTTTACTCAACAAAATGTTTCCCCTTGTCATCACCTGCACAATTGAACACCAAAGCTTACATCAAGATCAATTTTGCCACATCAAGCATAACAAAAATAATAAAGCTATAATTTTTAAGTTAAAGGCTTGCCCAATGATTTCCCCCACATTAAACTCTTCTTTCTCGTTATCTAGGATGTTAATACCCCACCAAAGGGCCTCATAGCACTCAAATGTCTTTCATATTCTCTCAAAAATCCAACACCCTACACCACTCCACACAATAGGATTCACAAATTTCAACAGCAAAAGGTTCACTCTGTTGGAAGTTGGAACATCAAGAGAAGCCAAAAGAACCCTTAATCCAACCATGAGATGCTTGTGGAAAGTTGAACAAACTACAAATTGAACTTTAAAAAATAAAAATTCTTTCCAGATGTGTGTTTGTTAGACACATAATTATGTTGGCCTTTGCTGCCAAACTGAAATGTTACCTCAGGGCCACATGTCTAATAGCTACACATGTTTCTTATTAACCTCACATATTACATCAAAATTTTCCGAACACTCTCAACTACCTTGTGTAACATTACACATAATCGTAGTCGTGGATGAGCATAAGAGATTCAAGGTCTAAGGATAAGAGAATATGATACAAACTAGGTCTGTAACAGCATCAAACTGGGAAAAATATAAGAGAATTGAAATAAAAGTAAGAGGCTCCATACCTTAGCATTTACTGGCTGCAAAATAAAGAAACGCATGAAAAATTCATGAACTATATATATGAACTTCGAGTAACCTATATAAGGAAATAAAATGTAAAATTAAGAGTACTTTCGAGATTTGTAATCATACATTCTAGTATCACCAAACCAAGATCAATAACCACAACCAAATAAAAGAAACACAAAGCCAATCATCGCTTCTTCTAAACACTAAATAGAGACATTCAAGGCCTGGAGACCTTCAAAAACAGGGCAGTGGTGACAAACAGAAAGCCAAGGCAAAAAGACAGAGAAACCATTGTAGAACCAATACCCCAAACATGAATAAATGTTGTCCTAATTCCATTTAGTTTGCCTTCTAAAGCTATTAATAAATGTAGAACTAATGCTAGACCGATAAACCATTATAGAACCAATACCCCAAACATTAATAAATGTAGAACTAATGCACACTTATAGCATTAATACTGACAATGGAAAAGAGCATCCAATGTGCTATCTCCAACTTCATTAAAAATTATTATTAAGACATAGAGACCAATATCAATCTTGGTAACCAGTGTATGCATCAATACAAGTAATAAGCACAATGGGGGCATATATTCAAAAAAAAAATAATGTAGGAGACCATAAGAGAATACTCCAAGGCATCATATAAATAGGAGATTGCAAGCACAGCAGGACACAAATATATCACAAAGGGGAATGATTAGTGATTAGCCAAGAATACAGCTACTGATGTGTGCACGTCAGCAAGTGATGCTATATGAAAAAAAAACAATGAGACATGATTGTTTTTATTTTTCTTGCACACAAACCAAATTTTTTTTTTTGTACTAAATGACAACGACATATATAATTTTGTGCTCTAGAGCACCAAAAAAAATGTTGGCCATATTGATTGGTTTGGTTTCAGTGCAATGGAGTTGTGCGTTAGACTTGAGGGCCAGTAGTAAATAAACAGTCAAGACCACGCAAGACTGAAATGAGAGTTTATGTGCTTGGAGAATCTCCCATTCAAATTCCAAATGCCCACCTTCCCAAATGATGTGAATGCGAATGCAAGCGTCTATACACCACAATTCCTCAAAATCAAATAATGTAAAACAACAAGGAGAGAAAGGATAGAGCTTGTTTAATTGTTGTTATACCTTAGCATAAGCACGGACAATTTCATTTCAAGAGCTTCTGCAGTAAAGGAATAGTGCAAGCTTCACTACAGTAGTTGCTCCCATGACCACAAAACTGCATTTAATACTTTAAGAAAAGGAAAGAAAAAAACTAAAGTAACCATGTTTCAATCCACATTAATCAATAGAAAATAATACACCAACACTAATCAAAATAAATGGGAGGTTAGTCTATTCAAAGTGGAAGTGGTGTTACACATTTGTATCTTAATTACAATAGCCAGGATTGCAGCAAGCTTGCCCTTTCTTGTCACTTCCTCCATAGACAAATACAATGACACCATTTCGACACATATTAGCCCAGAATTTCGACCAAAAAAAAAATGAACAAATCCAACCACTATCTGTAAAACTCACCCTAGAAATCTAGAGAAAGGAAGAACAACAACAACAACAACAACAACAAATTAGCCAACAATTTAACAGTCATCGAACCAGAATCGGGAGAAAAAAAGAAGAAGAAGAAGAAGACGAAGAAGAAGATGAAGAAGAAGAAGAAGAAGAAGAACAACAACAACAACAAAAACAACAACAATAAATTAGCCCAAAATTTTGACGGTCATCAAGCCAAAATCGAGAGAAAAGAAGAAGAAGAACAACAGGAACAATAAATTAACCAAAAATTTCTACAATCGTCGAGCCAGAAGTAAATCTAGGGTATACCTCAATGAAATAACTAGTGCCGACATCAAGAAGAACCTTCTCACCGTCATCTAGGGTTCCAGGGATGTAAAGAGAAGCAGTAAGAGGCACCACCATCTTCTTACCGCCCATTGCGTAAATCATAAATTGAAAGGAAAATCGAGATAGAAGTTGAGAAGGACAAAGATAACAACCTTGGGACGAAGGATTGCGCTTGAGAGAATCGGGACCGAGGGGGGTCAAGGCTGAATGGAGAGAAGAGGAAGAGGGGGCAGTGGAACATTAAGGATTTGAGAGAATAGAAGGAAAGGAGGGAGGGTTTATTTCCGCTCCTTTTCAAAGACCCGTTCCTTTTTTTTCAACTTTTCAAAGACGCGCTCCTTTTTCTTCTTTGTTTCATTTCCGCCGCTGGGTGGTTTTAGATGGGCCTGAAACTATAAAAGGTTATAGTGGCATTTATAAATGCCACTAAAGCCTAAGTATATCATTTCAAAAGAGAGGCTAGGGTGGCATTTATTATAAATGCCGCTATATAAACGCCACTAAATGCCAAATCTGTTGTAGTGGATATGGAGGATGAGCTTGTGTGGCCGAGTCCATCTTCTTCGAAATACACGATGAAGGATGGTTATTTCTTTTTTCTTCGTCTTGAGTCTGAGAGAGAGCTGCCTACTGTTGAGGAGAGAAAATTTTGGAGGGTTCTATGGCATTCGGATATGCCACCAAAGTGGAGGATGTTCCTTTGGAGGTGTGCAACAAATGCACTTTCAACTGGGGAGAATCGAATGAAACGCAAATGCCCTGGAAACGGGGAATACCACTTATTCCGCTTTTGCAATGTGGCTATGAGACTAATTAGGTCAAAAATTTTAAATTTTGATCATTAATTTATCAAATTATATATTGAGTTATTACAAGACTACCACTATTAGATTTTTGATGAAAAATATTTTTACCTGAATATAATATTATTAGTCTTGCTAAAATAAAATTTGAAATTAATAGTCAAAGGGTTGTATCGAAGACCGTGAAAAAATAAACTGGACAAATAATTAGGACGGAGGGAGTACCTAATTATTGTTTTTTAACAAAAAGTATAAGTCAATGAATTGGGTAATTGGTTATCAGTATAAGTTTAAAATATAAATATGTAGTTAATGTGAAATTTCAATTTATTTAGTTAACATATTTATGTGATGATATGAAATTTTGTTAACCTTGTCAATATGTTTTTAATATTTATTTTTATTTTCATTTATTTAAATTTTATTATTTTATTTTTCAAAAGCGCTTATGTAATAACAAGTATATTGGACACCCCTAAGTTAATGCTTTGGATCCGCCACTGTTCATACCTAACCCTTCAGGTTTCTGATTCCATACCCTTTCCATTTCTAAAATCTCTTCAAACAAACCCTAAGAGTTATGAATAAAATCATCTTATTCATATCTCTCGGTTTCTCTTATTTTCTCTGCATTCTTCTCATATTTCAGTTTCATAACAAAACTAGGCTAAATAGACACTTAGTCTAATTACGTTCTTTCTAAAAGGTAAGGATATTAATTTAGCAAAACAATTATACTACATTATCTTTTGAATGCAATAGGCTAATTTTATTAATTTCCTGAAAATACTAACTGAAACTATATATGTAGAGTATTCCAAAATCCAAATATTGCGGTTGAACAGTGTTATTGTTCACAAGATCATAAAGCATCCCCAGAAAGCCATCTCTTAAACATGGTTGTGCATTCCTTAGACTTGAAATCGAAAGCTATGTGCCCTGCTCCCTGCTCATGAAGTTAGTGAGTAATTAATTAGCGTTGATAAAAATAAAATAAAATAAAATAAAAGTGAGAATTTGCGTTGAGGTGTTGTGCTTTTCGTTCTATAATCACATAAAGTTGATAGTGTGTTCAACTTGAAGGATTGAAATAAATATTTTGAAACCTAAACATTTAAAATGCTAAGATTGATGTACATGCTCCCTCTAATTGATCTGAAATGAAAAAGAATTTATAAATAAACTTAATATTACCTTAACAGTTGCGAAAGTCATGTTGTTGGAATAAGTCCTTGTATAACTGTAATATATGTCAACAAAAATATATGAGGATCTCAAAAGGAACAATGTTGCACTAGGTTTCATTCAACTCATTTAAGGGATAAGCTGGTTTTCCACTAAACCCTTTATTTTAGGAATAATCACTAACAACTTTATGAAGAAGGGCAAGTGACAAACTTGCAAATTGTACCATATAACAATGATGTATTTGTATATACTCATGAATTTTACAATAATATTGATAATTTATGATGAATTTTAGAATAAATATTAACAAATTATTTTTTAAATTTAACCCTTTGAAGGATCTAGATAGGTACTTCAATGTATACCATATAATAATTGGTGACAAACATAACTCATCACTTCCAAAATTTCCGCATATGAAAATTAGTTTACTTCCAACATCAAAATGTAACCTTGGCGAAAAATTTAAAGATGACATTAGAAACCAACCTTTTTTTTTTAACAATAATACATTTGGGTCATTTAAATTGGGACCTTATCTAATAGGTAGGGAGGGGAGAAACCTAAATCTAACCCCAAAGGCCTAGTTCATGATCTTGCTCAAATCTACCATGACCTATAACATGAAATGTCAGCCATGATGCAAAATGAACTAGTAACTCATTGGCAAGATTAATAACCAACTTAGGTACCATTGTTTGGCCGGTTTCATTCTACTTGTCTTAATCTCGATCATGACGATTCCTTTTCTATAGGATCATTGGATACGATCTGATATTTTAAAGCTAATGGAAGAGTTTCGAGTAATATTTGTCAATCTTGAAAAGAGTCCCTTCAAATATTTGATAAATATCAATAAGAGAGCATTGTAAATAATTAATTGTCTTATTAACTAATTCCTCTGTCCCTTTTTATTTGTCCAATTACCTAATGTTTATATTTCCAATAACTATAATTCCCATTCTATCCCTTATAAATATACTTTTTGCACCTTTCCAAGGATATTTTTAATGACATTTTGGACAATGTACAAAATTTTTGTCCAATTCCCTACATTTCTTGGTCTCATAAAAATAGTTTCAAAGACAATTAATCAGGGACGGAGGTAGTAGAAGATTAGGAACTAACCCTGCAATTTGGTCGTCAACAAGCCACTGTCGCCAATCATCGACAATGGAGTAGTTGAGAGATCTTATCCATGCTTGGGTTGCTATGAAGGGTACGAGCATGTCGTGATCCCCACTGTTTCCACATACATTTAGAAAAATAGGTCATTAGTACTCAGTTTTTCAAACTTAGCTTAATTACATTCACATAGTAATTACTGAATATTATTTACTGGATTAACATACCTATATATCAAAGAGCGAAACCCTTTAGCACTTAGGTTTGCATGATATTCAGTGCTACGGTAAAGTTCCCTTGCGTAGTAATCTCCCGTACATCTTACCCATTTGCTTTTGCTCCCCTAACAAAAAAAAAAATTGTCATTTGAGATTCACAATAAACAAGTTTAACTCGGAAGGCTGTTGTTTTGCTTTTCATACGTACCTTTCGAATGTTGAGTGCTTTCTGAACACTTTCGTCGTTCACCCAATATTTGAGAAGTCCATATGCCTTAAGCCAAAAAGATAGAGAAAAAAACAATTCAAAATCATTTAGGGTTAACCTAAAGATGAATGATTATCAACTCTGATCTATTGATTAGTATAATAACTGAAATCGATCTCTCTAAGTTGCAAAATTTAAAGGTATCACTGTTACATCTAACTCATTCATATACCTCGCCTTTGATAGAGTTTAAAAGTATTGGATTTGGTTTTTGTATAGGAGTGTAGGGGAAGGAGATGAGCCTTACTCGACAACTGAACTGTTCAACTCCTACGCGTTGTCGCAACTTGTTGCGTTCTTCAAATATGGAGGGGTTTTCTTCCAATAATTGGCGACGTTTTGGATCGACAAAACAAGGTTGCAAGATATTTGATTGATCAAGTCCCCAAATGAGCTACAATTCATGCCACAAATTATGTTAAGCATATATATTTGCAAAATGATAAACATATTGCTACAAGATTAATTATATTGCATCTCACCTAAATCACTCATAAAATTAAATATAAGTATATTTATATTATTATAAAATTATGTTTATTTATAACCTATAAACAATATAAAAATATTTATTTATTTATACTTTTTCATAAATATAAAACTATGCATAAAGTGTACATTTTTTTACTATAAGTGATATAATTAGCTATTATTTATATTTTTTGACTTAGCAAATAAATATTATACTCTTGTAGTTGATAAATATACATAATTATTAGAGAAAATATTATTAAAAGTTAACCAAATGTGAAATATAGATAATTTAAAATGATCTAATCATTTTGAGGCAAGATTTGTATCATGGTCCATATTGTTTATTCAAACTGTGCTTTTTGAACAAGTTACGCATATAAACACCGAAAGTCCAACACCGAAATGATAAACATCTTGATACAAGATGGCTAAGTGTATTTAAAACATTCTAAAGGTACGTTTCATTATTTTTAGGGATATTACAACTTATAAACAATTGAAAAATAATTATTTATTTGTATTTATTTCATAAATATAAAACTATGTATAAAATGTGTATTTTCTACTATAATTGATAAAATTAGGCTATAATTATATTTTTTCACCTAGCTAATAAGTATTATATTATTATAATTGATAAACATATATAATTATTAAAGAAAATATTAATAAAAGTTAAAAAATGTGAAATATAAACAATTCAAGATGGTTAAGAACCATCTTGAGTCAAGATGGTTATCATGGTCCTATAAACACAAGTGGCTAGAGTCAGTGAATTATTATACATCAATGCGAAACCTATTACTAACCTTTTGGAAAATGTTAAAATTTTCCTGGCACTGGATATTACTTGGATCTGCGTCATAATATTTGCCCTTACAAGTCTTCTGTAGTGCCTATGTTTTGAAAGAAAAAAAAATACACATTTTAATTGAATAAGTTGAGTGATTTGAAAGTAATGAATCATATATATATCAAAGCTTTTGGATAGATACCTCGTAGAGTTCGTCAGAAATTATTCCCATTCCATGACAAAATTCAATCCTTGAATCTTGTTCAAAATACCAATCAGTGACGGGGTTTCCTAGTACATATCCCTGGTTAAATTCAACAAAACACAATTCGTTATTTAATTTTTCTTAATTTGCACCCTGTCTAAGACTAATAAAAACGTCACGATGAAAGGATAAGAAATACATGCCTTAAGATTAAGAAAAGGCTCCATGCCAGCTTCGTTTCCTATCAATCGAAAATATATTTATGAGGAAACATTACGTTCTATGAAACATTTAATAAATATAGGGGTGTTGATATTTGAACCTGAGATCTCTTGCTCAGATTTGACTCTGATACCACGTGGAACTATCTCAACCAAAAACTTAAACTAATGATTGTAGTAACACCAATGATTTTATAATCTAACGACTATCAACTCAAAAATATTTGATAAATACATGCATTTCATGCATTTTTAAAATGTTGAATATAGCACTCTAACTTTTTGACATTAGCTTCTAATTAGAACTCATACGCATAGGATATGCTGCCTATGGTCCTGTTCTTTTATATAGCTGGCTGCAGTATGGTGCAGTGTGGTATGGTGGAATTGTGGCGGGTGTGGTGGATTGTGGTGGGCTAGTTGTAAGTTGTGGTGAGTTTTGTTTTTTATAAATGTAAATTGTATTGGTAATTGTGAAAAAGTTGACTGTGGTGGGTTGTGATAAATTGTGGTGGATTGGTATGTTGTGGTGAGTTTTGGTAAAGCGCGGTGTGTTAGGCACCGTTCTTTTGTGTGTTAACGCAACTAACCGCAACGCAAATGACCGCAACTTACCGCAACATACCACAAATTACCATTACCTTTTACTATTTCCACCGCAACTTATTGCAATCTACCGCAATGCAACGCAAATTAAACACACAAAATAACGGTGCTTTGAGTAATGATTAATGATTCGTGAAACTGTACGAGAAAGGATATGTGCTTTACCTTGGGACATTACATCAAAGTACAACGGAACAGGAATGCCAGAATAGGAGTCTCCTCCAACATAAATGGAATTTGATTTGAATTTTGGATGACCAAGGACCCACTACAACATCAATCAAGAAAACATCTTCAATATATAACATCAACTGAGTATGAGAAAACTCTCCTCACATCAAAGCCCTTAATCATAAATATTTTGAAACATCAATTGATTATACCTTCCTTAGAAACTCATTGATATGTCGGGAAGAGTCGAAATCTCCTACAGAAAAGTTGTTGCTGGTCTTGCAATAGGAGAAACCAGTGCCCACAGGCATATCCACAAAGATGATGCTCACCATCTTACAAAAACATCAACCCCATGCAAATAAAATTAATTTTCATACACAAATGTTGCACAAGCTAGGATAGATGCCATGCAAGATTAGATTATTAGTATTTCTGACCTTAGTCCATGAATATTGATTCAAGATTATTTGAGGCAAGCTTCCATTGTACGCCGCTTCTACAAAGGTAATTGGACCTACCGGAACAAGTTTTGTCAATCATCCGTTCATAGAGTAAGGCCATGTTCAGCAAAATTAGTAGTTAAGGTAGCCGATACTGGTAAGTGGCAATTTTAGCAATTAGCGGATAGCGGTTTAGATAAGCATTTACAGAAATATATATGTTTGATGAATTTAGTAGTTGTATTAACTAATTAATGTAAATGCACTTGAAAGGAGAACATGGAGTGGTGGAAGAGAAGACTCGAAGTTGTCTCGCTTGGAAATTCTAGCATAGGCATTATTCAAGAAGCCCTTGAGCTTAACAAGATAGTGGTGACTGGTGAGGGCAATGGGTGGTTAAACTTTATGGAACCATCTCAACCAAAATATTATATTCTAACGCCCATTGACCTCATATTCAGTCTGACTTTAATACTATATAGAATCATCTCAACCAAAAACTTAAACTGATACTTAAAGGTTCAAGAATAGTTTTATATTCTAACAAAATTTACCTCTCGATGTTTTAAAATAAGACTTAAAGCTTGCATTAAATGAGCAGGCAGACAATCCAAATTTCAGTAAAATAAAGGAGCTATGGGTAAGCTTCTTTGTAGATGACATATATATCTACTACCAAGGTGAAGTCTGACAAATTTGGATTTTATATTCTCACCAATTGTGTTACAAGGATCAAGAAGAAATTATCATAGAAGAAAGGCATGGGTCTCATTTGGTAACTAGCTATCCTCGAAGAGAGTGGTCCTCCCCTTCTCAGTAAACCCTACTAATTAATTATGGATTTGCTCTTCTATGGTAGCTGTTGGGTTGAATGTGGAGACCAATTTTGGGTTGGTCTCTGTTTCTTGGGGAGCAAGGTAGAAGAGTTTAAGTGGGAAACAGGTTGTTGATTTGTTCCACTTCCTTTTTTTGTAATCCCTTTACTGTAGGAACTCTATTAATCCTAAAATTGTGTCAGACTTGTACTATAAATAGAGCCTAGGTGCTAGGTTTATTTGTATTGCAATTGAGAGTGTTTCATCTAATACCACAAGAGATTGACCTGTAATCTCTGTGTTCCCGAGGGAGTTGTGTGAGGCTCAACTGTGAGTGTTGAGTTCTCAGGTTGTAACTCTAGGAAGACTGTGAGAGATTGTGGAGGTCTGGGAATCTCTGAAACACTGTTGTAATCCTCTGATAGTGCATCGTTCGTGGTTTTTTTTCCCGGTTTGGGTTTTTCCACGTTAAATTCCTTGTGTCGAATCCTTATTCAAAAAAACAAAACTTGCATTGAAGTGTAGCTAAGCTTGGTTAGGCACGGGTAAGTACGTGATTTGGCTGGTTTAAAGCGGTGACTAATCTAGATTTTCAAATTAGAAGTGATCGATACAATAATTGTTACTCTCATTTAATAAATATATAGTCTGTAATTTTTGCATAAATAAATATTTCTAGGGAGAACGAACCCTCATGAAAGAATGCAAAAAAAAAAAAAAAAAAAGTAGGTAGGCGCAAACACATACCAATCTCAAAGAAGAGTGCGGTCAAGGAAGAGCAACCAGGGCCTCCAGTCAACCACACCAGAAGTGGGTCTTCTTTGGGATTGTTCTCAGATTCAATGAAGTAGTAGAACACCTGGTACTTCTCTCCTTCATCCACCCCAATATACCTGCAAGTACATTCAACATCTCACTCAACACAACAATCCCCAGAAACTGTGAATGAATGAATTAATTCATTGATGAAGGAAAGCACTGACCCAGTTTCGAGGGAGAAAGGAAGAGCCCCATCAAACCCAGGCAGAGTTTCAACTTTCGACCCAGAAAGTGAAGCAGCTGTTGCTTGTGAATTACAACATCTCAACAGTGAAGATGACAACAGTAAAAAGATTAACAGCACAGAAAAGCCTAACAATTCTGTCTTCATTCTCCTCATTGTTGCCATCTCTCACGTTCAGTGTTAGTAAAAATTCTGTGTTACGAATCTTCTGCTACATATACAGCACCACTCAGGATGGGGATGCTAATATTTTATTTTAGTTTATTCAATGGTAAAATTATTAGAGTTCACAGTCGCAATAAATAGACGGCAACATAAACTAAATAAAATATTTTATTATGAGATCTGTGTTTATGACTATCATATAGTGTCTGTGATCCACGTTTTGAAACTACCACCCAAATTTTTAATACTATAAAAGGGGCTCGTTGCTCGTAGTCGGACGTGAACAATTTGAAACCGTAGATTCAGGCCCCCCAATACAAATTGCAAGTGGTGACAAATCTACTTTTCTTTTCCCTCTTTTTTTATTTTTCTTTATGTGGAGAAGACAAACAACACACATCAGGGAAGGGTCGATATCTTAGCCTTAGTATTCTTGCTCTATCTGAACTAGGAATTCATGCTGGGCTCCAAATGAATATGAATAATGAAATAGTAGGTAGATGAGCACTCCAGCGTGCTCAGGGCAAACATTGAGTCACCGATCCTTCTGCCGCCGACAATGCTGGACATATCAGTCCCAACCAGCTGGAAACAATCTCCGGGTTAGGTTTTGTCTTCAAATCGAGGCAATATATTAAATCCTGGTTATGTTAATTAATGCATAGATTACCAACCATATTCTTTCGTGTGGTTGGTATGTAAGACCTAGAAAATACTACGGTATGATGAAATTGTGGAAAGTGCATTAGAATGTGGAATGATATGGTAAAATTTATGGAAAGTGCGTTTGATATGATAGGTGAGGGGAGAAAATATAAAAGTAGAGGAGAAAAGTGAGAAGATATATTGCACAACTAAAAATATGTGTATTACTAACTATTTTTTCCAACCAATTTAAAATGGTTGGAAAACCAACCATTTTATGAACCATTTTATATTCTAACTATTTTTCAAAAATTTTATGTGGAAAAAAAGGTTGGAAATTCCAACCACTTTTACTAAAATGGTTGGAATTTTTTCTAACATAATTTTTCCAACTATTTGAAAATAGTTGGAAAATGGTCGGATTACCAACCGTTTTCCCAACCAATTTCAAAGAGTAGGAAAAAAGATGGTAAGAAAAAGTTCCAACCACTTTTACTAAAATGGTTGTAAATTTTTTATACCATCATTTTTCCTACTATTTGAAAATGGTTGGAAAATGATCGGATTACCAACCGTTTCCCAACCAATTTCAAAGACTAGGAAAAAGGGTGGCAAGAAAAATTTACAACCATTCTAGCAAAAGTGGTTGGAATTTCCAACATTTTTCCCCACATAAATTTTTTGAAAAATAGTTGGAATGTAAAATGTTTGGTTTTTCTAACTATTTTAATGGTTGGAAAAAATTAGTTGGTAATACACATATTTTTAGTAGTGTTGGTAACAATTATGATAAAATGTATAAAAATGTTGAGTGGTATGATGACTTGTGATACAACACCGCACCGCATTGTACAGCAGGGCCTAAATGGCGGTAGAATAATAAATATAAAATTTAGTATTGACCTAATCACAAAAGCCGTCTTGGGCAACAAGGTGATAGTTGTTTGACTTACATGTTTGACTTAATTCAGTTAATTGTTCAAGTTAGCTGATTATAGGAAAAATGTTTGTTACTGACTAAACACTTCAAAAAAGTTAAAAGTTACATCAAAAAATTTCAAAAAATTACTCTTAGGTACCCTAACTTTTGGTAAAATATTTTTCTGGTACCCCAACTTTTCAAAACTAATTTTGAAGTACCCTTACTTTTTTGGTTAGTAATTATTTGGTGCTTTTCCAGCCATTAATTTTATTAAGTGACCAAAATGCCCTTGTTCTTCCCTTCTTGAAGAAATACCCTTGAAGAAGAGAATGAGGGTATTTCGATCATTTAATAAAATTAATGGTCGGATAATCATCAAATAATTACTAACCCAAAAAGTAAGGGTACTTCAAAATTAGTTTTGAAAAGTTGGGTACCAAAAAATAGTTTTCCCAAATATTGGGGTACCTCTGAGACATTTCTATTGTTATAATTTTAACTCATCGGATAGATGACGTGGCTCCATGATATGTGATGTGGAAGGCGGAGGTTGGGTAGAAAATGTTGACGTGGACACTACATGTCTTCCATGTCACATATTATGGAGCCATATTATCTTTTCGATGAGTTAAAACCATAACAATTCGACGGTGTACTGTTAGAGGAAAATAAGTCAATAGTTCGTATGTCACATAATATGTGACATGGAAGACATGTAGTGCCCACTTTGGGCCGCTGGTAGCGGAGCTTATGGCGGTTGAGATGGGACTCGGGTTGGCAAGAAATACGGGCATAACCCAGTTGGACCTCAAAGTGGACTCAATGGTGGTGGCTAAGCTACTCAATGGGGCTGTCTAACTACATGCTACAGGCATCCTGACTCCTGAGCCTAGTGAAGAAGTGCAAGGAGTGGATTGACATGGATAGTTAGGAGGTTCGGATTGTCTTCTACTACAGGGAAGCAAACCTCGTGGCTGACAAGTTAGCAACGTTAGACTTCACCTTAGGAAACACTGATGTTAGAGTTTTGAATGACCCTCCGAATGTCTTGTACCAGTTCCATATTGATAGCATGAGAGTTTGAGGTTTCTTCATTATGTAAGTTTGCTACTTTTAATTTGAAACATATCGGGCCTTGCTCGCTTGTTGCACCAAAAAAAAAAAAAAGACATCTAGGGCATCGAGGTAATAGCTATTTGACTTAGTTAATTATAGGAAAATTTTTTGGTTAGATAACTATTCATGAAAAGTTACATTAAAAACTTCAAGTAGTTTTTCAAAAATTAGTTTATTGGATCTAAAAAACTAATATAAAGTATGGTAAGTAAGACAAGTTACATAAATCATATTACTTTATTAAATATGTGAATTTTTAAACATATAATATGTAAAATAAACGAGGTAGTTTGAGAACATGTAGGTAAGATAGGAAAAATTGTATCAGAGTGGGTTAAGTAAGTTAATTTATCCTATATTGCAAAAGAAGATGACTTTAAGAGAAAAAAAAATAAGGTGAGATTATTGAATCTGAAAACTAAGCTAGTAAAATGTACTTCCTTCATTCCATATTAATTATCCTTAGTAGACTATTACGGCAATTTAATATCACTCTTTGATTGATAATTTCTTATATAATATTTTATTAACAATTATAATATTATACTGTTAAGATAGTATTTTTCGTTACAAATCTAATTATAGTAATTTTATATAACAAATCATTGTATGTATTGAGAAACTTATGGTAAAAATTTTTAAATGTAACTGCACAATTTACAAACACGAAAATTAATATGGAACAGATGGAGTATATTACTTTTTTTCTCTTTTATTTTTATTTTATATAAAAAGTAGAGTTATCAACGGGAAAGAAGAAAGTGGGTCCCAAATAGTGGTAGAGTCAACATGTAAAATATGGGTTGTTATTTTATACGGTTGGTGCGGTGTGGTAATAGTGAAGTGCGATGAAATTTAAAAAAATGTGGTGAGTTGTGGTGAGAGATGTGATAGGTGGGGTATTTGAGAGGAGAGAATGTAAAAAGTAGAGAAGAAAAGTGAGCAGAGACAAAAGAGAAGAGATATATAGGTAATGATTGTGGTTGCGTACGGTGAAGTGTGGTAGAAATTAAAGAATACGGTATGGTGTGGTACCGCACCGCAACTTTCCGTATAACACATTGGGCTCCAATCTCAGGAATATAACCCAACAGGCTTGTAGTGGACAGGGAACGGAGATGCCAATGGGCAATGACCCAAAGTTGGACCCCACTCCTATCCACAACATTCTCCAAATAGGTAAAGAAGAAATGTCTTGCCCAAGATTCGAACCCTGGCAAAGAGGTGATTGCCATTAAAACATCAAAATATGAATTGCAGAGCTTCATAATAATTATCAACAATCTCAGCTCAACGCCAATATTGTTGTCAAGGAACGACTTGCCCATGTCTTGCAGATCCTTGGTCGCTAATTATATAGAAAAACCAGTGTATATTAACAAGACAACAATTATTTTGTCAAGCAAAACTAGATCCCCTGAAAACAACCTCATAATAAGTGAAAACAAAGGGATTCTACTTTTCAAACGCAGCAAATGCCCATTTACATTTGCTGAAACATTTGCAACTTACCATAGTCAGGAATTGCAAAACTGTCAAATAAGCTACTAAAAACTTCTTTCTTAACGACATCCTCAAGTAAATGAAGGGCAATGGAAGCTCTTAAGCTTCATCAACTCCCTCCGTCTTTTCCTAGCCTCTGCTCCCACATTTACCTCTCCTTTCTTCTTATTGTTCCTCGCAAACTTACCCGATTTTGATTTTTCCTTTGGCCCCCCTTTATTTGGAGAGATTCCCTGTTTGATCTCTTGAATTTCTTCTTTCTTATTTTGCGGTAAAACCCAAGAACGATTGATTAAATGAGGTATAATCGACGATGGACTAGGAACATTTTCGCCATCCACTGAAGCTTCATGATCATCTTCACCAGTTTTCGAAACATTATTAGGTAAAGGAAGGAACCATGGGCAGGGAAATATACACCAACCAGTAGTGTTCTCGGCATTTCCTTTCTCCTGAGATGGGCTTGTCCTACTCGGTTGGTTTAGATTGAATTGTGAAGGCAATTGCATACATGATGGCAAAACAAAAGGATTGGCAGATGACGACGTATTGTATATGAAAACTGGCCAATTTGTAGGGAAGACATTGCAGGTGTTGGCTATATCATCTGATGGTGACATCTCCTCTCTATGGGGTTCCCCCAATATCTGGGACATCTGTGTATTTTGAAGCAATGTGACACTTAATATTTCTTCAGATTATGAATAATCAAGCAATTATGTTACTTTTAACATACAATTACCTGCTCCTTCAGATTCTGGTTAGTGACTTGCAGCGATTTGAACTCGCTCAGGATTGTCTCCTTTCTCTGTTTATGCGTATTAACATGAGCATTAACGTAGATCATAAGAATATATCAACTAAGAACTCTCCAGAAAGACACACCACATACCCTCTTGAGATTTTCGTTTTCAGATGCCAAGTTTGCCGCTTTCTGTGTTAACTCTTCGTATTGAGCCTGTAACATGTGTATTAAACATTAAATGTTGGTCTAAACATATGATGGTCAATATTCAGACTCATTAATCTGTACTTGACTCATCAATATATACAGGTTGAGCCTGATTTGATTACCTGTTTGGTTAAACATGAACCAATTCCACACTATTTACAATTTGATTGCACTGACATTAATTTCATTTTGATCAAATTGCACAGCTAAAGACATGAACTAAACTGATTCTATTGTTCCAACTTGGAATAGCATCACTTAAAACACATTTGTATTTATGAACCCCGAAATAAACGTATATAAAAATTTAAAAACTACCCAATACATAATCTAAGGGTACCAAAACATTGGGTAAATACCTGTCTTCGACGAATTGTTTGCCTTGCTGACTCTCTATTAGCTAATATCCTTCGTATCCTTCGGGCTTCCTTCTCCACCTGTATGGCTCGACTTTAGCTAAACGCATTATCAACATAGAAACAACGAAAAGGCCCAACATAGAAACAACAAAAGGCCTCGAACCCAAGGCAAATAATTCAATTACCTCTGTTAAGTTCTTGCTAGACCTGCCTCCACAATGTGGTGCACATTTAATTGGCCCCGGGTCAATCGATTCACACCCATCCTCAAACTTCATAGAAGCATTTTGAAATTTATCTTCGCACTCTTCTGGATCCTCATATAATGTAGTTTGATCCTGTTGTTCCCACAAAATATGTTATATATGTATTCGACAAACGTAACTGGCTCAAACTTGAGCATAAATTTATATTCAATCATACTAACTTTCTCAACACAGACCAAAAACTAATTCAGACCATGTCATTTCATATAAACAATGAATACTAGACTGACCCATAATATTCAATTTTCTGCTCCTGTCCAATTTTATATATGTTGACTATCGTCCAAGTCAACCATCACAGGAATAGTTCCGGGTGCGCGTATTATCATCCAATATCCTCAAAGTTCAGTATATTAGTATCCAAAAAAGCTCATTGTATTATTGTCCAATATTCTTAAAGTCCAATGTATTATCATCTAGAAATCAATTATAAAAAGTTTTAGATTAATTTGATTAGAGTGCCAAAGAGCACATATGACACTCTAATTTAATTACCCGTATTCATTAGACATACGTTAGATGTTTTTTAATAAATATAAAATATTATAAAAATATAATTTATACCATTTACATGTGACATTAGTATAAAATTGTATTATATCATTTTATTTTAGTTTAATAGATAATAATGTACTCCCTCCGTTCTTTTTTATCTGTCATTTACGGTTTTCAGTGCCAATTTTTAATCAATAATTTCTAATATAAATGTTTTGCAAAAAAATATAATATTATACTTTTTTAATAGTATTTTTTATTATGAATCTAATGACATCAATTTCGTATGATGAATCATTGTACAAATTAAAATATTAACAGTTAAAGTTTTTGGCACAATTTCCAAGGCGATTGATAAAATCAAACAGAGGGAGTAATTTTTATACTAAAGACAATTGTCCCAAGACACAATGACATTTTAGTATAAACTACTTGCACTTTTGTAACCCTAACGTGTCATACTGGCCAATCTTCCATGAACAGGATTGCCAAACACAGATAGATGTAGAATGATTAGACCTGTCAATTTAGTCGCGCGGCAGTTCCAGGTCGGTTCCGGATCGAACGTATATTGGGTTCGATTAAGGCATCGTTTTTTTGTGCGTTAACACAACTAACTGCAACGCAACCTACCGCAACATACCGCAAATTACCATTACTTTTTAACTATTTCCATCGCAACTTAACGCAATCTACCGCAACTAATCATAACGCAACGTAATGCAAACGTAACAGAACGGGGCCTAAATATGGGTCAAGTGTATTTTTGACCAACGAAATGCCGGAATAGCTCAAACTTGTATTACTAATAACAAATGAGGTAAAGAGTAAAAAACAGAGCTTACCACATTTAGATCGAAGGGTAAAGGAAGCGAAGAGCTGAGACCCAAACCCAAATCCAAAGGCATAGGACGGTCGGTCGACTGAGCTGACTCGATCTTGACTCGCTTACTGGACCGCTTCCCTTTAATTCCCCAGTTAGAATTATTATTATTATTATTATTATTATTACACTCGACCGACTCACCGTCGCGGTCAGAATTTCCGAGTTTAGCCAACACCCTGGCTACTTCAAACTCGCCATAATCGCCGTCGTTGGCCGCCCATGACAACGCCGAAGATGAACTCGACGCCGTCGATTTTAAGTCAGACATGAGTCACCTACGTACCTGTGTTCTATTCTTTGGGTTACACAACAAAGAGATAGAGATAGTTGAGTGAGATGTTTGTTTAGCTCTTGTTTCGGTTGGAGATTACTGTGAGTAGCGGCTGTAGTGCAACTCAGCCAATTGGAAATGGAAAGACAATACCAAGAGTTGGGGCGGTGTTTGCAATTTAAAAAAAAAAAAAAGGAAGAAAATGATATCGGTAGTAAAGAAACATACTTTTTAAATTGTCCGTTCCTTTTTAATTGTTGTGTTGAAAAATTATATAGTTAAATTTCAAAATTTTAATCATCAATTCTTAATATATATATTTATTTTTAATATAAGATTAATATCATTAGCTTCGTTGAAATATACCATTCTAAAAGGATAATATTGCGATCGTTAATAGAATAATATATAGAAAATTTTTAATTATAGAGTGACTTTGGAGACTGTGGAAGTCAACAAAATGACAATTAATATGAGATAGAAGAAGTACTATGAAAATCATATGATTATACACACCCTCCATTTTATATTAATTGTCGTGTTTGGAAATACGTAATTAAATTCTTAATATATATATTTATTCTTAACGAAAAATGTTATGTTAAAGTTATAACATTTCAATTGTTAATAAAATATTATATAAGAAATTATTAATAAAAATCAATATTGGAGATTGTTACAATCAATAAATTAAATGACAATTAATATGGAATAGAGGAAGTATTAAATCTACATAAAATTATATAATCAAATTTTATAGCTACAATATCGTGTATAAATTACATAAAATTATATATACTTTCATCTATTATATTTTATATTTTAAAAAATGCCCCAAAATATATCTAACAAATGAGATCATAAAATTTGAATTAAAAATCATAATAAACACAAATTTAATAAAAAATAAAATACTTGAAAAATATCTTAAAATAAGACTTTTATGTTATGGTCCTAAAACTTTGGCTGGGAGAATGCCATGGGGATGCCAGATCACAGGTACTCGCTACTTACTTGTGGGAATTCAGACCTACTTTGTATACTAAGTTGACACGTGTCTTTTACTCCACAGGTGGGAATTTAGGACATACTTTGTATAATGGTTTGACACGTGTCTTTTTATACCGATGGCCACTGTCATCCCACACTCCCGCACGTGACCCTGAATTGTTACTTCCAATCTTACGCTCTTACTCCCTCCCTTCCATATTAATTATCGTCTTTGGAAATTGTGCAGTCAAATTTTCAAAAATTTGACCATCAATTTCTCAATATATATAATGATGCTATATAAAATTACCACCATTAGATTCGTATAAAAAAATACTATCATAAGAGTATATATTGTGATTGTTAATAACATATTATGTAAGAAATTATCAATTAAAAAGTGACATTGGAGACCGTGAAAGTCAAAATTATGACAATTAATATGAAATGGAGGGAGTAGTTAATAGGGTTGTTAAAAACATCGGAACCGCTTCACCGAATCGTAAATTGGGAAAAAAATCGAAAACAGACCACCAAATCGTTTCATTTTTTCGGTGCACCGAACCAGATAAATCGGATGTTAAACGGGGTGGTTCCGGTTTGTAATTTCCAAACTGGCGGGGAACCGGAATCAAACCGTTAATATATATATATATATATATATATATATATATATATATATTGATTGTGGGAACTAGTAAGCAATGTAATTAAAAAATGTAATTGAACTAGAAAGCAAAAAAAAATTTACATAGATACAGTCGGAACCGAACTTGAATTTTTTTTTTTGTTGATTGAATGATGATTTTTTAATTTTGATGGAAATAAAGGCGGTTCCGGTTAACCGGTGACACCGCACCGTTAAATTTGGTGCACCGATTTAAAAAAACTAGGTGTTCCGATTACGGTTCCTGTTTACAATTTTAGAAAACCGCTTTAGCCGGTGCACCGCATCGTGAAACCGTCACTGCGCCGTGAACACACCCCTATTACTTACCCCATTATCAAACTTGTTTTTTTACATTGGGAAAATCAAGTTAAGAAAAAATGCAACCAAGGAAACACCAAAGTCATCCCCTTCTTCATGCTATAGGTAGGCCTTATGAAGCTTCATCACGGCGCAACGTCATCTTGGGTCTGGAGCTAATGCCGACGAAGTTGGTGTTTCGCCCTTGGAACCCTGTCTGGTATCACCATTCCCATCAAAAGGTAGCCCTTGTAGTCGCTCCACATTTATTTTCTTAGCATAAAATGTGCATGTAGAATTTATGTATATTTAAATTTCATCTTGTTGATTTTAGCTAAATTCGTCCGTTAGGGAACTCAACCTGTAAATTTTTAGAGAACTTAGACGTGGGCACCATGTCTCGGGTTGAATGTTTGTCTAGATGATCAAAGAGGACTATTGATTTGGGCTCCATGCTAGGACTAACAGCCATGGGCATCTTTTTGGCCCACTTCTTCATGTTTCTATCTGCTGTGCCGAAGCTCATGGTGCACTATGCCCCCTAGGCTAAATGGCCATGGGGCTTATTTTGGGTTTAGGCTAGCTCGTGCTATTAGGTCAACGCGCTTCTTGGGCCCATAATGGTCTCGGTCTCTACTTTGGGCTTGAGTTAACTTGACCAATATTTCCCATTGTGGACTTGCCTTTGTTGAGGTGGGCCTTGTGTTTGCTGCTGGACTATCTTTTTTTCACAACGGTTACATGCTTAGTCACCAATTTAAGCCTTTGATGTCTTTAGGAGGATAATCAGAGACTTGTGAAAATTTATGCCTTTGATGCCTTTAGGATAATAATCTAGGACCTTGTGGGAGACAAAATTTGCCTCCTTTTGAGCTTGCCTCCGTTCGTGGGAGCCTAAGACTCCTCAGGGCGAGACCAATTGCTGAAAGGTTTTGGGGTACTACTAATTCTTTTCATCTGCCGATGGGGGACATCACTGTCACTCCTACCTATTGTCATGGCATGTCCTGGAGTGGCCAGAATGTGGCATTTGTTAAGGACGTCCTTCCTGATGTCATGGTCATGTTGGGACCAATCTGGTTCATCTAGAATCGGGGCGAGACTTGGCTATCCTCTCTTACACCCGTTTTGAGTGGGTTATACGAGATCATCGCCTTGTTGAAGCTCAGACATCTTCTCCGGTGGGTCCTCTGGAATCAAAGATGGATAACGACCCAAGATTGCATGGTAACCAACTCACCGAGGTACCAAATATATCCCAACGGACTCTCCATCACCATACGTTGTCTGGTGTCCTGCTCAACCAGATGCCTCGGAGACGTCACACTGATAAAGTCAGAATCCGCTCAGAGACGCCAGTTCACTTGGTCATGCGAAAAGATGTCAATGATCAATACTAGATAACGAGCGGAGCAAACGACAAATGAAATAGATTATACTGGCGTTAGATTGTCCAAAACACAGCGGACCTCATCCAAATGCCCAACAATCTTTTGTTTCCCCGAAATGTTTCGGGGATGTCAATGTCGGAGAAGATCGACACTAACAAAAACATGGGAACCATGTTCAATATCTTGAGAAGGAAGACGTTAGCTAGGTAGAAGAACCTGATACTGAATCCCTACTAGAGTGTGTTCACAGTGCAACACTGCAATAAGTTATCTGCTTATTGTCACTTTTTGATTGCTCGCATTCTTGATATGTAGATTAGCAACCTGAACGTGGATAGAGTAAGGAAAGTAAAAAGTGTAATAACAAGGGTAGCAGCCCATGTATAAAAGATATTGTTACTTTACCCCATTTCATTATGGAACTCTTTTGTTCTATATTTTCTCCCTTATTATTATTATTTTTATGGGAGTGGGGTGTATTAGGGTTTAGGGTGTTAGGAAATAAGCAAGATAATATCGGAAGCGAAATAAATTGAGATGACGGAAATTACGACAAAATTCAGGAACCAAAATAAGCGATGAAACAACACCGGGTTTACGTGGAAAACCTAAGAACTCGGAGAAAAACTCACGGACGGCGACAGCTAGAAAAACGATCCACTATGAGGTAGGAGAAGTACAACTCGATCACTATCACAGGGTGTGATGCGATACAAAAGAGGAGATAAAAACACAAATCTCTCTCACTCTCAACTGACAATCTTTCTCTCTCAGGATACACTTGGGAAAATATTGGTGGGACCCTTTTCTCTCTCAATATTTTCTTCCTCTCTGGCTCTCTATCACTCAGTCGTTCGCGGACATTGCCGTGAAATAAAGTGGAGAAACCTGAACCCTACTTATAGGGTGGTTAGGAGAAGAAAATTAGGTTAAACGACTAATAACCTACGGCCCATGAAATAAATTCCGTCGTAGAATAAAATCTGGTCGAAGGTGCTGGCAGCGTCCATTTATCGTTGGTCGCTTCTTCAGAAGGGGCTTCTCTTCTCTCGATCTGGACCCCACCTGGGATCCAATTTGCCACAAAACCAAACAAACTCCACCTTGGACCATGATCCGAGTCATCGGTCCAGATAAACATCTTGACTGTCGCCATCAACATGCCCTTCCACAGGGCATAGCCCCAGAGGGCTCTTAAGCGGTAAACATCATATACCGCTGCCTGGATGCCTGTTTAAGACCACCTATGTTGTCGAACTCATCAAGGTTTCAGACTGCCTCTACAGTTCTCGTCACTGTAGACCCCTATAGGGTGTATAGGGTGCCCATCCTGGTTCTCTTCATCTGAACCATGGAACCCCTTCACACTTTTAGGACACCATCTTCTGTTTTGTACCTGCAACCGTTAACCTCAACACAGTTTGCGGTACCAGTTTTGATGCGGTTATCCTTACTATCCTACTTTTGGTCTCTCAGCTTTCTCCAACAGTCATTGTCTACATGTCCCTTCTTGTGCACCCATTCTTCAGTATACCGTGTCGGTCTCCTGATCTCCCTCCTGGGATGATCTCTTGCCATGCTCGGTTCTTCCTCCTCCTGAGGAACATCGGTCTCGATCTCAGGCTCATCAACCTGAGCTGTTTCAGGAGCATCAGCAGCAGCTTGCTCTTAACTGCAGGTTCCAGTGGCTCCACCTTGAGCCTCAACCTGCTCCACCTCGAACTCAAGTTCAACTCTTCCTGAATCTTCATCAGTCATTGTTTCATCAGTTTTCGTGTAGGGATACTTAATCACATCCCTTACCCCGTGCTGAATCATGACCGCCTTCAACTGCAGTCTCCTTGTTTCATCAAATTTTGTAATTTTACACTTCATGATTGAGGCCATCTCCACCTTGCTCTGAACCACTTGTTAGGAAATAAGAAAGATAATAACGGAAGCGAAAGAAATTGAGATGACGGAAATTACGATAAAATTCAGGAACCAAAAATAAGTTATGAGACAACACCGGATTTACGTTGGAAACCGAAGAACTTGGAGAAAAATTCAGGGACGACGACAACCAGAAAAACTATCCACTATGAGAAATGAGGAGAATAACTCGATCACTATCAGAGGGTGTGATGCGATCAACAAAAGAGGAGATTACAACAAAAATCTCTCTCTCTTAACTCAAATCTTTTTCTCTCATGATAAACTTGGAAAAATATTGGTGAGACCCTTTTATCTCTCAATATTTTCTCCCTCTCTGACTTTCTGTCACTCAGTCGTTCACCGTTCATCGACGTCGCCATGAAAATAAAGTTGAGAAACCTGAACCCTATTTATAGGGTGGCTAGGAGAAGAAAATTAGGTTAAACGACTAATAACCTACGACCCATGAAATAAATTCCGCCGTAGAATAAAATCTAGCCAGAGGCGCTGGCAGCGTCCATTTGCCGCTGGTTCAAAAGGGGCTTCTCTTCTCTCTTTTTAGACCCTATCTAGAATCTAATGAGCAACAAAACCCAACATAGGGGCATAGAGGTCATCAGGCCAAAGGGTAAATTGTATGGCCTTTTAGAATTCTCAGGGCGTTGTTAGCAAACAAACAATAATAAAGGGTAGGGATGACAGTCAAGTCCGAATCCGATTCGCTCCGACTCAAAAATTTGAATCCGAATTTGACTAAAAACAACTCTGAATTCGAATCCGATTAAAAAAATCCGACTCCGATTATAATTGGGGCGAGTATGAAGGTGACCACCTCCGATCCGATTAAGTCCGATTATAGTCAATTTGATTAAGTCCGATTATAATAATTAATATAAAAAATTAAAAAAACTGAAAATTAAAATTAAAAAATTAAGAATTATTGTTGGTGTTTTATTTTAACTAGTATGATATATAATCAGAGGTAATCGGAGTTAGAAATAATCGGAGTCGGAGAAAATCATTTTATGGAAACGTATAACAGCTAATCGGAGTCGGAGCTAATCGGAGTCAGAGTTGGAGTCGGGTACCTCAGATTAAGTTTGAATTTGAAGGTCCTCCCACCTCCGATTAATTGGATTTGGAGGTGGACCTCCACCTCCGATTATTAATTGGAGCGAAGGTGGAGGTACCTACCTTCGATTCGCCTCCAACCCATTGCCATCTCTAAAGGGCGAAAAATAATAAATATTCGACACAAGGAATTAACGTGGAAAAACTCAAACCGGGAAAAAACCACGAACTATGCACTATCAGAGGATTACAACAGTATTTCCGAGATTCCCAGACCTCCACAATCTCTCACAACCTCCCTAGAGTGACAACTTGAGAACTCAACAGTCACAGATGAGTCTCACACAACTCCCTCAGGGACACAGAGATTACAAATCAATCTCTTGTGGTATAAGATGAAACACTCTCAATTGCAATACGAATAAACCTAACACCTAGGCTCTATTTATAGTACAAGGCTAACATAATTTTAGGATTAATAGAGTCCATACAGCGAAGAAATTACAAAAAGGAAGTGGCTAACAAATCAACAACTTGATTCCCACTCAGACTCTTCTACCTTGCTCCCCAAGAGACAGAGACCAACCCAAATTGGTCTCCACATTCAACCCAACAATCTCCCACTTGGAGACCGATTGTAAACGTAGCCTTCGATGAGCATCATCAATCATCACTTCAAATCCTCGAATCCTTTAGCGCATCCATCTCGATCTTGTTCAGCAAAGATCAACAGAGGTCTTAGTTGACCTTCCATCAACTCCTCTTTTATCAACAGGCTGCCACTTGAACTGATCACGCCCCTGCAACTTCGACATACGCATCATCGTCAACAATTAGGGGAATTTGGATTGGGACTTTACCTCGTGTTGAACTTGTCGAATTCCCGTGCAAGTTAGATGCGTTCCTCGGCTGATCATCTGTTCTCGTAGCCTCGACCAGAAACCTCCTCGTTTCTGGTACCCTTCTCTTATCGGAGAAGCTAACACGCCTTTGACGAGCATGAACAGGTACGTTAGAGTTATCTTGGCGGCTGGAGGTTTTCTTCTTAGAGATTGGAGGGGAGTCTTGATCAAGGCAGGAGCGGGTAACTATGGGAACTCTCCAATTATTGTTGCAGAAGTAAGAGCGTTACGAGATGGTTTAAAGGAAGCGACAAATTCAGGATATTCCAATATCTTTATAGAAGGCGACAACCTGGTGGTAATACAAGCCATCCTTGGAAACTTTGCAATTCTATGACAAATACGAAACCTGGTAGATGATATCCGTTACCTCCTTTCAAAGTTCAACTGGAGTAATATTTCCCATATTTACAGAGAAGGGAATCAAGCAGCTGACTGGTTTTCAAAAAAAGGTCATAACTTGCCAGCAGTTGAAAAATAGGAACAGATAGAAGATAGGGAATTCAATAAAATTTTGTATGAGGATAGAGTAGGTGAATTTCTTGTGAGAAGAAATCCTTAACCACTTCTCTCACTTACTTTGTTTTTTTAAAAAAAAAAAAACCAAACATACCAAAGTAGTTTAATTTTTTTTTTTTGACAAATCAAACGACCAATACATCCCACAAAAGAATTTCACATCAAAATGTCAACTAAAAGTCATCCCTAGACACCCCCTACTTTTGAATGCTATAAGTTAATTTTATTAATTTTCTAAAACTGCTAATTAAAACTATGTAGAGTACTCCAAATGTTACTCTCGAACAATGTTATTTCCCATGAGATCATAAAGCATCCCCAAAGAGCCACCTCTTGAACATGGTTGCGCATTCCTTGGGTTTGGAATCAAAAGCTATGTGCCCTGCCCCCTGTTCAACAACTCAAGTGAATAATAATTAATCAAAAAATTATTTAGAGGTACCCTAACTTTTGAAGAAACAATTTTTTGGTATCCTAATTTTTCAAAACTAATTTTGGGGTACCCTAACTTTTAGGATTAGAAATTACTAGGTGAATTTCCGGCAAAATTCCGATTGATTCAAATCATTTTCGTCCACGAAAACAAAAAACATTTTCATCCACAAAAACACTTAATCAATTTCCCGTCTAAAACTCACCGTTGAATTCAAATAATTGACCGAAAATTCACCTAATTATTTCTAATTCTAAAAGTTAGGGTACCCCAAAATTAGTTTTAAAAGTTGGGTACCAGAAAAACATTTCACCAAAAGTTAGGGTACCCCTAAGTAAATTTTTGATAATTAATTGGTGTTGACAAAAACAAAAAAACAATAAAATGAGCAGTTTTTTAAAGGATAAAAGTGAGCAATCGGTGCTGCGACATTATATTGATAATATTTTAAATTTGCAGGAGTGAAATAAATATGGGAAATGATAAAAGTCTTGTGCAAGACACATATTTTGTGTCTTGTCATTATAGAAAACCTATATATTTGTGAATTAAATTGGAAAAAAGTTACATGATTGACTTCTATAACTATAATAATATATATAAATTGTATAAAATCACACTTTTATCTATATTTTTAAAAATTTACAAAAAAGCGTCGAAAATATGCCCAACGGATGGAGTTCATTCGTTAGGGTGTCAATTTTAATTGTTGGCGTAGCCAACACATTCCAAGCTTCTTATAATTGATAATTAATAGTATCTGTCAAAAAAATTGGGGTTAAAAACGACAATAAATATTGATTTTATAAGAGAGAAGACATTTAAGGAGTGTCTTGGGGCAAGACACTTATCATCACCCAATAAATATTTTGAGACCTAAACACATAGAAAAGGCTCAACTTACTGTACAAGCTAAGCTTTCTTCAATTGATTTTAAATAAAAAAGAACGTAACAAATATTACCTTAACAGTTGCGAACGTCATATTATTGGAATAAGTCCTTGTATAACTGCAATAGATGTCAATAGAAATACATGAGGATCTCTAATGGAACAACATTGAGCTTGGTTTCATTTAACTTTTTTTAAGAGATAAAAAGATTTTTTTCATTAAACCTTTATTCTTAGGGTAATCGCTTCAATTTGGCCATCAACAAGCAAAATAATATACTTGCCTCACATTTTCTTGTTTTACATAATTTCATATAGTTAACTTCAAGTAAAACATCGATGCGAACAATATCAACAAGTAGTATGTTAGGATCGGAATTAACCCTGCAATTTGGCCGTCAACGAGCCATTGTCGCCAATCGTCAATGATTGAGTAGTTGAGACTTCTAATCCATGCTTGAGTTGCTATGAATGGTACAAGCATGTCATGATCCCCGCTATTTCAACATATATTCAGAAAAATAGTTCATTAGTACTACTTAATTAATCTTTCATCAAACTTAATTAATATAACTTAGCTTGTATTTACATAGTAATTACTGGGTAACGTATTACTTGTATATCAAAGAGCGGAACCCTTTAGCACTTAGGTTGGCATGATAAACAGTGCTACCATGAAGCTCCCTTGTGTAGTGATCCCCAGAACATCTTATCCATTTTCTTATGCTCCCCTAAAATATCATCAGCATATATTCACAATAATTCACTTTTTCATAATAAAAAAATGTCAATTGAAATTCACAAATTAAACAAATCAAACTCGGAAGGTTGTTGTTTTATTTTTCATACGTACCTTTCGAACATGGAGTGCTCTCTGAACAGTTTCGTCGTTGGCCCAGTATTTGGCTAGGCCATATGCCTTCAGCGAAAAAGGAAGAAAACAAAAATTTCAAAATCACTTATATATAGTCGTGGTCTTTTTTGTGTGTATCAGTGTATGCGTGAGTTATTTAAAATCAGTCTCTCTAAATTATAAAATTTAAGGACGAAATTGTTACATTCAACGTACTTTTCTGTATCTCATTTTGAATGAGATTTAAGAGTATTGGATTTAATTTTTGTGCGGGGCGTAGGGGAAGGAGATGAAGCCTTACCCGACAGCTATACCGTTCAGCTCCTAGGATCTGCATCAACTTGTTGTGTTCTTCCGATGTAGTAGAGAGTTTTTCTTCCAATAATTCGTGACGCTTTGGCGCGACAAAACAAGGTTGCAAGATATTTGATTGATCAAGTCCCCAGATAAGCTACAATTCAAACCACAAATTATGTTAAGCATCAAATAATATTAATCAGCCACCAATTCATGCTTTACAATCAAAATATCTGAAGTAAATGTTGTAACAAACCTCATTGTAAGTGTTAACATTTTTCTGACACTGGATATTACTAGGATCTGCATCATAATATTTGCCCTTACAAGTCTTCTGTAATGCCTATGTTTTCGAAGGGAAAAAAATAGTTTAAATGAATAAGTACAGTGATATGAAAGTAATGAATGATATATATGTCTTTGGATGGTGATATACCTGGTAGAGTTCATCAGAAATTATCCCCATTCCATGACAATATTCAATCCTTGTATTTGCTTCTAAAGTCCACTCAGTAACGGGGTTTCCTAGTACATATCCCTAATTAAATTCAACAAATCATGATTAGTTATTTAATTTTGCTTAATTTTGTCCTGGTTGGTGAGGTTCTAAACACAATGATGCAGACGGCAGTTGAGAAGGGTTACATTGAGGGACTGATGGTTGGAAGAAAAAATATTAGAGTGACAAACTTACAGTTTGCAGATGACACTTTACTTTTTGCTCAGGCAGAGGAAGACCAACTCATTAATACCAAGGCCATCCTCTGGCTGTTCGGTAGAATCACTGGGTTGGGAATCAACTTCAATAAGTCAAGCATTATTGTCTTCAATAAGGATCAGGAGTGGAGCCATAGGATGGGAAGGTTGATGGGATGCAAGGTGGAGGATCTACTAACAAGGTACCTAAGATTTCCTTTAGGGGAAAATATGAGACGAAAGGAGGCGTGGAAACCGGTTATACAGAAAGTACAGACGCGACTGAAAAGCTGGAAGGCCAATTGTCTTTCAAAGGCAGGTAGGCTAGTTTTAATTAAATCTGTTCTAAATAGTTTACCCATTTACTACCTGTCAATTTTCAAGATGCCGAAATCGGTAGCAAGGGAGATTATAAGTATTCAAAGGAGGTTTTTCTGGGGTGCAAAGGAGGGCAAGAGGGCTTTCATGCCTGTGAGCTGGGAATTGATTCAAAAACTGAAATCAATGGGTGGGCTGGGAGTGGGGGACATGATGATCAAGAATGCGACTTTGTTATTCAGATGGTGGTGGAGATATGGGTCTGAGGAGGGGGTTTTGTGGAGGGAAGTGATGAATTCTCTACATGAAAGAGATGGAGGACTTTTACCAAACCCTTATAGGCTTAATAAGGTGGGAGTGTGGAATGAAATTAAGAAAGTGGGGAGAGATGGAGGTTGTGTAGGAAGGAGCTGCAGAAGTAGTTTGAGCATCAAATTAGGTGGGGGGGGGGGAGGCTGTTAGATTCTGGGATGACATATGGGCAGGGGAGGTAGCTTTGAGAGAGGAATGTCCAAACCTATACAAACTTTCTACACAAAAGAGAAGCATGGTGAGTGATATGGGGTGGTTTGAAGGGTCATGCTGGAGGTGGTGTCTCTCTTGGAGTAGGAACCTTACCTTACAAGAGCTACAAGAAGAGGTGACATTGAGGACAAGATTACATGATCACAGCCCCAAACAAGACAGCCATGATAAAGTCCGTTTAACGGACGGGGAGAAATACACAGTACGAACAATAGTAGCAAAAGCGGAGGAACTAGCAAGAGGACCGGTGCAAATTGACTCAGTAGTGAGCAAAGCGTGGAGAAAGCTGGCACCCCCACGAGTCGAGCTTATGGTGTGGACAACTTTGCTGGGTAAATTGAGCACAAGGGGATTGCTGAGCAAGTTTGGAATGCTACAAATTGAGCTTAATTTTTGCCCAATCTGTCACAGAGGAGGAGAGGAAGCAGATCACTTGTTACTACATTGTGAGTCCATAAGACAGATTTGGTTTGAACTAATGGCAGCATTGGGGAATACAATCGATATCGTCCCAACAATAAGCATCAAGGCTTGGTTCAAGCAATGGATGGAGGCAAAATTCTCAAACAGGATGAGAAATCGCTTGTGGATAGTGACATGGTTTGCAACAGTTTGGTCGACTTGGAAGATGAGGAATGAGGTAGTGTGTCATGGAAAACGTTTTGAGCGAGATATGTTGCAAAATCAGATTCAGAGAAGGGTGGCTCTATGGGCATCTACATGGAAAGGGGGAATACCCTACTCAACTGATAACTTAGCCAGAAACTTCAAAGAAATACCAATCTTATTCAAATAAGACTGAGGACATGTAGGGAATTAAGCCTTCAAAGAGGGTTGGTAGGCATGAATGGCAGAGAAGAGAACAATCCTCATCCAGAAATGAAGGCACGTACTGAAAAAGGGAAAAAGGGGAAAGGAGGGAGACAAAAAGCAGGAACAGGAGAGGAGTATGTAATTCAAAGATTTTGTAATAAAAGGGGAAGGTACGGCAAGCTGGGCTTTCAAAAATCAAATTTGATTGTCTAGGGTGGGCTTTTTCAATTATAGCGGCCCACTTGTGGTGGGTGAGTGATGTTTTTTGTATTTTGTCTTTGTGCTTGTTTGGCACTGCTTGGTTGGAATAAAATGGGTCAATGCCCAAATTGTCAAAAAAAAATAGTAATAAAATGTAAAACTCCATAAGGAAAGGATAAGAAATACAAGCCTTGAGATTAAGAAAAGGCTCCATGCCAGCTTCATTGCCTATCAACCAAAAATATATTAAGAGAAAAAACATTAAATTCAAATAATTTTTGCTCTATAATAGGAGACCTAGACTATCAACTTATCTATATTTGATAAGTGTACAAATTTGATCGAATTTTTAAAGTTTTGCATTTGATACTCCTTTAATTTTTGACATCAGGTTTTCAAATGTTAGCTTATAGTTTTTGTACAGGGGAAGTTGCCCACAATTGAATCCTCCCAAAACTCGCGATAGTAGGAATATATTGGGGATTGTTATTGTTGTAAAATTAGAAGGGTACAACTGCGAAAAAATAAAATCGAAAATGATATTTATTCATTTCTATGCTTAATAAAATAATTAGATTGAGTAATAATTAATGATTCACAAAATTGCACGAGATAAGATATGTACTTTACCCTGTGACATTACATCAACGTACAATGGAATAGGAATGCCAGAATAAGAGTCTCCTCCAACATAAATGGAATTTGATTTAAATTTTGGATGGCCAATGACCCACTACAACATCAATTAAGAAAACAACTTTAATTTATAGCATATCTAAACTGAATAAGATAAAAACTTGTTCACATTTAAGCCCTTAATTAAAATATTTTGAAACATTAACTGATTACCTTCCTTAGAAACTCATTAATATGTCGGGAGGACTCGAATTCGCCTAGAGAAAAGGAGCTAGTAGTCTTGCAATATGAGAAACCAGTTCCCACAGGCATATCCACAAAGATGATGTTGGCCACCTTACCAAAAGATCAACCCCATGTAAACGAAATTAATTTTCATATACAAATGTGTACCAGCTAGGATGGACACCGTACAAGATTAGATATGCAATAAATCTCTATAGGAAAAACTCGAGGATCAACTTTGGATTAGTTAGTATGTTTTACCGTAGTCCATGAATTTGGATTCAAGATTATTTTAGGCAAGCGTCCATTGTACTCCGCTTCTACAAAGGTAATTGGACCTGCCAAATCAAGTTTGTCAATCATCCATGTATTCGGCATATTCAGTCGTTGACTATTGGGATTAATTCAAAAGTATAAAAAGATTATATAGTATGAGAAGTCATATGGAACAAGTATAGGAGTCATATATAAGATAAATATAAGTAATATGACCAACATGGCTGTGCTGGTCACTAGAAAGCTAAAATAAGCTTCCTGGGCTTAACACGGGTCGTGTTGAAGCTACACGGACCGTGTTGAGGCCTAGGAGCTGCTTTAATGCTCCAACAGCTATATGATCTTCTCCATTAAGTTGTATTCTCGATTTTATGTTAGATTTAAGTACCCAACAGCTATATCCTCATTATACTACATGATCAATAGACTTAGTCAAGGTCAAGATACTCATTAAGGACTTTAATTAAGTCCTTTAACCAAGGGTAGGAAGAGGGGGAGAAGTCTCCTATAAATAGGAGACATTCTCTAGCCATTTGAGTATACCATCCTAGCATCACATTTTCTCGTTCTTATCTAGACTGCAGCTATTCTTGGGTGAATCAAGTGAGAAACCATATTCTTGAGTGTGTTAAGTTGTAAGTTTTGTCTCTTTAAACATTTACGGTAAAGTAAATAGTTCTTAAGAAAAGTAATTAAGTTCGTCAACAACTCTTAGCGATATCCTAAGCGAGACAACTACTAAGCTTCCTTCAGTCTCTCCATATTCAGCTTTCATGTTAATTTTAGTATAGGCATTATTTGAGAAGCCCTAGAGCTTAAGAAGATTGTGGTGAAGGCAATGGGTGGTTAACTTTATCTCTTGATTTTAAAAACAGGCACGACTTAGAGCTTGCGTTAATTGAGCCGGCAGACAATTTGTAAGATTGGTTTAAGGAGTGGAAAAGATGGGGCAAGTCTGACACCTTAGGGAGAGAAAACTTGGACCTTATGCTATGATATTCTCCTTGACCTGTGGTGCAATGATAATTTCATTAAAATAGGAGAGTTATGCATGGGTAAGCTTCTCCAAGTAAATGATATATTTGTGGAACCATCTCAATCAAAATTTTAAGCTGATAGTTGTACGTTTAATGATGGTTTTATACTCTAATACGTCCTCTCACGTAAATGGCCTTTGGACATAAAGCGTAGATATCGCAAATGCCCCCTTAATCTTGCGCAAATAAACGTGGGGGTTGCGGAGATTCGAAAATGAGATATTTTGTTTAGATTTAACTCTGATATAATGTGAAACCGTCTCAATCAAAAACTTAAACTAATAATTATATACACATGATGATTTGAATCAAGTGTTGAATGGGAGTGCCGGTGATGCCTTGGGAAATGTTGAGCATTGGGGAAGGATGAAGTGTCAAGCATGGACAACATTAAAAGTATGGAGAAGTTAACCGTGTATAATATTTAATTTATTGTAGAAATATTATTTTTGTCACCTTATCTACATATGGATTAAATTTAATAGAGTTTTTGGACATCAACAATACCAATTTTGGGGGTATTGAATATTAATAATACAAACTATTTTCATGGACACTAGAAGTACGAACTATTAACTTATTTTGCTCTAACAGTACACTGTCGAATTGTTATGGTTTTATCATCGAAAAGATGATGTGACCCCATAATATGTGACATGGAAGACATGTAGTGTCCACGTCAACATTTTCTACCCAACCTCCGCCTTCCACATCACACGTCATGGAGCCACGTCATCTATCCAATGAGTTAAAATTATAACAAATCGGTCATGCACTGTTGCAGGAAAATAGGTCGATAGTTGATACTACTAGTGTCCAAGAAAATAGTTTGTATTATTAGTCTGCAATACCCCAAAGTTGATATTAATGGCGTCCAATAATCCAATTTAATATAAAAACTTTGATTATCAATTCCTCAATATATGAATGTTTTATTATATAAGAATACTATAATTATATATACCAATAAAGAAGTGTTATAGTATAGATATATGATAGACAAAAGGAGAAGGAAGAAAGCCTTATAATAATCAAAAGTCATATAACTCATCATAGGAGAACATATCATTGGACTATGTTGAAGACATGGTCAAGGTCCTTCACTGTGCATCCGCGAAAAACCTTCGGTTTTGATGAAAGTGAAAATCCGGAAAAGGGAAGTTGCCTTATATAATCTGATTATATATTCTGAGTATATAATATATATTCTGATTATATACTCAGATTATGTGTATATAATATATATGTTTTGATTATATATTATATATTCTTATTATGGGCATGATTCTTGTAGATATAAAAAGGAAACAAAAGGAAACAAATCAAGGGAAATCAATCATAATTATTGTAGCAACAAAAGAGAAGAAATCAACACACAAGGCAAGTTACCGTTGGAAGGTCTCAAGTCCAAGCATCCAAAGACATCTATAAAAAGGACGATAGAAGAATTGAGAAGATAGGCGATTCCACGAAAGTAATCGCGGAGTAAGAAATCCGGTGGGATTTCTCCGAGTGTGTAACCAATGGTTCGGTGGTGAAGGTAGCCAGTAAAGGACCTCTGGTGAAGGTATAGCTAAGGACCTTGGTGAGCATTCGTTGTGTCCACATGTGGTGGAGAGATGGTGTGTAGCAGAGCCTTGACGGACTAAGGCTGTGTGTGTTGTGCTTCAATGTAATCCATCGTGTTCCAAATCGCCACTAGGGTTTTTTTTACGACGATCCTTATCTGTAGCTGACTCAAGGACATTCAGTCTTGGTCAGTGATTCTATCAGTAACTACCTTCGGGCTGTTACTTCTTGTTTTGTTTTGTAAGTGTAACTTGTTCTTTGATTGTTATAAATTTAATGAGGTATTTCAGTTACACTGTGTTTTGATCCTTGACTTGAAACCAAGGAAGTTTGTTCTAACGTCCTTACCTAGTGTGTAGAGCTTAATTGTGAAATTCACCCCCCTCAAGGGCCTCAACAGACTATAGCAACTATATTTACACATTTCAATCATATAATTTTATAAAATTAAATGTACAACATTATTTTAACACTTAGGGTCCGTTTGGACCTGGGAAAACATCATGGAAAAAAAATTATTTTGGAAAATGAAAATTTTTCCTTTGTTTGGATTGAAGAGAAATGAATGGAAAAAAAATAATTGGAAAATTACATGGAAAATTTGGGGTAACAATGAATAAAAAATTTTCCCTTCAAAAATGAAAGGAAAGTTGGGAGAAATTTTTTGGATCAAAGTCAATCTTTCTCTTCATCCTCTCTCTAATTCGTTTCTCTCTCTCTAACTCATGTCTCTCTCTCTCTCTCTCTCTAAGTCTCTTCTCTCTGTTCTCTCTCTCTCTCTCTCTCTCGTTGTCTCTCTCTAATTATCTTCTCTCTCTCCTCTCTCTCTCTCTCTCTCTCTAACGCTCTTCTCTCTCTCTCTCTCTCTCTCTCTCTCTCTCTCTCTCTCCAATGCTCTTCTCTCTCTCTCTCTAAGTTTTTCTCTCTCTCTCTCTCACTTTCTCTCTCTTATCTCTCTCTTTGTCTCTCTAAGTCTCCCTTCTCTCTCTCTCTCTCTCTCTTCCTATCTCTTTCTCTCTCTCTCTCTCTCTAAGTTTCTCTCTCTAACTCTCTCTTTCTCTCCCAAATCATATCTTATGATCTAGAAAAATGAAGCTTGATATTTACATATTTTCTTGTAAATTTTATTTTTTCATGTATTTTTCCTCAAACCAAACAATGAAAAGAAAATTGAATAGAAATTCAATTTTTTCCTTCAAAATTTTACTTAAGCCAAACAAAAGAAAGAAATTTACTTTACCACAAATTTTTTTCCTCCTAATTTTTTTTCCACGAGATTTTTTTTCCATCCTATTTTCCTAGGTCCAAACGGACCCTTAATGTAAGGATTGTCTTATGCCATCAAGATTAGTACTAACTCCGTCCCAAAATGTTTGTTATTTGACAAAATTTTGATTATTAATTATTCTCAAATTACAATAAGTTATGATATGAAATTACCGTTATTAGAAAGATATATTAGTAAAAATTACAATGACGGTAATTTCATATCGTAACTTATTATAATTTGAGAATAATCAATGATCAAAATTTTATTAGATGACAAATATTTTGAGAGGGAGGTAGTACAACTTTGCATTATACCAATGAGTTTATATAAATAAACTAAAAGTCAGTCTTGGACGCAGTGCATAATAAACCAATATTTCTAGGGAGAAGGAAATCTCAAGAAATAAATGGCTTAAGAAAAGAGTGCAAAAAATGTAGGTAGGTAGGTAGGGGGGCACACATACCAATCTCAAAGAAGAGTGCGGTCATGGAAGAGCAACCAGGGCCTCCTGTCAACCACACCAGAAGTGGGTCTTCTTCGGGATTGTTGTCTGATTCAATGAAGTAGTAGAACACCTGGTATTTCTCTTCTTCATCCACCCCAATATACCTGCAATTACCATTCAATATCACAACACAATACTCCCCAGAAACTTTGAATGAAGTAATTAATTCAGAGATGAAGGAAAACACACTAACCCAGTTTCGAGGGAGAAAGGAAGAGGCCCATCAAACCCAGGCAGAGATTCAACTTTCGACCCAGAAAGAGAAGCAGCTGTTGCTTGTGAATTACAACATGTCAACAGTGAAGATGACAATAGTAAAAAGATTAATAACATGACAGAAAAGCCCAACAATTCTGTGTTGAATCTCCTCATTGTTGCCATCTCGATCTCAAGCTGCTAAGTTTTAGCAATTTTCTGCTTCCTACTACTGAAGATATATGGCATTTTAATATATGATATACAGCTATCAATGTACATGTTCACATCCGCATCAGTTTAATAATAAATAACCAAAGAAATTGAGGGCAATATAATTTAAAACCAACATCTAGGGCATTATTAGTTTAAATTAACAAAACGAGGGCAATATAAAAACCAACACTATGATCTCTCCGTTATTATTGCCGACTCAACATGCATGTGTATATCCTCGATTCTACAAACTAATTCAACTTAATATATTTATAACTCTTGCTGAGTCGACATATATTCTAGTGACAGAAAACTAATGTGAGATGCTCTCATCCGCCTCCCCTTCCAACCTTTTTTTAAATGAAAATGACATGAGTTTTAAAATGAGACTTTTTTTTAGTGTCTTAATTTAAATATAGAATTTATATGTTTATCCTTTAAATTAGAAAATAAAAGATATGACAAATTTCTATAATTATGATATCATATATAAATTATATAAAACTGGCTTACCAATCTTATGCTACCACTCAGGCACTATGGATGAGAATGATAATATTTTATTCAATGCTAAAATTATTACAGGTATATAGTTCACACTTCACAGTCTTAATAGTTGAGAATTTTCCAAAATAAAAGACGGCCGGCAATATAAAGACATATGATGACATTGTTGTATAATATCCACGTTTTCAAACTACCACCCATATTTTAAATTTAAAAGGTATAATCGTACGTGAACAATTTCAAACCGTAGAATCAAGCCTTGAGCAATGAGTAGCCCGTACAATTTGCAAGTTGGCTCCCAGGTCACACTAATTTACCTTTCTTTATG
The DNA here is from genome assembly GCA_029582165.1 of Portulaca oleracea. NCBI lineage: Eukaryota > Viridiplantae > Streptophyta > Magnoliopsida > Caryophyllales > Portulacaceae > Portulaca > Portulaca oleracea. The sequence goes on along the minus strand of CM055879.1, from coordinate 32,208,352 downwards.
TAGAGAAGACAAACTACAGCAAAAGAAACCAACATTAGGGAAGGACCCATTTCATTTTCCTAGCCATAATGTACGTCCATGGAATTAATGTAGTTTCCTAATCAAATTAGGACTTACTTTTTGAAGTTTACCAAAATAGAAATGCAAAAGTAAGGACCTACGTACAATGCCAATGGATATGGTAACATTCTAGGTTGATCATTCCTAAAAAATACTTCCACCATCTTGTGAAATCAGTATTTATTGTGATTTGTGACATTCAACAGGCTCAAGGCTAACGCCTTGTTTAAGCATGTTCTTTAGGTTTTATTTGTTGAAACATCCATTTTCAAACTCACCGCATGAAATCGTCAAGACCAAGAAAGCAATCAGATTCAGATTGGACAGATAAAGTGTTCTCGCAATCATCCAGACTATGCTTAGAAAGCACATCTTGTAACAATGCTATATTGTTTGGTGTAGTCTCATTAAAGTACCAGTATGTGTGGATGGCGGGTGGGAAATGGAAGGAAGGAAATTGGTTGGAAGAAAGGGAATAAGTGATTCTTAAAAATTGGTGAAGATGTAGGCTCACAACTTGGGGACTATTATTTGGTCAGCTTGAAAATATTTTCGCTACAAATTTGGGCCTAGTGTCAAAACTGAGACCTTAATTCCTTAATATATTAAATTCTATACTTATTTGATTTTTACTCCTGCATTATATAATAAATTGTATTGTATTAATAGATTGAAAAAAAATAAAGAAAACTTTGCTAAATGAATACTTGAATCTAATCCTATATATGGATTAAAAAAATGAAAAAAAAAATATTCACCAAGTACTGTTGACTCAACTGACTAATACAAATTGATCCAATAACTTTAATGAATTCTACACTAATATAGCCCCTTTCTTTGGCTCAAAATAACATACAAAATTGATCCAAAAGGGATACATAATTTCCGACATTTTAAGAATATCGTTTTCAAATATCAAATATTGCGTCAAATATTATTGCTAAACTTGACCAATGCAGTATCATAGGGCTTCCCCAGAAAGCCACCTCCCAAACATGGCTGCACATTCCTTGGGCTTGTTTTCTGGAGCTGTATGGCCTGCCCCCTGCTCATAACATCAATTGAATAAATGATGATATGTTTTCATTTGCATTATTGATAAATTTCCATAGAACTTTTCATTCCGAAAAAAGGAATCCATTGAACTGATACGAGACAAATATCACAAATTTATTGTAAAACTTTGAATCAAAATTTGGGGATTATTCTTTACGGGCATAGGATTGGGTTAAAAAAGTTAGTTAGGTATGAAAACTAAAAAGTAATGTCAAAGACAGCTTAGATGTCTAGAGAGAAGGAGAGGAGAGGAGGAAGTGAAGCAAGACTAAGAGATGAAAGGAAATTCACAGTCTTTATTGACAACCTACCACCTACAATAGACAAGTTTGGGTTAAGCGGAATCTTCCAAAAGGCTGGAAAAGTACAACACACCTATATACCATTGAGAGCAAGCAAGAGAACTGGGAGAAGATATGGATTCGTGCAGTATTGGAGGAAGGAGGATGTTGAGAAGGCGGTGGCTATGTTCGATAAATCAAGGATAAGGAGGTTTACGGTGGATGTCAAGATGGCAAGAAGAACAACAGAAAGATGGGAGTGGAGACAAAAGGAGAAGCAGAAGGAAACTTCGAGTGGGCATGTTAACAGACAGGGGACAGTGAATGAAGATTTCATGGAGTGGCTGGAGAAAAGTATTGTATGCACAAGTGAGATTCATAGGGACATCTCATCACTGGCTCATGCCATCCACTCAAACTACGGGTTGTGCTCCAAAGTCACAGCCCTGTCAGCCTCAAATTTATTATCACCTTCGAGAATGAGGAACGAATGAATGCAGCACTGGATGACCCCCAGGAGTTGAACATGTGGTTCATAGACTTTAAAAGGTGGTCAGTATACGACTATGCAGACTCAAGAAAGGTATGGCTGGAAGTTTATGGTGTTCCTCCGTTTGCTTGGTCATGGGATACTTTTGAGGAGGTGGTGAAGCCGTGGGGGAAAATAGTGAGTCTAGGGAATAATATTCGGAGTACAGAAAGCTTTGAAGTTATGAGGGTCCTTATAGTTTCAGACATATTTACCAAGATAAAAGGGGAAGTCATCCTTAATGTGGAGAACATTGCTTTCAAGGTAATTGTACAAGAAGCGGGGGCCATGTTTCATGTCATCCCACGCACACAAGATGCAAGAAATGAGCCCAGAATAGATGATGCTCAAGGTGAATATTCAAGTGAGTCTGATGATTCCAGTCACGTGGTGCGGAATGATGTGGAGCAATCACTTGAAACTCATGTTTCAAATTCGAAAATGGAGCAAACAGCTAGAACCCATATCTCAAACACTGAAGATGAACAGGCAGTGAATTATAATTCAGGAGATGCATTAATTGATAGGGTCAACTGGGTTGATATCCAAGGAGGTGAAATTGGGAAAGACACATTAGAGGTAACTCAAAAGACAGGGAATGATTGTACAAGCCCACAATTAATGGAAAGTCTGGGGAATGAGGAGGACAAACAAGGAGAAAAGTCATTAAATCCCGTTAGCATTGGGATGGGACAAGAAGGAGATATTGGAATACAAGGAGACTCTGACAGATTAGAGGAAAATAATAGTAACGAGATATCACAGCCCCCTGGCTTTGAAAGAGAAGATATCCAAGGACAGTTGAATGATCAAGCTTCACACACTGATGGAGGAGAGATAGAGGAGTTAAGACAGGAAAACGACAGCTTCCAAGACTCTTCTTTGGAGTCAAGGGGAACGTATGAGAGTGTCGAAGAGGCGTTACAATTTGCCTCAATCATTGGAGTCAAGTTCAGAGGAAGCATTGAAGACACTGTAGAAGGTCTAGCTGAAGACATTAGAGTGGAAAGAGCAAAGAAAAAGAATAAGAAAAAGAAGAAGAACCAAGCATGAAGATTGCAGCCTGGAATGTAAGAGGGGTGGGAGCGGGCTCAAAGAAGAAGGGGATAAGGAAACTAATACAGAGGGAGAGATTAGAGTGTGTCGGGTTACTAGAAACAAAGCATTCCAAATTTGATGTGTGGGACGTAAGAAAATGTTGGGGCAACTACCCAATAAATTTTACAGATATTCCATCAGTAGAAGGAGCTGGGGGAGTAGTAGTGATGTGGGATGAGGATGCTGTATGTGTAGACATAGTATACAAAGCACAAAGATGGATTTGCTTACTATGCACATTCACAAAGGACAATTTCAAAGCAGCAGTGTGTTTTATCTACGCACCCAATGAACATATACAAAGAGAGGAAGTGTGGAACCAGATGAGATCGCTGAAAGCAAATATTGTAGCCCCCTTTATCCTACTTGGGGACTTTAATGAAGTGTTGAACCCGAATGAAAGAAGAGGATGCTCGAGAATGACAGAGGGGATGAAGCAACTGCAGAATTTGATGACGGACCTACAACTGCAGGATTTGTATGTGGGACAGCTGTATACATATTTGAGAGTCAACGCGGCAAGTAGAATTGACAGGATTATGGTGGAGAATAATGTGGTTCTCTCGTTCCAAAATTTAAGAGCCTACTGTAGGGAGAGAGGAGACTCGGATCACTTCTCGGTCATCCTGGAATCGGCACAGATTAATTGGGGACCTGTGCCTTTCAGAGTACTTGTTGACTGGCTGGAGCACCCATCCTTTTTTGAAATGTTTGAGAAGGAGTGGATACAGCTTGAGCACCTACCACTACATCAGAAGTTGAAGGTGATCAAAAAACCTCTAAAGAAGTGGAACAAGGAGGTGTATGGAAATATAGAATTGAAGATAGCAGACCTGGAGGGAGAGATAAACAAAATTGATGAGGTGTTGCTTGGGCGAAATCTACATGAGTTCGAGTTGGCTAGAAGGGAGGCTTTGAAGGCACAACTATGGAAGTGGCAACTAAGACATGAAAGGTACTGGAGACAGATGTCTAGATGTAAATTATTGAAGGAAGGAGATAGAAACACTAGATTCTTCCATGTTCTAGCCACTACTAGAAGAAGAAGGAATCGGATTGACAAACTGAGAATCAATGGAGACGAGGTTACACAACAAGATGAGATTGAGCAAGGATTACTTCAGTACTTCCAGGAGATTTATAGGGGAAAAAAGAAGAGGGCAGCTTGTGATTTGAGCAACTTGAACATACCTGAATTGAGACAAGAGGAGGTGATCAACTTGGAGAAACCAGTCACAAAGGAAGAAGTTTGGGAGGCCGTAAAAAACTGTGATTCCTCAAAGGCTCCTGGTTATGATGGTTTTAATTTTAAAACCATCAAACACTTGTGGGCTGTAATTGGCAATGACTTCTGTACATTTATTTTGCAATTTTTTGAAACGGGAGTGATGCCTCCAATGGTGAACACAACATGGGTTACATTAATACCCAAGAAAGAAGATGCATTGGAGCCGCAAGATTGGCGACCGATAAGCATGGTGGGATGCGTATACAAAGTAATTGCCAAAATCCTGAGCAGGAGGCTAAGAAAGGTACTGCCAGGCCTTGTTGGAGAAACTCAAACTGCGTTTGTGACAGGCAGACAAATCTTAGATGGTGCCCTAGTTGCGAATGAGGTTGTGGCGTGGCTGAAGAAGAAGAAGAAAGATGGAGTACTCCTGAAGTTGGACTATAAGAAGGCTTACGATTCTGTCAGTTGGGATTGTGTAGATGAAGTAATGAAGGAGATGGGTTTTGGAGGAAAATGGAGAAGGTGGATAAATGCTTGTATATCCACAGCATCTATCTCATTGATTGTTAATGGCAAGCCACTCAAACCTTTCAGAATGGAGAGAGGGTTAAGACAAGGTGACCCTTTATCTCCTTTCTTGTTTGTTTTAGTTGCTGAAATTTTCAATAAGATGATGCGCAGGGCCTCAGTGTTAAACCTGTGCAAAGGTTTGAAAATCGGCAAAGAAGATGTCATGCTAACTCATCTACAATTCGCCGATGACACTCTTATTTTTTCGGAAGCTGATGAAGAATACATTATGAACATCAAGAGACTACTAAGGAGTTTCCAAGTCATCTCAGGATTGAAGGTGAACTATGCAAAATCTGGGCTACTGGTTATGGGCAAAGATGAGAGATGGAAAGAAAGAGTTGCGGCCAAGCTACAATGTCAGATTGTGACTTTGCCAATGGTGTACTTGGGGATTCCACTGGGTGCTAGTATGAAGAAGAAAGCGTCATGGCAATGCATAATTGATAAGGTCAGGAACAAGTTGAAAGGATGGAAAGCTAGCTGTCTATCTAGAGCTGGAAGAGTGGTTCTGATCAGAGCGGTCCTCAACAGCCTCCCCACCTACTACCTATCAATCTTCAAAATGCCAAAATCAGTGGTAAATGAGATAATTCAGATTCATCGAAGATTCCTTTGGTGTGGTGACAAGGAAGGAAGAATGAATGCCCTAGTCCGTTGGGAGATAGTTCAGCGACCAAAAAATAAAGGAGGACTGGGGGTGCAAGATTTGGTAATGAAGAACACATCACTATTATTCAAGTGGTGGTGGAGGTACGCTTGCGAAGAGGGACAGCTGTGGAGGAGGGTAATCAACTCCATATATGAGCAAGATAAAGCCCTAATACCATCCCAAACGGTGCATGAAGTATCAGGACCATGGCGAGAAATCAAGAGATTATTGGCAAGAGATGGTGAAATTGAAAAGGCAGCTAGAGCAAACATTACATTCAAGGTGGGTGAGGGTGATAAAATCAGGTTCTGGAAGGATCCATGGGTGTCTAAGGACCCACTTCATAAATTATTCCCAACTCTTTACAAGCTATCAACACAGAAGAAAACCATGATTAAGGAGATGGGATGGTTTGAAGGGCCTTTTTGGCGATGGGGTTTATCTTGGAAGAGAGAGTTGAACTTGGAAGGGGTGGGGCAAGAACAACAGCTCATAACCATATTCCAACAGGTAAACCCCCTTAGACACAGGAAAGATGAAGTTGTGTGGGGATCAAGTGAGCCATTCAGTGTGAAAAATCTCATGGATAGAGCAGAAGATGGAAGACCAATTACAACCATTTCAAGTGTGGAATGCCTGGCTGGCACGGTGTGGAAAGGTATAGCCCCTCCCAAAGTTGAATTCTTTATGTGGCTAGCTGTACTAGGAAAATTGAGAACCATGGACAAGATGATTCACTGGGGTATTGAGGAAATTGGGGATGGAGAATGTGTATGGTGTAGGGGGGGGTGAGTGAAACTGGAGATCATCTGCTGTTAACTTGTGCCCACCCAATGGGAATATGGGTGAATATGTGTAATTGCTTGGGTCTGTTGTTCCAACCCCACAATTCATTCAAGGAACTCTATAAGTGGTGGATGGCGAGGAGATTTAGGAATAAGATAAGGAGGAAATTTTGGGTTGCAACCATGTTTGCAACGGCTTGGTCATTGTGGCAACGCAGGAATTCCATTATTTTTGACAAGAAGAAGAAAGATATGGAGGAGCTCCAGATTACTATCAAATGGAGAGTGGGAATTTGGGCAAATAGTTGGAAGGAAGATGTACTTTACTCAGCTGAATGCATTGCTCATAATTTCAAAGAAATCCCAGTGTTGTTTGCGTAATTAGCAGAAGAAGTGAAGAAGAGCCATGAAATCAGGGGCTTGAAGAAAAGAGATGGATGGAAACAAAAGAATTATGAAATAAAGGGGTAGTGGGGTTGATGGATGGGAGACAAGAGAAGCATATTTGTAGGAAATTGACAGGTTCTGACAAGGACGAAATGCATGTGCAATGCATGTGAAGGGGTGTGGATTGTTGAGAAACAATAGCACCATTCCTGCAGTGGGACAACAAGGATTGGGTGGGGTTTGATTTATTTCTTTTTGGGTTGACTATGGTTGGTTTTAGACTGTGCACATTTTCCATGAATGCACTGGTCATTTTGTGCCCTGTTTTCATTTAGGGGCTCTGTTGTACGATGCTTACGCATTTTGTGCTTGGTGAATAAAATTTGGCTCAACGGCCACTAATTATCAAAAAAAAAATGAAAACTAAAAAGTAGTGAAGGTAAGTAAATGTCACATCACCTGTTTCTTTTTTATTTTTAAATTAATACTATGAGTTGAATAAAAAAATTAAAGCAAAATGATAAACATCTTAACGCAAGATTGTTGTTAACCAACTTGCATTTTACCTAAATCACTAATAAAGTTAAATGTAAGTGTATTTTAATCATTACAAAGGTCTATATGTTTCATTGCTTTGAGAGTTACTACAACTATAAACAATTTAAAAATAATTATTTATTTATATTTATTTCATATCATAAATATAAAACTACACATAAAATGTGCATTTTCTACTATAATTGATAAAATTAGACTATTATCATATTTTTTGACCTAACAAATAAGTATTATACTATTATAATTGATAAATATATATAATTATTAAATAAATTATTAATAAAAGTAACAAAAATATAAAATATGGACAATTTAAGATGGTTATGAACCATCTTGAGGCAAGATGATTATCATGATCCAAATTTAAAATATAAATTACTCCCTCCAATCCTCAATAATTGTCACTTTAGAGTTTAGGGAAGATTTTAAGAAAATAGTATTGAGAATGATAATTGCATTGGAAATGATAAAAGTAAGAGCTAAGTTTCTATTTTAGTTATATAATTGTATTGGAAATTGTAAAAGTAAGAGGTAAATTTGAAAAAATGTCATTAATGTTACATTGGAATTGTAAAGTGACAGATATTATGGAAAATAGAAAAATGATCAAAGTGACAGATATTGAGGAATGGAGGGAGTATCTAGTAAGGTCATATTTTTTTAGACGGGTAGAATCAAGTTATGTTAATGTAAAGCTAAGCTCAAAATTAAATGCATACACAGTATTACCTTAACCGTTGCGTAGGTCATTTTATTGGAATAAGTCCTTGTATAACTGCAAATATCAAAATAAATAAATAAGTAAACAATTAATAAATAAGGACCTCTAAATTTGAACTGAAATCAGATATGCATTGACATTGACAAAACCAGACAATAACTTCTTCAAAACAAAAGGCTAAACAGCTCTAGACACTGTAGCCTGTCGAGTCCCTATTAGGCCAAAATTTATGTGGTATTACGGAAGATCGGTGGTTATCACTTAGCTACCACCTCTTTAGCAAGAATAATTTAATGTCATCTACGTACAATGATAATTTTCATATTTTATAAAAGAGAGGAGAAAACATAGAGGGTGGGAAACAAACCCTGCAATTTGGCCATCAACAAGCCATTGTCGCCAATCGTCCACAATGGAGTAGTTGAGACTTCTTATCCATGCTTGAGTTGCTATGAATGGTATAAGCATGTCATGATCTCCGCTATTTCATCAAATTTATCACCATAATACATAGTTAGTATTCAATTAATCCTCAAGTTTAGCTTAATTACTTCGCATACATACATAAATTAATTACAGTACAAATTAAACTAACCTGTATATCAAAGACCGATAGCCTTTTGCACTCAATTGCTCATGATAAATGATACTGCTGAGACTGTCCTTTGTGTAGTTTCCAAGTTTGCCGCATCTTACCCATTGTTTTATGCTTCCCTAAAACATTTTGAAAAAAATTCAATTAATTTCCGTCGTTTTGATCGCAAGCTTTGCAAATAAATATGTGCAAGAACCAAATTCACCAAGCTGTTGTGACGTTGTTCATACCTTTCGGACGTGCAGTGCATTCTGGACGCTTTCGCTGTTTGCCCAGTATTTGGCAAGTGCATATGCTTTATCCTAAACAGCAGGGGAAAAACATAAATTTCAGATGAACTGATAAAACAATCAACACGTCACAATTCGATATGTGTTTTTTTCCTTTTTTTTTTTGGTGGGGGGAGCCTTACTCGACAGCTGAAGTGATCAATCCCTTTGAGCTCTAATAACCTGTCTTGTTCTTCGAATATAGAGAATCCCTCTTCCATTAATTTGCGAGGTCGTGAACCAACATAATTGTCACAAGCAGGATGCAAGATATTTCCCAGATGAATTCCATTAAGAAGCTGCAATTGTGTACCACAAATAATGTTAGAGTGGATTACAATTATAATCACGAACCACAAAAGAGTATATACTCATGTCAACAAATCCGAACTATGTCTAAACCAGCTGATGCTTCTAATTACCTTAACGTAAGCTCGAAGGTTTTTCTGACACTCTTCATTGTCAGGATCTGCTGCATAATACCTACCCTTGCAACTCTTTTCCAATGCCTATATTTACAAACAAAACCAAAGAGCTCAGCAAAACACAACAATCAACTCCAGTGTTTTAATTAGACCAATGCAAGTAATGAAGTATAGTACATATAGAGAGAGGTTTTGATTTACGGTACCCAGTAGTGCTCATAAGAAACTATTCCCATGCCATGAGCGAATGGAATTTGTAAGTTTCTATCATAGGTCCGATTAGTAACAGGATTTCCTAGGACGTATCCCTGTTAATAAGTAGAACAAACGCGTATGCTTAATTAGTGTACTTGTCTTTGCATATATCCTCATAGACCGAAAAAAAACTAAGAAGATGATAAGAAATACTAGCCTTGAGATTAATGAAAGGTTTGGATCCAGCTTCATTTCCTGCAAAGGTGAAAACAGATTAGAGATGATCAGATACAACCCACAATATATTCTTGATACTTGATTCACAAAACTTGCACGAGGGAAAAGGAGCAATGGTTTACCTTGTAACATTTTAACAAAGTAGAGTGGAATAACTCTGCCAGCATATGAATCTCCACCAAGGTAAATCGGGTTCGATTTAAATTTTGGATGATCAATCAGCCACTACAACCACGATTGAGAAAACATTAATTGTAAGCAAGGTTGTTAAAATCGGGATCCTAACTCGAAACTATGGGGAAGTTAGGATCGGAATTTAGCCCATGTAGGATCGTGGATCGTGTGTAAATAGTAGAATCGTATCGACGATTTTGGACCATAAAATCGTAGGATCGTAAATCAGGATCGGGATTTTAATAACTATGATTGTAAGCTTCTTGTTTATGAAACAAGTGCAGGATTTAGAAGGAATTGAAGTGTCTTACCTTTCTAAGAAACTCATCAGCATGTTGTGTTGCCTTGAAATCTCCAATTTGAATAGGGTGAGGTGAGTTTGAGTAGGAGAAACCAGTATCAACAGGCATATCTACAAAGATGATACTCGCCGTCTTCCAAAAAAAAGAAAAAAGATCAACCCATGAAGTGCAGTCAATGGTTACTAGTTACTACCATATATGCCTTGGTCTTATCAGATACAAATGTAGTACATCATCATAATTAACTAAACCATGAATGCATTGGTTTAATTCTCCACAACTTGAATAATTAACTTTGATTAGTGTTTGTTACATACCTTAGTCCACGAATGTGGATTCAAGATTAGTGTAGGCAGGCTTCCATTGTACTCCACTTCTCGGATTTTAATAGGCCCTGTAGAATAATTAAGTTTGTCCATCAATCCATTGATTTCGAGTAAAACATATCTATGTTTAGTAGCACAGAATGTTATTTTCAGTTAATCGTAAATATTTATCAATGTTTATGCATGGATGCACATGCTTTGTTGAATTGTGTTTGATCATTGTGACCAGATGTATTTAATTTTGCTGAACTGTTCTGCAGAATTATGTTAAAATTGCTGAATTGTACTGAATGTTTAAGATAAGCACTCTAGTAAGTTGAAATGAACATGCTTACAAAATACTAGTATTTACTTTCAACTAATGCACCTTTTGGAGAGGTAAGGTAAACATACCAGTTTACAATTTAATACCACTAACAAAATTTTGTGCGACTCAAAAAACTGGTCCGGTAAAAAATTGAGGTGGAAAGATTACCCACAAACATTTTCCTGCTCAAATTCAGATGTTTTGTATGGTTAAGGCCCTGTTCTTTTATGTCGTAGGTTGCGGTGCGGTACCACATCGCACCACACTCTTTAATTTTCCACCGCACTTCACCATACCACACCACAATCATTACCAACATACCTTTTCATTTTTCCCTCTCCTCATTTTTCTCATCTACTTTTCACATTCTTTCTCTTAACCTAACTCATCTACCACAACTTTCATTACAACTCACTACAACTTTTTCAAATTCCACCGCACCGCACCATACCGTTACCACACCACAACCAACCGTATAAAATAACGGGGCCTAAGAGCATATGCAATGCGCGGAACACAATCAGTGGAACTTTGATCTTCTCTCACCTGCTTTTTATTCACTCCTTTGAGTTTTGGAACTCTGCAGGGAATGAGAAAAAAGCAGGAGAGAGAATGTGTCAACTGGGAGAGAGAAGATCAAAATTCCATTGATTGTGTTTCGCATTGCATATGCTCAAATGCCGGCTTTCAATAGTTCTTGTTTTAGTAGCACTAGCAAGATGGATGTTGTGGGGTATGTGGGGTTGAGGTTAGATATGAAGGGGTACTCTTTACATTAACCACTTTCAACAGTTCTTCTTCCTACCAAAATGGATGATCAGTTTGATAAATTAGGGGTGAGTAAATCAGATCTCAGTCATTTTTAATGGTCCCACAACATAATCTGGTCTCAGACTCTCAGTCTCAGTTGATATGGAATTAGATTAAGGCCATGTAAATTTCATGGGTAGATTGATGTAAGTAAATAATTACCATAAATTACCGAAAGTTACCGAAAATTATCAAAAATTACCAAAATTTACCGAAAGTTACCAACATTATCGAAAATCACATGACACATGTAAAGTAGGTTTTTTTTTATTTTTTCCTTTTATTTCAAAAACACAAATTTACCCATATAAATTTACCAAAAATTACCAAAAATTATCAAAAATTACCAAATATTACTAAAATTCATCATTTACCTTAGCTCAAGATAACATAATTGTACTTAGCTCATGAGAGAAATGTAGGTAGATAGATAGAGCATACGGGCATACCTATCTCATAGAAGAGTGCAGTAACTGCAGAACAAAATGGACCTCCGCTCTGCAAAGATTCAACCTTCGACCCAGAAACTGATACATCAGCTGCTTGGGAATTACAACATGTTAACAGTGAAAATGGCAACAGTAAACAGATTAACAGCACAGAAAATCCTAACAATTCTGTGCTGAATTTCGGCATTGTTGCCATCTTTCACCTGCAATCTTACCAGTATTTGCTACCTACTAAATACACTACCACTCAGGCACCAAGGATGGGAATCCTAATATTTTATAATTTTGATTTATGTATCTATTTGTTTATTCATAAAGGCTATGCTAAAATTATTACATGTACAAGCTTCACAGGCGCAATAGTTTACAATTCCCAAGATAAACGACGCCAATATCTTTTAAAAAAACAATACAATACAGATCTCTCCGTGGTTGCTGCTGACATCTAGCGTCCCTTGTGGTGGGTTTGGAAAATGATTGTGGTGGGTTGTGGAAAGTTGTGGTGAATTTAGATTTTAATAATTGTAAATATGTTGGAACATATGAAATTATAATTGGAAAAAGTAAAATGAATTAAATTTTAAAAAAAAGTAGATTGTGGTGGGTTGTGGTAGATTACGGTGGATTGTGATGGGTTGTGGTGGAATATGACAAGTTGTGGTACGTTGTAACACCGTAATCAGCCAGCCGCATAAAAGAACAGGGTTTATGTCATGTACTGTCATCAACTCTCCTAAATCGAGGTACCTCTCTTTCTTATGCCTGAATTAGGTCGTTCTTTCATACAGTCGGTTACGGTGTCGTAATGATGCGGTGCGCTGAAATTTGAAAAAGTGTAGTGAGTTGTGGTGAAAGTTATAGTAAGTGGAGTGGATTAAAAGAGACAATGTAAAAAATAGAGAAGAAAAATGAGGGGAAACATAAATAAAAAAATATATTAATAATGATTGTAATGTGGTGTTGTGGAGTGTGATGGAAAATTAGATAATACGGTGCCATGTAATATCACAGTCTAACTCATAAAAGAACGAGATATTAAATTAAATTAGGTAAAATTAGGATAAATTAATTTGGAAAGGACAGTGAGAACGTGATAAGTAGAAAAAACAGTAAAATGAGGCGTCCACCAACCAAGTTTGAAAGGGCACCCCCCCCCCCCCCACTACTCACAAACTCATCTCTATGTCATTCCGAATTGGCAATAGATAGGGTTCCACCGTGCATCGATGCATGTTATGCGTATTTTTTTAATTTATAAAAATACTCGTACAACGTGCATAATTTTAAACCCGAGGATATATCAACCTTTGGGAATGACCTATACAAATTGGCCATTGCAAGTTGCTCCCCAGCTCCCACATATTTTAATTTCATTCTGACACTTCCTCAAATTTATTTTATACAGCCATAAATTAAATCTCCAAAATTCTGCTGTAAATCTTCGCTGGCCCTAAAATTAAGGCTATAAACAAATGGGAAGAAAGTTAAGGCTATAAATAAATGGAAACGAAGGAGGATTTTCCTGCCTCTATTTACTCCCTCTGTTGCATAGGGAGTATAAATAAAGTTAAGACTAAATTTTAATTATTGATTACTTATAAATTATAATTAATTACAATATGAAAATATCACTATTAAATATCTAATACTAAAAATTACAATAATATTAATTTTATATCGTAACTCATTGTAATTTGTGAGTAATCAACGGTCAAAGTTTAGCCAAATGGACAATTATTTAGGGACGGAGTTAATATAATTTTTACGGTCTTTAATATCATTTTTTATTAATAATTTCTTGTATTGTATGTAATTAATCGTTACAACATATTTTTATGATAATACTTTTCATGCAAAACTAATAATAGTAATTTTACATAGCTACTCATTGTATATAATTATATATTGAGATCAAAATTTTTAAAATTTGATTAGACGATTTGTAAAGACACAATTAATATAGAACGGAAGGAGTAATTGACTTTTGTATTTGAGATTATTTAAATTTGTAAAAATTAATTATGGAATTATAAAAATATACATGTAACATAAATGAAGTTACTTTGATAATATTAAATCATAAATAATTAAAAATTTGTTTAATAAATGAATTAATTAACGTCATATTAGTAATAGCTGGTTGAATGCCGAGATGAATATAAAATTGATAAGATACTTAGCCCTGTCATTTTATACCGCTGGTATAATGTGAAAATGGTGCGATATTTCAAACTTGTGAAAGTTACGATAAAATATAAAATAATATGATAAAATTTATGGAGTAATTGATGTGATATTGCAATGCACCACATCCTACAAAATAACCGAGCATGAGTAGAGAAGATCGACTGAGATAGAGAATACTACAATTAACGTGAGCACATGTACCCAGAAAACTTTGAAGTGGGAACTGATAAAATCTCATAAAATAGGAGTATTTCATGTAAATAATTAAGTAAAAAATTATACATAATTAAAAGCATCTTTGAATATACAAGTGAAATATAATAATAAAAAAAAAGTATTCCAAATAAATTAGAAAAATCAGCTCTCAATAAAATAAAACAACCTCGTGCTTTTATTAAATATTTAAATAAAAAATTGTTTTTCATGTAATCTAGGGAAATATAAATATATCCATTTTCCATGAGCTTGCCCCTGCAACTGGGAAGCTGGCTATTATAGTATTATACTCTATAATTTATTTTTTTTTTGTGCTCTGTTAATTTAAAATTGTAAACTTTTAGTAGAAGATAATTATACTGTCATCTTTGTCGAATCCAACAAAACCAAAGCAAAGCAGGGCGACGAAGCTCTGTGAAAGTGGTGATAATGGTGAGATTAGCAGCAGCAGCAGCATTACCTCTCCTACTCACTCACTTTCTGCAGTTTATGCTTTTAATCTTGCTGGGTAAACACCAACTTCTAACTGCTGCTAGAACTTATAACCTCCATGACTTTCCTCCTGGCTTCATTTTTGGCTCCAGCACTTCTTCCTACCAGGTGAGTGTATTTCTTGCAAATTTCATAAGTCTTTTTGTTTGGCAGTGAGTATTTCTTCTGTTTGATTGTTGTTTGTATTGAAACTATGGTGGTGTAGATAGAGGGAGCAGCATTTGAGGATGGAAGGAAAGCTAGCATCTTTGATACTTATGCTCATGCTGGTAAGTATACTATGTTTGGTTTATACTATGTAGATAGGAACTAACTTATCAATGTAAATGGAAAGAATAAAGGACCATTTGAATGTCCTATCTACTGTTTAAACTGCTTTGGGAATGGTCCTAAAAGTGAGAGTCATTTTCAGGGTCTGTGTCTGAAAATGGAGATGTGGCAGCTGATGGGTATCACAAATACAAGGTGATTAAAGCTTATTATCTCTTTTGCTGCTTGGTTTTTATGTTGTATGCTGTCATTTTTACAGTCTGCTAGTTTTGAATTGTATAGGAAGATGTTCAACTGATGGTAGAAACAGGACTGGATGCATACAGATTTTCAATCTCATGGTCAAGACTAATACCCGGTACAGATTCTAACACAATTACTTACCTTCCAATGATTCTGATTTTACTCTACAGCAATACGAAAACTAATTCGTCGTGTTTGTGTTTTGTAGATGGCAGAGGACCTGTTAACCCGGCGGGTCTGAAATACTACAATGACCTGATTGATGAACTTCTTAGGAATGGTAAATTCTTCATTGTTACTTCATCAATGTTGCTAATGTACATATATATACACTATTTGCCTTACTGATGCATTATATGATGCAGGGATCCAACCACACATCACATTAATGCATCAAGATACACCACAAGTGCTGGAGGATGAATATGACGGGTTCTTGAGTCGGAGGATCATGTATGTAATCTAAGTATCCCTTTGGTTCCTCTCAAGTTTGTGTCTGTATAACTAGCCCTTTTCATTTGGATACAAACTCAGCTAATAGCCATGGATATGTGTGTGTACAGAGATGACTTCACAGCATATGCGGACGTTTGCTTCAGAGAATTTGGTGACAGGGTTCGGCATTGGAGCACTGTCAATCAAGCTAACATATTCATTATTGGTGGTTACAACACTGGGAATTCACCCCCTGCTAGATGTTCTTGGCCATTTGGGTTTAACTGTTCAACAGGAAATTCATCGACAGAACCGTATATTGTTGGTCACAATGTGTTGTTAGCTCATGCTTCCATAGCAAAGCTTTACAGAGAAAAATATCAGGTAATTGCACTTATTACCCCTTGTACTAATGTTTAGAGCAAGTACATGACTAGAAATGCTGTATTTTTTAGTAAGTTTTGCTTCATGTAGTTTTTACGACAACTGATTGTAGGCCAAACAACAAGGAGTCGTGGGGTTCAGCATCTACGCATTCCATCCGATCCCTTACAAGAACACAACAGAGGATGCAGCTGCTGCACGAAGAGCCCGTGATTTCTTGGTTGGCTGGTATATTTCATTCACAGCGCGCATCAAGTTTCTTTTCTGATTAATCAATCGAATGTTTGTCGTACTTCAGTTTCTTGATCAGTTGTTTGTATGTCTGTATGTTAAGTTCTGTCTTCCCTTTTGTGCATTCATCAGGTTCATGGATCCCTTGACATTCGGAGATTATCCTCAGATAATGAAGAAGAACTTGGGCAGCAGACTTCCGGTTTTTACCCCAGAAGAATCTGAGCTGGTTAAGGGCTCATCTGACTTCATTGGGTTGAACTATTATACTGTCATTAGGATCCAACATGATTACACAATCCAAAGCAATTACTTTGGCGACGCGCAAATACAGTGGATATGTATGTCTTTTGCATTTCCATTCTCAACTACTTGATTAACCATATCTCCTTATGTTCATCATATTTCATTACAAAGACGCCCCATGAGCTAATCGCAATTTAACTCCTTGCAGCTTTCAATCAGAGTGCACCACTAGGAATGGTGAGTAATTACTTCAGTCCTGTACAATGTATTTGTCACTTGTCAGCAGTATAATTTCAAGTTGTTGACATCTAATATTTTACTTTGTGTGTTGCAGAATCCATTTTACAGTGCCCCATGGGGTTTGCAAGCAGTACTCAAACTTTTGAAGGAAGTTTACGGAAACCCTCCGATTTATATATATGAAAATGGTTCTCCTTCTTCCTCAATCTCTAGTTTATTATGTATCATTGATCAAGTTTCGTCTAAAATCGAGTAAATTAATCACATCTGAAATGGTTTTGGGTGGCAGGTCAATTGGCAGAGGCGGGATTAGATGACAAACCTAGAGTGAAGTATTTGCAGACTCACATTGGAGCTCTGCTTGGTGCTGTCAGGTAACCACTTCTGCACCAATACACATTACATGCACCTGGAGCGGATGCTCCATGTAGGTATGAATAAACAATTGTACTATTGAGAATGAACAACGGGTAAGTATAAGTGAATAATTATGCTATTGAGAGTGAACAATGATCACATTTAGAACACGTGCTCCTGAAACATGTAATAAATTGTACTTCTGCACTGATATATGTCTGAACATATTCAGAAAAATCTGACAAATGTAGTAACCCTGAAGCAAATATATTCAGTTATTCAGTTGATTATGAGCTCAAACATCTTTGGGGATGTTTTGCAGGAGGGGGTCGAATACGAAAGGCTACTTTGTTTGGTCACTGATTGATTTATACGAGCTCCTATACGGCTACAAGCGCAGTTTTGGTCTGTACTACACAAATTTCAGCGATCCGAATCTGACAAGACTCCCTAAACTGTCTCAACGTTGGTACTCGAGTTTTCTCAAGGGGGCAGATGTTGTCGCGGACCAAGAATTAGAAGACAAGCCAGACATTTTGCAAAATGGACCCAACATTGTGCAAGATTACTTTGCTTCAAGTTAATTCTTCGTTGAGATGTGTTCAGATTTGCAATAAATTTCCATTCTAAATCTGTAGTTCATAGAGGTGTAAGATCTTTCATTCGAATATGGAAAATCAATTCTGTAGGATAGATCTTAGTTTTACGATTTGAAATTTTTATGATTATCATGGAAACTCGCGAATTATATAGTATACATATTGCCAGTCCATGAGATAAGTCTTGCAATTTCTGCTTGGTTAGAGGCTTATTAGAGTTTAGAGGTAGCTCTGTGTTGTAGTCATATGTCCCCTTAAGTTTTGTTTTTCATAAACAAGATGAATTGGTTCACTTCAGTATTAAGCTTTTTTTCAATAAAAATGAACTAAGTTCAGTTTGCAGGAGAATTAATTTCAGTTTAGAAAAATGAGTTTGGTTCAATTTGTTAGAGTATAAAACAATTATTAGGTCTTCAACCATCAGTTTAAGTTTTTGATTGAGATGGTTCTACGTGATATCACAATCAAACCTGAGTAAGAGGTCTCATGTTCGAAAATCAGTAATCCGGCTATCACACAATTATGTTCAAGCAATGATAAAAATGTGCCGAGTTTCACAGATTAGGGCCTAAAACAATATCCCATGACAAGGAAGAGGACTTTCAAAGCTAGGGTTGAAGTTTAGGGTTTTTTTTTTTTAATTACCTAAGTTGAACTTTAGGGTGAGAAAGAGCTTCAGGGTTACAAATCAATTATGACTATATATTGATATCAATAGAGATTTCAAAATCGTAATTAATACTCTGAAATCCTACTTAGGCAGGATAGGGAGGGATGAATATAGCATAATTTTAGCTCACTATTCCGTTATTTTATTTTAATTTCACCGTGAAAAAGGAAATAAAAAGACTTCTCCAACTGGTCAAGAAATTATAAAGTGTTACTTTCAACATCTTAAGATAGTTTAGTGACAAAATTAACCCAAAAAAAACCCAACAAAGTTATTTTTGACATTTTAAGATACTTTAGTGGTAATTTAATTTTTGAACTTGTTAAAGATACCCAACCCTCAGAGATTGAGGCACTATTCTTTTCAATGGTTTCATTTACATTTTACCACAATTTACCACACTAACTAAAAAAACATCGTACGATATCATACCATACCACACTTGACTACAATAATCGTAATTTTCTCTCTCCTTACTTTTTTCTATCCTCATTTTGCATGTTCTGTCTCCTCATTTACCACATCAATCATATTTTCAACAAATTTATCATACCATACCATATTATACCACATTTTCTTACTTTACCATGCACCTATCATTTGGATTGGTAACTCTTTCTGATTCAATCCAATCCAATCTAATCTAAGCCTTACACAATTCCCCAAACACTTTTCCTCTCTAAAAACACAATTCTCAAAAAAATATCCAATCCAATCCATCCAAATCTCATTTTATCCAATCTAAAGAACAGGGTAGGATAAGTTAGTGAAAGGGCTTCCCATTGAGTAAATTAATGGACCGCTTCTAATTAATGTTGTAATTAATGTAATTATTACTTCCTCCGTCCCAAATTAATTGACATTTTAACTAAACTTTGACCGTTAATTATTCATCAATTACAATGAGTTACAATAAGAAACTACATCCATTGTAATTTTTAATAAAACATCTTTCTAATGACAGTAATTTCATATTGGTACTCATTGTAATTTGTTAGTAATTAATACTTAGCCCAATGTCAATTAATTTGGGATAGATGGAGTATTCTTTTAGCTAAAATGTTTCCCAAAACAGCAAAACGAGATCGTTCTTTTTGGTGGAAGGGTAGGTGGGGTTTGTGGGTGGGGGTGGCTGAACAAAATCTAAAATGTACAATCAATTAATGCAATTCCTATTATAAGCTCTTGGAGTACATGCTCCAAATCCACCATGGCAATTAATTAAAAAAATAATTAAAAAACCCTTAAAACTAACTCATCCACATCTTCCTCACACTAGCTATTATCAAACCCTTCCATTGATCTCCTCCTCCTCCTATTAACCTCCATTATCACCGTCCTCAACCACCACCATCCTCTTCTCTCCCTCCTGCTACTAACCTCCATTATCACCGACAACACCATCACCACTGCTCTCAACTCCCCTTTTTCCTTCCATCGCCACCCACCACCACTCTTTCGCCACTCCCTCTCCTCCTCCCCTCCAAAACCTCAAGGCGTCCAATTCAATATAATTGCCGATACGACGAACTTTACGCGTGAGATTCTGCTGCCATTCGGCTTCCTCCGGCGAGACCTATCCAACAATGACCTCCAAGGGGTGTCGCCGATGAAATTGTCCAACCTGACCCGCCTCATCATGGTCTGGCTTGAAACCACGCATTCTGATCATCAGATTCATATTTTTTTATCATGATTAACTCTGCATTTATTCTTGAAGTCACGTTCATCGAAAATCAATTTGGATTCATGGTTGTTCACTCACCAATTCATGATTGTTCACTACAAGAAACATGGAGTTGTTCAATAACTGACTCATAATTATTCACACATGAATTAATAGTTGTTCACTCACCAGTTCATGGTTGTATCCTTGACGATTTGTACTAGTATTAGTGAACAATACAACTGAAGGTAGTGAACAATACAACTGAAGTCAATGAATACTGACGTATGGGCAGTGAACAATAGCAAAATATTGTTAGTGAACAATTACGTACCACTCAATGAACAATTCAGTTCAAGTTAGTGGACATTGATGTTAAAGTGGGTGAACAATAAGATTTTTTTGGTCAAAATCATACGCAATCAATTGAGCAGACTTCAAGTTTGTTAACATCGTGTAGTGAACAATGATGTTGTCTTCAGTAAACAATAATTTTTTTTATCGAGATCGTGCGTAATCAATTGATCAAACAAGTATAGTTGATGATAATCACCATCATCATGGAGTCATATAACCGCATAGACTGATCAACAACAACTCACACAATTGGTGACATGATAATTGCTTCTTAATTAACATTGATAGCCGACAAGAAGTTACTAAATTTGATTCTCTTTCAACGTGAAAATCTATAGCGAGAGTAACATTGACAAAAATTTAAGTTCAGGTAAAGTTGAGTTCATCAAATTTGGTCAATATCGAAATTTGAATGAGAAATTAATGTTTAAACCCAGTTTTTATTCAGTTGGACCCGGGCAGACAATTCAAACGAAACTAAATTTGGATCAGAATCGGGTTTGACAATAGAAAAAAGAAATATTATATCTGAATATTCAATAATATCAAAATTTGGACGAAAAACATATGTTCGGATCCGACTTTTTCCGGGTGTAACAATTTGAATTATTTGGGTCAGCAAAATTTGGGCACCTCTAATGGTGTGTTTGGTTGCATGAGTTTCCTAGAAAAGTGAGTCAACTTTTCTAAAGTTGACTAACTTTCCCATATTTGGGAGTAAAAATAAGTTGGGAAAATTTTTAACTAGGACCCACAATTTTCCCATGGATCATGGTGAAAACTTTCCCGGGGGAGTATGGGAAAGTTTCTTTCCCATGGGAAGGAAAACTTTTTGTAACTCAATTCCCAAAATGCCATTAAAAATATATTTTATAAATTAATATATAAGGATAATTTAGACATTTCAAATAAATTTTCCTACAAACTTTACCATGTTAATCAAACGCTATGAAATCTTTTTTCCAGCAATGTTTTCCTAGGAAATAACCAAACGCTATGAAAGCATAAGAGGTTTGATTAAAAAAAACATAAAAAAACAAAAATATGAAGTGATATTCCTACGATGGTGACGGTTCATCATTGATTGGGTGTACATTCTATTTTCGTTGGTCCCGACTCCCGTTCCTCCGTCCAACCCACCCGCCAACCAAAAAGAATGATTTACTATTTTAGTTTTGCTGTTTTGGGAAATATTTTAGCCAAAATAATAAAAACAAATACATTAATTAGAAGTGGTCCACTATTAGGACTCACTTATCGCTCATCTTGGCCCATCGCTGGTCAACATTTACTCACTCGACCTTGGGGTGTTTGGAGATGATTTTTTTGAATGTCCTTATTAGTTGACAAGTTAAAAAGTTATTTTAAAGTGTGTATAATTCAATTATTACTAAAGTAAAAACTAAGCTCGGTTTTATATAATTTTCAAGTGGCCGTCTATTTGCCTTGGAGAAGAGATTTTTTTGAAAAAAGGTTCTCTTAGAAAAATGATTTTTTTCATATTTTTTTCGATTATTTAAACTCTAAAAAGATTAAAGGTTCAACAACAAAAGTTGTATACAAACAACAAGATAACAATGAATGAATAACTATATATATAGTTATTCATGCATTGTATTACGCATCAAATTAGTGCATTCTCATCAAATTTGATTATGAGAGATTTCTTACACTTGTAATTCTCATCAAATTAGTGCATTCTCATCATATTTGTAATTCTTTGAGAGAAAGTTGATTGTGAGATATTTCTTCAAACACTTATAATCCTTTAAAGGGAAAGTTCATTACTTTATAATGAAATGACTTTGTTACCAATTTATTACCCGATTGAACTTTTCCTCTAAACTCTCTCTCATCTTGAATGCCCAAACCAACTATGATGATGATGAAGATTATAATGATGAGGAGAATGACGATGACAACTACGGAGATTAACATATGGAGGACAATTCTCCAAGAATCAGAAAAGAAACAATCAAAACATGGTCCAAAGTCCAAACGACTTAAAATTGTCGAGCTTTTATGATTTTTGTTCTTCTCCCGTAAAGAATAGTCTATGACTATGGTTGAGGGCTATTAATGTTTTAATACCCAACAAAATTTGTTCTTGTCGTGTACTCCTGTAGTAACTTTTTATTTGTTGTATTGAAAGATTGGGGAAAAAAATCAAAATAATCATTAACTAGGGAGAAAATTTATAAATTCATTTAAATTAGCAAACATTGACCATAAACAATGGAAAATATAAATATAAAATTGGTAAAAGCTATATTGAGAATGTAAAATGACAAATAATTAAAAATAAGAAAATTCATACAAACAAATAAGAATAAAGTGAGTACTTTTTTTGAAGGAAAACAAAGAGAGTACTTGATTGAGTTTATTTGCTATTCGTTTGATTTAATTTGGGTTCTTTTAATGAAAAAACGAACTCAAAGGGTAAAATAACAACTCATGATGTTAATTGGTTTAAACACTACTTTAGTAGTTGCTATTTTACCCATAAAATGATTTGAGTAAGATCACCTACAAACGACTCAAAATCGAACTAAAATCCAATATAAAAGAATTTCACCAAAACCAACTCGAATAAACGTGATGTCCGCCGGGCCCGACCCAACCCTAATTTGATTACCCAAATTTTAACCCGAACCGATTAAACCGATTGCGGTCCACAACTTCCAGTTGAAATTAATTTGGAGCGTCTCTAACAGTCTAGCTAGCGGTTGTCCCCGTAATTCACCATTTGGGCGCGATATCAGTTGGCAGACATGTACCCACCGACGAAGCGTCAACTGGCGGTGACGGCGGCGGGGGCGGCGGCGGGGGTGGCGCTGATATCGGCCGGGGCTTACTTGTCCTTCCTCAACATCGAACCACAGCAAGCCCGCGCAAAAGCCCGCAGCGACTACATCAAGCAGCGTCTGCGCAAGATGTTGGATGATTGAACTCTGTTCATTTGTTTACCCTTAATTTCATCCCCCTTTCATTTCATTTCATTCCACTTTGTATTTTTCTCTTTTTTTTTGGTTGTTTTGGTGGTTTAGGGTTTTTTTGGGTAAACGTTTCTGCACAGTTTCTTTACTTATTTGTAATAGTGTAGTTGTTCATTATGATATACTAATTTCTTGATTTGAGTGGAATCAATGAAGAAGTTGAATTCTGTATTCTATTTACGAGTATCAATACAGCTACAGTCTTAAATCAATCTGCCTTGAAGTTTTCTCCAATGTGCAAACATTACAGAAATTACCCTAGGTTTAAGAGTAATCCTTTTGCTTTGGATTAGCACTCTGCCTTCTAAATGTGACAGCTAATTTTCAGGGTCTGTGTTAAAAAATAGGTAAAAGTGGTAAAAGTTACATACTCCATGTCTCTTTTTCTGTTTCTTGTTTCATGTTATACCCTCATGTACATAGTTTATGCTCCGTTGATTGCTTCATTTTCCCCCTTTTTATGTTTGTTATGTATTTGAGGAAGATGTTTGCCTGATGCTAGAAATAGGTCTGGATGCATACTGGTTTGTCCTATTTTTGTTTTGTGGGTGGCAGAGGACTTGTTAGTTAACCCAGGTTGTTCAACTTACGGGCAATGTTAAACTTTTCATGACTTGATCAATGTGGGTGATGTATATTATTTGCCTTCAGATGATACATCCTCTTCATTCTGGACCTCAGGAATCCAACCGCATTAATGCACTAGGATACACCACAAAAAACCTAGACGAATATGATGGGTTGGAAGAGATTCTGCTGGACTGTGTTGAACTGATGTAATGTTGAAGCAAATATATGTAATTATTCACTTTATGAGCTCACATATCTATTTTTCCAAGAATGAAAGATGTTACCATGCTTGGTCTGTACTACATACTTCATAAGATATGTTCATATGTATAGCAGAGTTCCTCAGTTACATTATAAAATGGTGGGCTCGCACAGCAAAAAGATCTTTCATCAATCATCAGGATCTGGACAATCAGTTCTGCAATGGGATATTGTATACAGGCACGAGTTTTAGGATCTTAGTGTCACGGGTTGGACTTTTTCAATCATCACTAAAACTTGCAAATTATATTATACATCTACTAGTGAATTGTCGTCTTCTTCAATATTGTTCAGATAGAAGCCCTCAGTATCGATCTGCAACAACTATAAACTCGAGGATTGAAAAATTGACAGCATCACAATGCATGGAGCCCAGTGGTATGTTAGCAATATCTTCTACAACTTCAAGCCTTTGCAGTGGAGATAATCCTATGAGTCTTAAAACACATTCACTGACAGTCTGACACTAATAAGATGACCATTAACTTTAATTCAAGTTGAGTTTATTTCTGTTTAATCAATAATAAAAACGAGTTTAAGACATCATGGAAGAAGTTAAACTTTGGAGTGACAGAGCTTGGCAGTTACAAATCAACTGTGGTGCATTTCTGTCTGATGCAGTTGTGCAGAAACAGTTACTTCCACTTTAATTCCCGCGCAAACTCCCTATTTGTTTCAACAACTGCTGATCTTTCTCTCTGTATTCACCACCCTGCTGGAAAAAAGTCTCAATCTATGGCAGTTAAAGTACTCATCAATGGCTTCATTCTCCTCTCGCTTGCCATGGCTTCTGCTGTTGCAGACCCGAGTACGTCTTCAACAGTATCTAACAAATTAGTGCAATTAGTTAATACAAATTTAGTTCAAGCTGCCTGGATCGTTTATGTCTGACAATCTGTAATTTGCAGACAATGAATCGAAACCCATGTTCACTTTCAGTTGGGCGGACAACAAGGACACCTACATTGCGGGCGATACAGCAACCATCAATATTAGAGTGCTGGACAATTTTGATCCTGATTCTAACAAATCTGTTTTCAGTCCAACCGTCTCTGTAAATGGGAAGCCTGGAAACAGTACTTTTATTTCTGGGTTGGCTCTGAATTTTGGCCAAGATATCGACACTTGGACTATTTCCTTTGTTCCCATCTTGGCTGGAGTCTTCGATGTCCTCATCACCGATGAGTCTTTTGCTGTTCTCGACTCTTCCCTTCACTTCACGGTTCTTCCAGGTAAAATGCATAATTTTTTTATCTTGTCGTAATTAAAGATGTGAGTGATTGTGACGTTTATTTGTGTTGGTGCAAGGTAAAATGCACCCAGGGGTGTCGATAGTATCATGGATGGATAATGTGAATGAGTTCACAGCCGGGATGATGGCCATTGTTCTCGTACTTCCCAAAGATGCATTTGGCAACACTGTTGGTTTGCCAAATGCAGAATTGGATTCAATCGCCTTCTTTAACGTTTCTGAATCCTATTCAAACGGGTCAGCTGTCGCTGCTTTTAATGTCACCCCATCAGGCTGGAACGACCACGGCTATTTTAGGATCGAGTTGACCACATCCTCAGCAGGAAACCTTCTGCTGCATGTCCAAAGAGACAGCCTGACTTTGCGAGGATCCCCTCTTCCTTTCACCGTGACTCCAGGCCCATTGGTTGTGTCCAAATGTGCAGCAGAGTGGAAGTATGGAACGAATGTGTCACAATTGGACTCCAAAGTTGAAATGTTCATTTATCAGCTCGATCTTTATCAGAACCTGGTTACAGGGTTTTTTCCTTTCGATGCTGAGATTGTTGAGAAGAGCACACATTTATCTATACCTGTAGCGGATCTCAACTTCAGAGAGTTTTCCCCGGGAATTCAGTTGCTTGAGTTTGGTGCTATGGAACCCGGGGACTTTCTGCTAATGGTTTATGATGCAAAGCATGATACAAACATCTCCAATGTGCCGTTTGAGTTCACTGTTTTACCAGGTATATATATGCAGAAGTAGTAGTAAACAATAGATATTTCTTTAATTTACCCGTGTTCTTGAAGTAATTCTTTTTACCTTGATGGATGAATAGGTTCTTGTGATGGTTCTAAAAGTATTGTGAATGGGTCTGGATTAAATAGCTCCATTGCCGGTGAAGAGGCAAGATTCACGGTGTATCTCAAGGACAAGTATCAGTACCCGTCCCCAGTTGAGCCAAGAATGCTTCTAGTGAAAATAACACGCGAAACTAAATCATATGCAGTGTTTCCCATTATTTATCCTCTTGAAGCTCACGAGGGTATGGTCATTTTTTACTGATCTACTTAGTTTCTTCAATTTATGTTTTATGAAATTAAAGCTGCTTACATTGCAATCTCGGTCACTAGAGCCTGCACATGATTCAGTTGTCAATTTATGTCGTGTTATTTGACTGACCCAGGAGTAGATGTGTGTTGAATACAGGGACTATGCCTCCTTGGCACATGAGCTACAATGCTATCGGCAATTTAGAAGCAGCCTCTGCTCCATCTGTTAACCAAAATGATAGTGTAATATTCATATTACCTCGTTAATTGACGCGCTAATTTGTTTGTGTCAACATCCCACATGTTTGAAACTAATGCAATTTCAATCCCGACAATTTTAGTCTACAGGTACTTCACTGGCTTATGTGTTTGATGTCGTATACACCCCTAAAAGATGTGGAGTTTATGACATACTTGTTTTATGTGGAAACATTCCATTAAATGGGGGTCATTCATTCAGAAAGGAAGTGAAAGCAGGTATTCAGCAATGCTTAACTATCAAAAAGTTATGCGGGATTTCATGCGACAAAAAATTTAAAGATGACCACCTATAGAAAGAGCTGCACTAAACTGGATAGGATGTGGTGCAGGTGAAGTTAATATTTCTTTATCAGGAGTAGTGAAATATGTTTCCAAAACAGAAAAGTTGGTGCAGAATGAGGTGATCGTACAGCTCATGGATTCATTTTCCAACCCAGTTTTATCGATGCAACCAAGGCTGAAACTGGAGATCGATTCCATCAACAAGTCTGACTTCACAATATGGACCTTCATGGACAACAATGATGGTTCTTATACAAGTCAATATATGGTCAACAATGTTGGGAGCTATGAACTATGTGTATTATTCAATGATGACCACCTCTCACCTTGTCCTTGTGGCATCAACGCATATAGCAGTAAGTGAGGGTTCTTCCTTTGAAAAGATCTAAGTTTTCTTGTAATCTATCTCTTGTGTATGGGTTACTGAGTTTCATTTATTTTCTTACTTGAAAAAAGACATTGTAATTCATAAGCTTCGATTCTTGTTGCCTCATCCAGTTTCTTAGTGCTCTATATTTATATCTGACAGTGTCTTGCAGGTGAATATTTTCCCAAAGCTTATGACGATTCTGTGTCCCTTTGGGAGGATGAGTCACTCGCTTTCGATGCTCTTGCAAATGATTACTTCGCTGGTGAAAATACTACAATTGTTGGATTTTCCAATGTATGATCGATCCAAGCCTCACATATTCATACTAGTTTTTGTGTGCTTAAAACATTTTTGTGCCTCTTAAGTATTCCACCGTTGGGTTGGAGCTATTCTGTGCCACCCCTTATGTTTACCTCCTAAGTTTTCGCTTTCAAAATTACTGCTTAAACATAATGCATACCCGGGACATTGATATATTTTGAAGTGTTCTGATGTCTGGATCTTATAAAATGCAGCCTCACTATGGGACAGTGCTACAGAACGGGGTGCTTTTTAGATACACTCCATACAAAGGCTTTTATGGAAATGATTCTTTCTCATACACAATACGTGACATAAACGAAAACACCGCTACTGCTTCTGTGAGTATTACTGTACTCAGCATCCCACCCCAGGTCGTTTCCTTGCCAACAAACTTGAGGGCAATTGAAGACATAATGAGTCCGAAATTTGGGTGAGGCATTGCTGCATATCAAGAGCAAATACTTTGATTAAGTCAGACGGTTTTTAATTTATCACGAGGCTTATTATTTCTTTTCTGCAACAGGGGGTTCAATGGTTTTGAGATAGCATTTCCTGATCTTGCAAAGAACATATCGATAACTGTGAGTGCAAACTCTGGGATAATTTCTCTGTCTCCAATGAAGATGCAGTTTTGGCAGCCAATTTGGGGCAGTTTAGTCATCACCCGAGGTGGTCGGGAGGCCAAGGAGTTGACGTTGTCAGGACCTGTAGAAGTAGTGAATGTGGTCCTTCAGTCAATTCAGTATCTCGGGTATTCACAACATTTCTTTGCCCTTTCTTAGTTCGGAGTTTCTTTCATTGTGGATTGGCATCTTTTAGCATAATTTCTAATAAAGGGTTGTGTTCATTTTGCTTATTGATCAGGGATGAAAACTTTTATGGCAAAGACACCATCACAGTTGCTGCAAGGAACAAAGATCTAGCTACTTATGTTGATGTCACGATCTTTGTTGAGTCTGTCAACGATCCTCCTTTGATTCGCACTCCTGAATACATAGTCTTGGAGGAAAGTGATGATGGGAATGAATCATTGATCTTTAAGAAAGGGAAAGACAATTTTGCGTTTTCCGTTGATGATCCAGATCTGATCAACTTTCCTGGTATGTTCACTTCAATTTTAGCCTTTGGAAGAATTGAGGAAATATGACTCTTGTGCTAGGAGACTTGTCTTTAATCAATGTTTAATTACTTCTCGGTAACTATTTAGGGAAAAGGTCTGATTTTGTGGTTAGCTTGTCAATGGAGGTCACTTCTGGTGTTTTAGAAGCCATCCTCCCAGTGGAGCTTGTGAACACCACAGAACTCAGGCTAAAAAACAGTTACCAGTGGCAACCACTGCAGACTTTTGTAACCATTTCACAGCATTTTGTGGTCAAGGCAAGAGGTGTCAGATTTCAAGGACCTATTGATGAATGCAACAATATACTTCAACAGTTAAAATACTATGTCAGTACCTACTCATCTCTGCAATTCTCTCTTATTCATCTTGTATTGATCTTTTTAATTCATATCTCTACAATGCAGCAATGCTGGTAATTGGTTATTCATATCACTGACTTGTTTAATGCATCCAGGGTACAGATTATGGTGCTGTGTTGAAAATCATGGTAAATGACATGGGAAACTATGGAATTGGATGCTTCCCCGATTGTGCAGAGAATGTGTCAAAGCCTCTCCAGGCGGAGGCTAACGTCAACCTTATCAAGCGAAGGCCATTGTCCTCCAGGACTTCACACGGTATGTAATTCTTGAATCATGGCCTCCGCATCTTGTACTTTGGTTAAGAAATGAGACTTGTTGAAGCATGTTTACATTCCCTCTGAGGCATTTTTCAGATAGTTTTTTTTTAGAAACATTTTCCCGTGTGGTTGGTCGCGATAAAACCATGGTATTCTATGTGTGACACAGCTCTTGGATTCATAATCATATTGGAGTTTGTTGTGGTGGTGTCTCTTGGAGCAGTGCTGCTGTTTTACACCTGCAAATGTGCAATTTCTCTGATAAACCATGACACCAACAAGGACACTGACCATGCATATCAAACTTCTGTCAGTCAACACATGGTGAGATTTCCAACCCTGCCTTTTTGCTTTCTGTCATCTTGGCATAGTCTGATCATTGGTTTCATACTTTCATATAAACCAGAATTCTTGAATTTCATTAATAGAGTAATAGATAGATGCCTAATTGTAGATGTATCTTCTGACAATGATTTGTTCTCTGTTGTTCTCATTGCCTGTTTGCATTTCTAAAGAGAAAGAACAGGTTAGCAGGAAAAGCAGCCACTTCAACAAGGTCTTGTCCAACTCCTGTTGAATCAAGCGGTACAACTGTCAACTACCGCCAGCGTCGCAGGTAAAAGCCCATTTTATTTGAATCCACCTATTGTGGCTCTTATTGCTTCAATTTTCACGTGTTTGTTCCTTTACATGACAGCTTCAGATTATTCTTATAATCTTTATTGGTCAAAACTTTAATCAAATCAATTTTGAAATTTTAGGGCACGACACCGATTTGAAACACACACCACAAGAAATTCAAATCAAAATGGAGCAGCACCAAGTTCAGATCACTGCAAATTGGAAAAAATCAACTTGACATGTCCCCTTGAAAATTAATAGTCCTACCCAAGCTTTTGAATTGTGGGCAGATTGCAGTTGCAGGAGGTCCACTCCATTCCCATTACCTATCTTTCCAATTCCAATTACCTATCATTACAATTCTTTTACCACCTTGATTAGTACTACCTCCGTCCCTTATTGGGTGTCAAGGTATCTAAGATTGTGAAAATTCACTTATTGGATGCTATAAGAAGTTGGGATGCCCCCGTTTCTTTGCTGCTACTGTATTGTTTTGGCTTCTCCTTTTGTACATTGGTACTAAACTATAGGTTGATATCTATCATTATTGACCAAAGAGTGTCTGCGTTCCTATATGGTTTACAATTTTTCTATGAATAATAACAACCACAATATCAACAACTATCCACTGGTGAACCCGTTGTTTTTGCCAAACATGGCCTAGTCACAGCAAAATCTAAGGCCCTCTGGTTCATTTTTTTGTTCTTTGATTTATGAAGATTTAAGAGGCAGAAGTATAACTTATTAGCCAAATAGTTTCTCGAAAACCTTTTTTAACTTCTTAGAAA
Source organism: Portulaca oleracea (assembly GCA_029582165.1). NCBI lineage: Eukaryota > Viridiplantae > Streptophyta > Magnoliopsida > Caryophyllales > Portulacaceae > Portulaca > Portulaca oleracea. The sequence continues at coordinate 32,177,267 of CM055879.1, read as the reverse complement.
TAATATCTGCCATAGTTTCTATATTTCTTACCTCCAAAAGCAATCTTAAGACAATGATTAAATCAACCTCAAACTTAAGTTACCGAAAACTTTACACAGGCTATCCCACCTTGACCTAAAGGACTAAACATGTCAAAAATATCCAAACTTACTCACCCTACAGTTTCCACCCAACCTTACCAATAACATGTCTAGAGGCTCATTTTCAATTGTAGCTGAAATAATACTGCAAAAAAGATGGCCAAGGCAACATGATCTATTGGATTCAACCATCATTAGCCAAGACTTATCAATAGCTAAGATGAGGACCGATGACACCTAAAGCAAGCATTCCTCAGCAGTTAGCACTCATTAACAAACCCTATGTCATTACAAGCAGCACAAAGGATGATAAATGGAATTAACGAAGTTCTTTGACTTCACATTAGAACAAGTAAAACTTAGGCATCAGATTAGGCAATCCGACTCTAGGTTAACAATGTTTAAGCCAAATGAGCAATCAAGGTTTACAGATGAGTATGCTACCGGGGCACAGAGGAATACTCACGGATAGAGTAGTGAAAACTACGGAAGGATACATATGTTTCTATGAAATGTGATTCAACTTCAAACAACAAACCAAACATTCCAGTTCATCCAACTGGGACATCCAAATAATCCAACCCCAGTACTAACAAGGCCAGGTAAATCCAAACTAAATCTGAAATAAACTCCTACAACTAAAGGGAAGATCAACATTCCATTGCATCTAGCTCCTAACGAGCCAAAAATTTCTTTTGGTTGAATTCATTGTCTACTAATAATCTAATATGGACACTTAACCATCTCAATCCTCAAATTCTCAAATATAAACCACAACTGCATCCCAGCAAGCATCACTTAATTTTACTCCCAGTTTAGGGCAATTAAGATCAATAGAAACCACAGAAACACAGGAATTCGAACTTCAGTGTATACAATACCAAACCACCCAAGACCAACATTTTCACATATATCACAAAATGTGGCTCAATCCAATACCAAATGACAACAATCTCATCACTACTCACAAACACGAAAACAACATGCAACATAAGAAACGCACAAATCAAAATCTACAGCTAAACATGAACAAATAACAACTTAGCAATAGAGTATTCAATAACTAGCAAGAGTATAAAAGCTGCAATGTCATTACCATACCCATTAACAAAACCATTTCAGTTCTTCCAAAGGTTTTACCAAATCCCTACTAGATCCATCCAAAACCGAATAATAACAACACAAAATCCAACAACAATAGCAAAAAAACCACTCTCTCATCTCTCTAAAACCTGAGCTTAGAAAAGAACCACCTGTTTTTGCCAGTCTTGAACCTCTCCTCGAACCTGGCCTTGGTCTCCTTGGCAGCGGTCACCTTCTTGTCACGGGACTGAAGACAATCAGCGGAGACAATGTCCTTGAGATCGACATCCAAGGTGTACCTGGTAGGCATGATGTGGTTGTAGTTGACGAGCTTGACGAAGCACTTAACCCTAGATTTCTTGGCCTGCTTCTTTGCAGAGTCCTTGCGGATGACCTTCTTGGGGTACTTGGAGATTCCGGCGACGAGGCAGTGGCCGTAGGGGCGGTCGCGGGTGCCGTCGTCGAAGTTCTTCACGATCACCGCCTTGCGGCCGGCGTAGCGGCCTTGGAGGACGATGACGGCCTTACCGGGCTTCAGAAACTTCACCATTGTTGCTCTCTTTCGAGGTCCTTCTCTCTCTCTCTCTCTAGAGATGGGTGGGGGAGATTAGGGTTCTTCGGCGCAGAGGAAAGTAGGGTTTGAGGGAAATTGGGGGTTTTATTTCGTGGGTGTCTGCGGTTTGGAGGAGTGAAATTAGGGTTCGGAGTCAATTGGGTTTTTGCTTCTTGGGCCTTTGTGTTTTCTTTTGGGTTTCTTTATGGGTCACATTCGGCCTGCTTGTTCAGTTCTTGTGGATCTAGATTCTAGAGTGTTCTTTGTGTAACGCAGTAAGTTTGTTTTTTTTTAATTTTTTGGGTTTCATTTTTATTAGGGTTGGCAACAATCCGAGTCTAGGTAAACTTGGGTCGGTCAAATTCAGTCAATGTCAAAATTTGGACGGAAAGTTTTTGTCCAGACCCAGTTTTTATTTGAGTAAGATAATTCGGACGGAGCTAAATTCGAGTTCGGATAATAGAGAAAAGAGAAATATTATGTTCGAATATTCGGTCAAGCCGATCAATATCAAAATTTGGAAGGAAAATCTATGTCCGGACCCGGTTTTCCGGGTCGGACAATTCGGGTTTTTTGGGTCGGACAAAATTTGGTCAGCTCTAATTTTTACGAGCGATGAATTGTTTTCTAATTTTTAATGGGAAAATTGAAAAAAGAATGTATACTAGAAGAAAATAACCCGTACTTATAATTTTTTCATGCGTGACCTGAGTTTTGACCCGTGTTTATTATTGGCGTCTAACATCGAGTTAAACTCATCCACAAAATGATCCGGCAATGGTGATATTATAAATTTATAATCCAAACTTTTGCCTTTTTTTAGTTGAGTTAACTCAATGTAGTGATTGAACCGAGCCGACTTGCTAGCCATTCGGTTTTACTCAATCAAAGCTCGATTCGACGAAAGCTTGGTTAGGCTTGAGCTCGATTCGGCTGGATGTCTATCGAGTGGATCTTGAGGCTAGGAGGCTTAACTCGGTTAGGGTCATTTGAGTATTTTAAGTAGGGCATAGACTATGCTCTATAAATATTGGTAAGTTATATATTAATTTAGATGTTCAAATTTTAATATTAGAGTATAAATTTGTTGTTTTCTTTTGGTTTCTTTTTGGTAAAGTTCCGTAAGTCTCAATCATTTATGTTTAAACCTTGCTTGATTATGCCCCTATTGAAAAAAAATATTAATTTCTATTAAATTTTAATACATACTCCGAGCCCTCATAAAAAGTTGATTTTTGCTTTGAATTTGGAATATCTAGAAATTTAGTTGATTTTTGCTTTGAATTTGGACAGTTTTAAATTAAAAATATAAAAATAAAAATTGAGCCACACCAAGCTTCGAGCCGGATTTGAACCCAAGGTATCTGAATCAAGTCGGGCCCGAATTGTAACTTTGAAAGTTCGACGAGTTTCAAGCCGAGCTCGAGTGATATATGTCTCACCCTCATGGCAACCATTGAAGAGCTCAACATGCCCAGTTGTCAAGAGGAAACAATGATCAAGGCCACCGATCAAGGCATTTCCACATTAACCAAGTACTTCATTCGGTTGGGGCCTAAGGATGATGGATCATTTATTACCCTCTTGAGCTATTAGGATATTCCTGAGATGCCTCATAGTTTTTGAGGCCGGATTGCATTCAAACTTTGGTGTTGAAAGAGATTTGTAGGTCAGTTACTGATTAGTGTTATTTCCCCTTTGTAAAAAAAAAGAGTAAAAAAATCAATCATCTGTACTATTTCGCTCTTTAATTTTTTGTTAAATTACCCCCACTTGTTTTATATCTGACTTTCTAACTAGTTAAACTCATTTCACATTTATCTATCAATTTACAATTTTAACTAGTGCTTGTACCCGTGTGATCCACCGGTTAATTTATCTTATTTGTCATTTTTTGTATTTTTTTTACAAGTTTGATTCCCTTTTCTTATTTATTGCTTGATTGAATGAATGATATGAAATTTGCATATGCTTTCCATTATAATGTTTACAAATTACATTATTTATAGGTTGTTTTCTATAGATTGCAGTATCACTTTAACTATAATTTTTTTCTTTCTATAATTCTTTTGTCTCTATTGCCATTGTGCTCCACATTATGAAAAAGAAGAGTTACTAATATTTGGATAATATTTCAAGGTAGGTGAAGTTTTTTTTTTTTAGAAAAATATATTGATGGGCTAGTTTACTCAATTTTTATTCTTTTTTTTTGTGTAGTTTTGTTAGTTTTTGCCAATTATTTTTGTTAAAATTATAATTTATCATGTGAAATTAACCACAACCTCCATCGATTAATATTAAATAGAATTCAAAACTTCAAATAAACTATATTTTATCTATGGTGGAGTTCATAGGTAACAATATCATCCCATATAAAACTTATGGCATATTAATGTTTTAAATTATCTCTGTAATATCTTTGTAGTTTTGTATTAGTCAAAGTAACATTAACCTGTTTGGTTCAACTAGAGAGGAATGGAATGGAATGAAACTTGATACAAAGAGGAATGAAATGAAACTTGATTCTTTGAAATTATATGTTTGGTTGATTAAAGGAATGAAATCAATATCATTGTTATTTTTTGATCTAAATATAGAATGAAGTTAAATAATAAATAATATTATTATTATTGTCAAATTAATTTTTAATTTTCAATTTTTAATATTTTAACTTTTATTTTATTATTTTTTTAAATTTATTTTTATAATAATTATTATTTTTATTATAAATGGGTTCAAATGTGAATTAAAGGAAAATATGAAAATAAAATTATTGGTCTAAATTTTTTTTTATTTTTGAAGATAAATATTGATATTTTAAGGAATGAGATGTGAAACCTCCTAAAAAGGAGAGATATCAAATCCCCTCAAATGAGGGGAACTTGATTCATATGAATATGAAGTTCCATTCCTTAAATTTTTAACCAAACACAAAATGAAGGAGTTTGATACCTTTACAGCATGTCCAATGCTTGTTCCAAAATATTGAAATTTTGGTGGGGGACCATCCTTCCACATCATATAAAATTTCTACTTTTTGGAACTTCATTCCATCCTACCTACAACCATAAGAACTCATTTCATTCTTTTTATTATAGAATATTCAATGTGGGGCCCCTTTTAATTAAAATGTTGTAATTTTGGTGGGAGACCACCTTTTTTTTAAGGTTTAAAATTGAATAAAGAAATATAATTGGATCTCTTCCATGAAACTGTGCAGTGTTTTTAGACAAAGTTCCACACCATCAAAGTTCTTGGGTGGAGGAAAATGAATAGAATTCTATCAGAATTCCTATGCTACAGCCTACAGTGCTGCGTTGGTAGTGCTCTTAGGTATGAAGTTCCATTTCAAAACTTCCAACCACACACACCCTTAATGACTTGAATAATTTTTTTTTTCAAAAAAATAGTTTTATATTGGTGAGTGACACATGGCAACAAAACACATTGATTTGGGTTTTGTTTTAATATACTTAATAGATAATATATAATACTACCACAATATTTAGTGAATCAACCCACAATATTGAATTTAATTACAGATATTTTATTTTATCTTACCCTTAATATTTAGTGAATGAACCCACAATATTGAATTTAATTAAAGATATTTACTTACCAACTACCCCATAGTTTTTTGTGATATGATTTTTCCCCTGACCTCCAAAAGTTAGATAAATTCTTATGACCGTTTGGCAATTATAAATTAAGTTTTTCTTGAAAAGTGTCAATTATGTCAAAATTACGTCCAAAAAAAAAGTAGTAAACACAAATATTCACAGAAATGGCAAGTAAAATTTTGTATCTTTAATTTTTTTGACGCAGAATCTATACTTATCACTGAAAATGTGAAGGTTTTTAGATAAATTTTTATGACCATTTGAAGGAGGTTGATTATATGTGGTGTAGCTTATTGCATAATTATGTGATTGTGCTTTAATATAACATATAAATTTCAGGCACCCAACGCTTATTCACACACTTTACTCAAAAAAATCGTTTTCTTTTTTCCTGTCAAAAAACAAAAAAGAGAGGAAAAAAGAAAAACAAAAATTTTGTCTTTTCCTTTTAGATGAACAAGCAAATTATCTTTTGTTTGTGATTTTTCTTTTTTAAAATTTAAAATTGTGCTCTCTTGGCTTCTTGTTTCCCTTTTCTTTCCAATTTAAATCTGTGTAGCTAGCATCGTGTATATTCATAGTCATGGCTGCCCCAGCAGTTTTGCAGAACCAGAAGGATTTACTTCACTTCATTCCAATTTTTAAAGGTTATCATACATTTTCATACGTTCCTTTTGTAATTTTTGTCAGGTGTTAATTAAAAAATTTTGAAAAAAATTTAATGATGTATGTTATTTTAAAATTTCAACCTTGGAATTTCGTTGTATTTTTTTTGTTAAAGATCTAAATGGATTTCGTTGATTCATTATTAAGTTTCGTTCATTCATTCTAATTTTTCAAGGTTATCATGCATTTTCACGTATTCCTTTTATTTTTGTTTTTTTCCCAAGAGTTAATGAAATCTTAAAAAGTTTAAAGCAGCGTCTTTTTATTTCAGAATGTCAACATGAGAATTTCGTTCCTTGTCGTTTGAAGAAAAGATTCAAGATGATTTCATTGACAACCCTAGAAAATGTTCCTTAATTAAATTGGAATTGGTGAGTTTTGTAGGAGATGGAGTGAAATCTACTGGCTCATTAATAGAGAAGAAGATTGACATTTTGGAGAGTTTAGCATCCAATGTAAGCATCTTTTTAACAATTTTGTTCAGTCTATACTCTATACATGATTTACATAATCAAATTTATAATCTTATTATCATATTAGTAAATGGTATAGTTTAAAGGACAAAGGATGGAAAGATAGATCTATAAAGAGTGAAAACTAAACCTTATTAAACTATATTTACTTTTCTCATGTGTTGTGCTTCATGCATGCAGATCAGCAATCGTCGATCGCGTATATTACTAAATGATCGGTTGTTAATGGAGCTTGTCCCCCGTTTAAATCCCGAGGAAATTAGGGGCTTATTTGCTCCTCCACGTTGGGGTAATATTAATTATAACAAATTTAATTGATGATTTTTTTTTTCGAAACTAAACATTAACCCAAAGTTAATTTTACAGGAGAGGAGATTCCATTAACACCATTTTATGTAGCAAACGTAGGACAATGGGATAAAATCAGCAACATAGACATGGATAAAGAGGTCCTTTCATTCAAATTTCTTATCGTTATCAACTCAAGACTTTAAAAAAAAAGATTTTCAGAATATAGAACTTTATAAACTTTAATATATTCTTTTGAAACTAACCATATATTATATATACTCGTGATATTTAAATATATAATGCCTTAAACTAGGGTTTAATGTTTTGATTGTTGCAGGATAGCATGACGAAGGCCATGAGGCATAGTAGCAAAAAGAGCAAATGCAATGTTGATAGTGAGAAAATGGCGGTGCTTAGTGCATGGCATAGAATTGATTGTAGAACTAGGGAAGCTCTTCGACGTACCTACCTCTCCAACCTCATTACGGGCTACGAGGTACATGATTTTATTTATTCCTTTTCGTTATCACAGAAATAGATTATAATTTTCTTAATTAACAAACATTCACAAAATTTTAGTGAGATCGTCTTGTTTAAAAAGAAAATATAACGATACTAATTCTATAAGGATATAGACATATCTATTCATGGGGAAACAAACTTGCATATAAAATCTCTTGAACTGTAATTTTGTTAAGCATGTAGGCTCATATATTCTTTGTTTCTTCGATTTTTTTTCTTTTTTTAATACTTTGCTTGTTTGATTTAGAGATCCATCCGGGCATTTGTTTAGGAGGACAATGATTCTAATATTTTTGAGATCAAAGTTCAAGATCCGTTCTATAGATTATTAATTCATGGCATATGCGAGGTATTGCTTTCTTGCGCATCATTATAGATTTTTCATTGAAATTTTGTACAATCTATACCGGTTCTTAACATCGATAAACCTCAGAAAAATAAGCAATTGTATTAATTTTCTTGATAATAGTCTTGTTCTTCTTTGCGTTACAACAGTTCTATAATTTGGTCTCCATAACCGAGACAGAGATTCGAGGATCAGAAATGGTGAAGACGATGAAAATTAAAAAGAAAAAAAAGGGATCGATTGAGTTTCCAGACCTCACTCTCTCGCATTTCTTGAAACTGTCAAAGGAAGGAGTTTGGTGAATTTGTTGGACAAGAAACCAAGTAGAGGACTATAGCATTATCCACTAAAGTTTGTTGAATTAATCATACATTGTTGCTTATGAAGTAATGCTTTAGTTTTAGTGGTTAACATGTATTTTAAGTAAATATTTACTAAGATGTTAATTAGGGCCTTAATGTATATCTATACACTAGCAAGTTTTGTATGTAATAAAATAAAATAGTCTTCCATCCGATTATTTTTCCTATCTTAGGAAGATATGTATTTCTTGCATTTCTTAATATTTGTCACCTTAAAAATCATACAGACGACTATTAAAAATTTTGAGAAATATATATATATATATATAATGATTTATTATGTGAAGCCACTATCATTAGATTCATGGGAAAAAAATACTTTCATAGAAATATAGTTTTATAATTTTTTGGAAATTTATTATTAGAAATTGATAGTTAAAGTCTTGTATTGGAGAGCATGAAAAATCAAAAGTGACAAATATTAAGAAATAGAAGTAATATATCTTTTTTTATTATTGAAAGCTATTAAAATGCTAAAAATTTAGAAAGATAACAAAGGTTAATGACACCCTTGTTCCTTGTAATCTTAAGAAATTATTTACCTTGTTACATCAATAATGGCAATTTAGTCTCTGGCAATTATTTTGTTGTTGATTTAGTCGGCTGAACTTCGCCTATACTTTGTGACTTTGGACCTCCAGTTAAATCTTATCGTGATAATGTTTTTGGGGAGTGTGTCTAAATCTTGCTCTTTGTTCGTTGACAATCTTCTATATGGGGTTTATACTTTGAATTTGAAGAATTTATTTGTTGATTCTAGTTGTGTTTTATGCATATATTCGTCAAAAAGTGGGGAGACATAGTGAGAGATTTCGTTTTGTGCGGGTAAAAAATAAATAAGCGTGTTTGAATGATATTCATATCCTTAATGGTTAGTGTTTTAATGGATTTGTGTTGAATATCTTGTGGGTAAAATTTAACAAGTTTCAGGGGTTTCGTCCCTCTTCAAGAAGAACATATCATAAGGAAGTTTGGGTTCCTAAAACTAAGCGGTGTGGGGTGTCTTCTCCTAATGCTAGCCATGGTGGTGACTCTGTAGGCTCTTTGGACTCAAACCGAACATTTTCTATCCCAATATGTGCCGATTTGAGTAAACTAAAAGTTGTCTCAAGTCCCATTGATCCTCTTGGTTTTATTTCTTCAATTTCGTGGTTGCATCTGGACGTGTCTTCTAGACCTAAGCTGAACGATAGTGAAGACACTTTGTCTCTCCGATATGAGTCTGATACTCTTCCTAGCCTCGAGGATGCCATCTTCGAGGGCTTGAAAGTTGAAATTAGAAGGAAGCGAAATGAAAAGGCTTTGTTGAAATCTAAACGGAGAAGGGTTGTGGATGCTACTTGTAAGGCTAAGTCTACGTCTAATGAAGCTCTTAGAAAGCCAAAGAATTTATTAATATTGACGCCAGTGGCGGATCCAACCGCTTAATTTAGGGGTGTCCAATATATTTGTTACGTTTTTCAATTTACTATTTCACAATCTTGTATAATAAGCCAACATATAATTTGATAAATTAACGGTCAAAGTTTAAAATTTTTGACATAATTAATCAAATTTGGACAATTTATTTAGGACGGACAAATTAATATTTTAGGGTTTTTGGCTTACTGCTAAATTGGACACCCCTATTATATTTTTTGAGACTTTTTTACGGTGTCCACTTACTCCAATTAAGAAAATTTCTTCTAAATAATATTAGAAAATCACAAATTTGTCTTTGGATAGGGGTGTCCGTGGACACCCCAACATAAGCTTGAGATCCGCCCATGATTGACGCAATTCTTACTCACAAGAGGATTGTGGTGAGAAAAGTTTATGGGTTATGTTGCTGAAATTGAGGTCTTCTTCTTTAGCTTGGTAAAATTATTCTTGCCTAACCTAATATAATCTAACTTAAGCTTACCTTACTTTATAACTTTTATCATCCAAAAGAACATGACTTACTTTTAGATAATTTATATTTAAATTTTTTTATTTAACTTACATAATTTATTGTAAAATAAAAAAGAAACAGGTGATGTGACATTTAACTAACTCTACTACTTTTATCACCTAACTTAATATTTCACTCTAAAAGAATAGAGCCTGAATTTGAAATTGTACAAGGGCGTGTTGAAAATCTGGATAAAATGAGTAGGGTAAAATTTTACATATATTTACCAAAACTTACTGATATTTACCGTAATTAAAAAATAAAAAAATTTTAATTTTGGTATTTTAGAATAAATTTGACAAAATTTACCAAAACTTAACTTTTATCCAATTACCTTTTATTCATAAATTTGACAGAGGAACTTTAACAAGTTTCGTACAGTATTAGTAACATTAGGTTTAACTAGGAGATGTAATAATAATAATAATAATAATAATAATAATAATAATAATAATAATAATAATAATAATAACTTATATTATTTATTAGTATAAATTGAATTTACACCTATCATCATAACCATTTACCCAAAAAAAAAGAAAAAGAAAAAGAAAACGCGAGGCATAAATTGTCAAAACTATCATTAATATTTCCAAATAGTAAAAAATGCCATTATAATTTCTGAAAGTGTAAAAAATGCCACTCATCCCAAATGTTACCTATTGCTGCCGGTTAAAAACCCTAAACAAAAAAAAGGAAAAATGATTCAATTCCAAAACTCGGTTCGAATAGTTCCCAATCTTAATTCATGCTAGTTTTGTCTCCCCCTCTCTCTACTCTCTCTCCAATTGAACTCGCTTAGTCACGAATTTCTTTGTTGATTACCCGAATTCTGCCTGAATCTATCTCTCGAAATCCCCCATCTTTCTGGCTTGGATTCTTTAAGCAAATCAACGATGGTGCGTCCTTTTCTTTTTTCCTTTGTTATTTTACATCAATCGATGTTTGATACTACCATTTCATTCATTTATGATGAATTGACGATGTTTTTGTTAATTTCTTTGTCTGGTGTTTTGACTGATGATTACAGAGGAAGGTGAGGGTTGAGAAGCATTTTTCCTTTTTTTGTTTAGGGTTTTTAACCGGCAGTAGTAGATAACATTTGGGATGAGTGACATTTTTGACGCTTTCAGAAATTATAATGGTATTTTTGACAATTTAGAAATATTAATGGCAGTTTTAACTATTTGGAAAAAATGAGTGGCATTTTTATGGCTGCACTCCATCCTTGCTCATGAGAGTTTTCTCCCGCCCGCTGCTTGGTTTTCTTTCTCACAGTCTCTCCTCAAAACCCTAGAAACCCGACACTACCCCCCATTTCTCTCTCTAACCCTCGCAGCAAATGAAGCTCGTTCGGTAAGTTTCTCTTCTTCATTTTCATGTCGATCTTTTGTTTTACTGCCTCTTCTTCCGCTAATTTGAGTTCTGACTTCTGAGCATTCTGTGTGCAGGTTTTTGATGAAATTGAACAACGAGACTGTCTGTCTCCATTGAGCTCAAGAATGGCACCGTTGTTCATGGAACCATTACAGGTTTCTCTCTACTCTTTTTTTTCTTTGTTTGCTTTCTGCTCTTCGTTTTCATTTTGTTTCGGTCAAATTAGTTGTTTTAGATCTTCTTTTTGTTTTGTTGGGCCATTTTACTGCTGCACTGTGAAATGAGTTTGACTGAATTTGCTATATTTGTAACTATTGTTGATGTGTTTGAATATATTTCTGTTTCAGTGTGGTTTATACTCTTATGGTGCCCTTGCGAGTTATTAATACTTGGATTGTCTTGTCCTTACTTCCAAGTGAGGGTATTGGATGGATTGGAGATTGGAGAACTTGATGGTTAGCTACTTTGAGAATAAAAAGACCTTGGGGGGTTTTCAGGATGTGGTTGATGCCTTTTAGATGGAGAACATTCTTTTATACAGGTTATTTGTGGTTTCTAATTATTCATAGACAATTGGACTACTTGGTGGTTTGATGGATCGGGAAAATTGGGTATGCATAACATATATTTTGATAGGAAGGCTTGTATAGATGCTTGAAGATGAGATGGTTAAGAAAACCCACCACTGCCATGAGGACCTCCGCCTATTCGTCATAGAGGACCTCCAGCAGCAGCAGTAATCTAAGCGCTAAAGTTTTGTTTGAAAGACAAGTTGACTATACATTATTCTCTATATATTATTCTTAATATTATATGTTTCTATGATGACAAGTGATCCTATCTTGTAGATAGTCAACGGATTGGAACAACTCTCCCAAGATATTGAATATAAGAAGATTGGAGATCAAGAAGATTGGATTAAGATATCTTGGATTGAAGATCAAGAAGATTGGATTAAGATATCTTGTGAGGTTGCTGTCAAATACAAGATATCGAATATAAGGGATCAAGATATCTTGTGAAGATTGGAGATCAAACAAAATCTAGAAAGAATCTTCAACTAAGGAAACACCAAGACTAGCCGTTGCACCAAGCATCTATATAACGAACGGTTGCATCCCTTTTGTAATTAACGATTCCAAGCAAGATAAATCGTGTGTAGGAATTTTGTGATAGAAAATTCTGAGTGTAGCTACTTGGTTGTGAGTAGTGAGTTGTGTAACCAGAAGGTGTGTTCTGGTGAGGACCTCATAGTCGTGTAACTAAAGTGAAGTGACCTCACTTTACTGAGTTCAAGCCATTCTTCCTGCCTCAATTGTGAGGCCACTGCTGTAGAAATTCATCTTGAATCTTCTGCCCTTGTAAGCATCTGTTGAGGACCTCATAGTCCTTGACAGTGTCGAGTTTGTAACCTCCTCTATTTTCTAGCACTTTAAGTTTATCAATAAAGAAGTATTATTCAGATATATAAGTGCTATTAACGTTCTTGTGTTGATTAAATGCAGAATTTTTATACAACCCTATTCACCCCCTTTAGGGTTATTTCAGATGGAGATTGGGAGTTGGATGAGTTCTGGAGTGTGGAGGAGGTTAGGTGTGGTATTATGTTGATTTTTTTTCCTCTCGGAGAAATAATGTGAATTGGAAGTTTCGCAGCTGGTGTAGGCTCAGTGGCGAAGTTCCTTGACAAATGTCACATTGAGTGTGATGGCGATGACAACTGAAATGTTTTGACTATGGCATAAACATATGAGAATCAACCTGTGAGCATAAATTTTGGAGCATATTAATGTTTTTGAGTTTAGAAGTGAGATTATCTTAGATATCTTCACAAGACTAAGCTAGGTTGAACTTAGAGTAAGCTTGCATTGGAGAGAAATGGAGGCGGAAGGCTAATACTATATTATTGGTCTTGGTGGGGGATGCTCTTGGTAGCTTGTATTTATATGAATATGGAGGACCCGGAAAAATTCCCGTTCGGGGAGATTGTTTCGGATGCGCTATTTAAGTGATCAGGAGCTGACTAAGGTTGCTTATTTTCGAAATTCATTTTCGGGGTGATGAAACTTTATTTATTTTATAAATCCGTTTTTATTATTTAAATACTTGAAATTACACCGAAATATATTAATAATGATTCAAAATCGGCCCACACCAATTTCAGACCCAAAAGGAAGCAGGCGGGCCGCTAGAACTGTCAAAACCCGCGTGGGTTTTGATAGCTAGCTCTTGGGCCGGGCCGCCTATCTCCCTTGGGCCAGAGAACATGGATTGGAAATAATAAAACCCGTGAGGGTTTTATTGATTCCAACACATTTTTTCTCGGTTTTCCACTTTGAGTTGGGTGTGAGGAAGATATTAAATCATTTCTTAATCATTTTAGTGTAAATTTCAGCATTAAATAATTAAACAGATTATAAAAAGAATAAAAGAGTCGCCAGCCGATTTAAGGAAACCGACAAACCATAAAATTAATAAAATAACTCCGGTCTACGAAACCCGACTCTAGGTCCGGGGGTAAGGTTACGAATTCGAGAATTATAAGAATTCTCGAATTCGCCTGTTAGAAAACAGACTCTACTGAAATCGACATTAAAATGAAAATAGAGTGGGGATAAGTTTAATTAATTTCGCAACTTTATATTCTTAACATGCATTATAAAATAAGGTTTTTATTTACAAAATATGCACAAGTAATGGAAATGAAATACGAATTACATAATTAAAATAACAATAACGAAAGAAACATAAGGGCGAACCTCGTTGGTTTAGGAATCCGAATACGCCGATCAAAACCTTGACTTCCTTTGACTTGGTGGATGGAAGGGTGAGTATGAGGATGATGGAAATGTGATATATGGGTAATGATGTGATGAGAATTTGGTAGAGTAAAGGTAATGGTAATATGAGAATGGATATAATAAAGAGAGTTTAAGAGAGTATATGTAGGATTATGATGATAGCTGGTGAAAATGAATGGAATGGAGGGGGTATTTATAGGTGATGAGGGTAGTGTTTAGGATGGTAATGGAGGGAGACACATCCCAACAATCATGCCTCTATCCCCATGCAGAGCCTTAAGTAACACGCTATCGTAACAATATACAAAGCCCAAAACCTAAAAGAAAAAAAAGGTTGAAACTTGAATGTACTAGCCCAACAAATTTCTAATATGTGAACTACTTGAAGATATTTAAGATAATAAAAAAAAAAGCAAATTTTGAGGCAGAAATACATGTAGGAAGATTGATAACACAGAAATCAAAGGGCGCTAGGAACCAATACACAGAAACACTGTGGTGTTCCACCAGAAATGTTACATTAAGGTGCATCCTGGTAACGTGTGTGAGAGCTTAGGTTAAGACACAGCCGGTTTTCTCTTGTCTGCAGTAGCATTTCAAGCCGGCAGTATAAGATAAAGAAAACACAACCAGCAAGCAAATAATTCTCCATAATTTGAGCAGCTTTCCAAAGGCTAATTCATTCAACACCACACTGCAAAATACCACCATCATCTCCCACTTAGTCTAAAATTGGGTTTCAAACATCAGATGCACCAGATAAAAGACCAAGCATGCAACCACAAAGTTGTAGCGGCAAAGCTGTTCATAAAAGATAACAGTTGGGATTGCTTATGTCAGCGGGTTTTCTATTCCCTGAAACGCGTCGTTTTGCCTTGCTTATGTCAGCAATCCGTGTGTAGGATTGATAAAACCCGTGCGGGTTTTATATTTAAAAATCTGGCGCCAAAACTTGATCATTATCCCATGATATTAGTCCATGTGTTTTGACCTTAAAGCTTGACTTGGTGATTATTATATGTAGGGGAAAAACAGTGTTGGTTCTTGCCTTTCTATTTGGGTTTTCTTATATTCCCAATGCATTGAAGACTATAGAAGTTCTTCAATTTGTAACCAGATCTCATATTCTCGTCACAATTCCTAAGGGCATCGTTAATTTTTGTGTCTTTTATGATTTGATACCATCCAAGTACAACATGCCTCAAGGTTAAAGGGCTTTTTATGGGTATGATGGCCATATTATATGTATTTGGTGATGTTTCTGGCTACACAATTGTTCTTTGGTTACATCCAGCTTTTTACTGGATATTTTAGGAGCTGTTTTTCCTTGGACAGGACTGAAATGGTCTAGCCTTTCATTATTTTGTGTATGCTGGTTGAGGAGTTTTTTGCTATATCTGCCATTTGTGTCCAGGAGTAATGTGTTTGCCATTTTTGCCAAAGTCTTACAAAAATTTGTGGCATATACAGGTCAGGGTTTATGAAAAGTTTATAATATGAGCATGATGAAGATTATGTGGAAGGATTCGTAAATTTGATAAGAAGCTCTAAAGATTCTATTCATCGTTTGTTTCTTTTCTTGTCTACATGAGTTTTGTGTATACATTTGAGTGATGTTCAATAATGGTAAGTTTTTGTTCTGTGGTTCTGAGCCTATTAGAGCTTTCAATGGAAGATGTAACCATGTGCCTTAGTCTTTTGAGTTATTTGGTATTGTTTTCTCCAAAATTTGGTGCTGTGATTATCCTGAGAAATTGCTTGTAGACATTCGTCGCGGTGGATATAGTATTATGAGCACTGTTATTTTCACTTGCCTTGTTTTGGAGTTGTGATCATTCCACATATTGCGTGATTCACCCTGTTTACTGCTTTTATTGTGGCGTATAAAGTATACTTTCAAGATTCAGGTGTTTGCCAGCGGATTAGTAGCCCTTAGCTATGTGCAAAAACTGAGTTTTCTTGAGATTGAGACGTGTCCAGAACCTTCGTTGTTCAACTATAAAATAAAATTTTCTGCTTAGTTCTTGATGCTGTCATGCGTGATGAAATTAATATCCCTGTTTGAAAATGAAGCTGCAACAAGGAAATAGGGAATAATTTATTATCTTATGTTTCATTCGCCTCATAATTGAGATTTTGCTCTGGATACCCTCCTTCCATCCATATTGACTTTAATTATAGATTGAGTGGATATTAAGATAACTTCAATTTTATTGGATATCTTCCAAGAGAAAAAAAATTAATGAATTACTTAAGTGGATAATATGCGTTGGGTTTACTATTGAACAAAATAGTGTCTGATGCAATGTGAGGGAAAAAATGGTTGGAAGCTTCATTAATCAATTCGGATCCAACTCAATGTCTGATGCAATGTGAGGGCAAATTTGTAAAAGTTAATTCTTAGATTTTATTTGTAAAAGTTAATTCTTAGATTTTACTATTGAACAAAATAGTGTAAAAGTATATTTGTATTTATTGGCAATGCAGCACATTTCCCCCGGGCCTATATTATTATACTGGAGCTATTGATAGGTTGCAAAGGATATGTCATATATATCTTCCGTAATACATAATACTGTGAACTTATAATTGCACTTAAAAAAAATTGTCTAAACTATTTGAACCAGCTTAGTAGACTAGTAGTAGTCCAATCGTATTAATTAAAAAGAATAATTATATAATTATTATATTGTTGATCATTCAACTGCGTGCAGATCTGTTTTAATGATACTATGTGTTGCACATTAAAAGTCCAAGGTCAAATCTGTATAAAATAAGCCAAAATTCACAGCTAACTACGACCATTCCACACGTATTCCACTCCTATCTAAATACTTCACACAACCACAAAATATTAGTATATAAACATCCACCACATATCCAATCTTCTTCATTGCACCATCACCTGTAAAAATGGCTAAATTCCTTCAGTTCATATGTTGCTTTCTTGCTATCTTAGCCTCAACTTTTGCAGCTCAACCATTCAAAGCACTAGTGGCTCCGATAACCCAACCCGACCCGTCTTCCTCTCTTTTCGCCATTACCCTTAACAAAAACGAGAAACTCGTAATCGATTTGGAGTCGCCCTTGTCTTGGCATCACTGTCCCAAGGGATTCCCTAGAGTCTCCTGTCATTCTCCACAGTGTTTATCTGCTCAGTCTCAGAAGTCCCCATTTTGCCATCTAAACCTACCAAAAACCCCTTCAAAACCCCCAACTTGTACCTGTTTCACCCTGCCTTCCAACCCCATCAACAAAACTTGCGCCTCGTCTCAGTTGACATACACCAGTGTCTCCACCAACGCAACCGACGGACACAACCCCTTGACAGAGGTAGTTTACAGCAAGGTGCACATGTCCTGTGCCCCTAAAACTCTGTTTAGGACACTCCCTAAGGGATCCTCTGGCATTGCCAGCCTTTCGAAAGGACCCCTTTCAATTGTGTCCCAGTTTTCGACTTCGAAAGTGCCTAAGAAGTTTGGGCTATGTCTTGGTGATCAAGGGGTGGCATTCTTTGGGGAAGGACCCTTTTTTGTACTGCCCCCGCCCGGGAGAAATCTGAACCAGTTGTTGAGCTCGACGCCGCTTGTGAAACACCCTATTGACCCTCTAGGGTACTACATTGGCCTGAAGGGTATAGCAATCAATGGAAAAGCAGTCAGATTCCTGAAGAGAATGCTCCCATTTGATGCTCTTGGCAATGGTGGTGTCAAGCTCAGTACTGTCAACCCTTACACCACTCTCAGGAGCCACATTTACCGGGCGTTTCTGAGTCAGTTTGCGAAGGCTACAAAGGGTGTCCCACGGGTCCCAAAAGTGGCCCCGTTCGACCTGTGCTTGAACTCGACAAGTCTGGGATCAACACGGGTCGGGCCAGGGGTGCCCCAGATTGATCTGGAGCTGTCCAGTGGAGGGAACTGGACCATCTTCGGGTTCAACTCGATGGTACAGGTGGCGTCTGATGTGGCGTGTCTGGCGTTCGTCGATGGTGGTGAGAGGGCTGAGCAGGCAATGGTGATTGGGTTGCATCAGATGCAGCATAATTTCTTGGAGTTTGATTTGGTTAAGTCTAGGCTTGGGTTTAGTGGGTTGCTGTTCTTCTTCCAAACTACATGTGGTAACTTCAATTTTACGTCTGGGGTGAATTGATCGAAGAAGGTGATTAGTTTGTGTGTGTGTTGTGTTTGATTGGGTATACTGTTTGTGGATTAGGAAGTGATTGAAACATTTGAATGTCTGAATGAAGTTGTGTGTGCAAGAACTGCTTGTTTTTAATGTAATAAGGGATTTTCTCATTCCAGAATGTAAACCTCTGCTTGATCTTTTCTTTTCTTTCTTGAAAAGATGAATTCCCAATGTATACAGAAAGGTTTCAGTAAATATTTACAACTCTCTGATTTTATATGTAGACATCTGCTTACAAGTAGTTAATTAATCAAAAGGTTTTTATTTGAATTGGAATGAAATGAGGGCAATTTGGGCACCCTATAAATATGGAGGTAGATTTGATATCAAAAAATATAATTTTATTCTTTTGGGACCACCGACATACAAAAAGAAATTACGAATTATTAGATTCCAATTATTAAAATTATTAGAATCCAATTTTCCATAAAAAAGAACATTTATAACAAAGTCAAATAATGCTAAAAGATTGACAATTAATTAAGTTGAAAGAACAATTATAGGATGAAAAATAAAATAATTTTATAGCGATATGAAAATAGTTTAGGATTTTGGATTTATAACACATAAAAAGATCTATCAAAAGTATAATTGTATAAATTCCGTTTTATGTGGATGAAGTAATTTAATTTTTGAAATAGTATCATCAAACATAAATATATCATCCAATTTTTCATGTTCATGAGCCTTATAAGCTTCGTAAGCTGTTGGTGATAAACTAATATAATATTTATTTATTTTTAATTAGATAAGCAGTCCAATTTGTTGGGCTCCTATCTTAGGGTAATCTAACCCAACAAACCTTTATTGGAATGAGATTCGGAGATGTCAATACCTGATCTAGGCCCAACTTTCCATTCACAACATTCTCTCGTTCTTGATAAGTAAAGAATGCTCCCAAAAAATCGAACACGGAGGAGATGGAAACCCTTGCCACTAAAGGCAAGGGCCAATAGGCAATTGTAACTAGGAAATTACTCGTATCTTCAAGCAATGGTTGCAGTGGATATATTGTTAATTGATATTAACCAACATCAGAGATGGTAATGAATCCTGAGCTTAATCTAGACGTGCCAAGTCTTGATTCATTTATATAGACCTACATCCTGTTTTACTTATTCTCGTTATGTTTTTTAACATCTACCTAAACTTACTCTATTGTATCCAACCTTACATTACCTCTTTGAGATCAATGTATGGATATTAGTTAGAAGAAGAGTTGTGACATATGATTGTACATTTATATATGTCTACTATCCATCTCAAAGCCATAAATAGCTAGCTAACCTAATCACAAAATCAAAATCTAAAAGCCAAGCCGCGAGCATGCACGTGGTTTCCAGGCTGTGTGGTACTGATCGATCTCTGATTGCCCAGGATTCCCGTTAATCTTCAGTTCTTGCACCTTCAATGCTCCACATCTTGGACCTCTACTGCTCCCACACGTATATTACATTGCTACTATGTTGTACTTTTTAAATCACATAACATTTGTATATAAATCAGCATGATCGCATCGTAAAGGCCTTCATCCATATCCATTATTACCTCGAAAAAATGGCCAAGTTTCTTCACTTGATGTGCTACTTTCTACTTGCTTTAGCTTCAACTCTGGCAGCTGGTGCTCCTCAACCATTCAAAGCACTGGTTGCACCCATAACCCAACCCAACTTCTCCTCCCCACTCCTCACCATAACCCTCAACCGAAACGAAAAACTCCTGATCGACATCGAGTTGCCCTTCTCCTGGCACCATTGTCGTAAGGGCTCATTTCCTCACGTCGCTTGCCGGACCTCACAATGTGTCGCCGCTCAGTCTTACAAACCACCATACTGCCATTTACAAACCCCAAAATGCCCGTATCGTAACACCAATTGCGTAACCTTACCCGCGAATCCAATCACCAAAACATGCGCCTCGTCGCAATTGACCTACACCAGGGTCACTACCAACTCAACCGACGGGCACAATCCCATATCCACGGTGGCCTACAACAAGGTGTACATGTCCTGTGCCCCTAAGGCTCTGTTTCGAGGACTCCCTAAGGGCTCCTCCGGCATTGCCAGCCTCTCCAAAGGCCCGCTTTCTCTCGTGTCCCAGTTTTCGACCTCAAAAGTGCCCAAGAAGTTCGCGCTCTGTTTCGGTCCTCAAGGGGTGGCATTCTTCGGTGAAGGCCCGTTTTACCTGAACGGACCCACCGGGTTGGATAACTTGACCCAGTTGTTGAATTACGTCCCGCTTCTAACCCGCCCGAATGACCCCTTGGGGTACTACATCGGCCTCAAGTCAATTTCAGTGGCAGGACAAGCGGTTAAATTCCCACAGAAAGTTCCTCAAGTGGCGAAACTCAGCACTGTTACACCCTACACGATTCTGAGGAGTGACATTTACCGCGCCTTGGTGGATCAATTCTCGAAGGCAATGAAGCAGTTCCCACGTGTGCCCAAGGTGGCCCCGTTCGAGCTCTGTTTCAAATCCTCCAGCTTGCCATTCGACAGGATCGGGCCGGTGGTGCCACGGATCGACTTGGGGTTGGCTAGTGGATGGAATTGGACCATGATCGGGTTCAACTCGATAGTGCGGTTGCCAGGGGACGCCACGTGTCTGGGGTTTGTTGACGGCGGGGACAAGGCTGAGCAGGCTGCGGTCATAGGGATGTATCAGATGATGCAGAGTTTCTTGCAGTTTGATTTGGTTAAGTCTAGGCTTGGGTTGAGTGGGTTACTCTTCTTTGTCCCTACTAATTGTGATAACTTCAACTTCACATCTGCAGGGGTGAACTAGTATAGTATTGAAAATGATAAGAAATAATGAGGGTGACTGACTATGATTATGTGTGCTAGAATTCCATGTTTCTATTCAAAGTATTTCCTCATTCTTGGATCTGATCACAATTCATGATAAAATAATGCACCTGCACGTCCTGTGCTTCCATGTTAAAGTTAAGATATGGTTTTAAAATTCCATGCACATATTATATTACTGTTGACTATAAGGGTAGCTGATCCCACCATAAATTCATATTTGCTAATTGGATAATAATCTTTTCCATTATCCAAAACCGTTGAAGTTGAGGAGTAGTGTACTAATATAATAAAATAAAAGTTAAATTGTTAAAAGAGAAATAACAAATAAAGTAAGTTATTGTAGCTGGGATACATCTAATTTTTAGGAGGTTCGTTTATCATGTTAGCCTTTCTTTCCTTGTACAACTTCTTCTTAAAGTATCTCGTCGTTTCTTTTGAATCATCCGTCTCTAAGAACTCCGAAAGTTTTTGTTAACTAGATTGCCAGATAATAAAATTTACAATCTATGTCCGATCGAAAGATCTAGCTAACCGATTTTCAGATCAGATAAGTGTATATATCAACGAATTATAAAACACTTATACAATCATAATTATTGTACTTCATTTATGGGTCTAAAGGTGCAAATATGATATATTGATATTAAGTTTCTAAGCTATTGGATACTAATTCACAACAAAGCAATATTGTTTTATGAGTCAAAGTTGTAAATTAATTATTTTTAGATAATCGATTCATTATTCAAAATTTTCAACCCCATCCATGATCTGAAAAAGGATACAGATTGGTGAACCAATCAACCAACTTAAAAAAGTGTTCGTTAATTATCAATTTTTTCGGATTAGATCTCAGATTACAATTTTTTTGCCCACCCTTAATGGATAACGTAATTAGGTAGCTGACAAAGGGCCATGACTCGAATACGAGGCTGTACAATGAGCTTGCATATTGCCATTGGCATGGATTGCTAAATAACAGTCGAACATGGCAAATCTCATACACTATCTATCTATCCAAGTAGTTCTTTTGCGATTAGATGTTGATCGATATACATATATCATTTCGACAATGGCACTTACAGTAGCAGTATATGAAATTCAATTTATTTTTTTGTAAATCCCCATATATAGGATAATAATCTACTATACTTAATGTTCTGAAGTCTACACCGATTCCCCGTTGGTCTTGAGTTCTTGCACATGGACATCTTGGACCGCTAGCTTAGTTACTACTTCCACACGTATATTACATTGCTGCTATAGTGGGGAAATTGGATTCTAATAATCCCTACTTTTGCAAATTGGATGACAATAATCCCTACTTTCAATTTGTATTCTGGTGGTCCAAAAAAAAAAAATTGTATTGTAGTGGTACCAAATCCATCACCACATTCTTTTTATTTTTTTCATGCCTACCCCATATAGTTTTTGTTTTTTTCGTTCCTACCCCTAGATAGATAATGAAGTGTAGTTGCTAACACATTTTTTAAATTATTTTTTTTGAATTCCGAGCAATTACTATGATTTTTTAAAAAGAATAAAATTGAAAAAATCATAAAAAATTGAAAAAAATTGGGAGAAGTGATGTAAATTCATTAAAAATCGTGGTAAAGTGTTATACAAAGTTTTGAATCAAATGCAATACAAAATCTATGATATTTAGGGTATACTCTCGATTATATCCCACTACAATACAATTTTATTTTATTTTTTGACAATCAGAATACAAATTTAAAGTAGGGATTATTGCCATCCAATTTGCAAAAGTAGGGAATATTAGAATCCAATTTCCCGCTATAGTGCGCCATGTAGGGCTATTTTTGAATCATGGTTTCCGGGCTGTATGTATAGTATTCTTCGCTGGAACCTTCATTCCATTATTTCCGGTCTGGATTGTCCTTGCATTAATTCTCCGTTAGTCTTCATTTCATGCACGTACCTTACATTGTTTATAAATAGCTAGGCATACGGTTTCCTAAACCTTATTCATTCCATTATTAAAACTACCTCCAAAAATGGGCAAGTTTCTCCCCTTGACTTGCTACTTTCTACTTGTTAACGTTATAGCTTCGACTCTGGCTGCTCCTCAACCTTTCAAAGCACTGTTTGCTCCCACAATCCAGCCCAACTACTCCTCCCCGATCCTCACCATGTATCTCAACCGAAACGGAGCATACCTTATCGACATCGAGGCTCCCTTCTCCTGGGGCCATTGTCGTAAGGGTGCATTTCCTCACGTCTCGTGCGAAACCTCTCAATGTTCAGCCGCGCAGTCTAATTACAAACCGCCATTTTGCGACCTACCAACTCCGAAATGCCCGTCGAAGAATTACACCAATTGCCTAGCCTTGCCTTGGAATCCACTCGCCAAGACGTGCGGCTCAGCCCAATTGACCTACACCAGGTTCATTATCAGCTCAACCAATGGGTATAATCCCGGACCTGATAATGTGGTGTACGACAAAGTGTATATGTCGTGTGCCCCTAAAGCTCTGATTAGGGGCCTCCCATGGGCCACCAGGGGCGTTGTGGGCCTCTCTAGAGGCCCACTTTCTCTGGCGTCCCAGCTTTCCAACTCGGACATCCCCAACAAGTTCTCCTTGTGTTTCGGAGGAATGGCCTTCTTTGGTGAAGGCCCGTTTTACTTGACCTACGGTCCAGCCGGGGTGATTAATTTGAGCATGATGTTGAATTACGTCCCGCTTCTGAACCACCAGACTGACCCCTTGGGGTACTACATCGACCTCAAGTCCATTTCTGTAAATGGACAAGTTGTTAAATTCATCGAAAAAGCAACTAATGACCATCTAGTGGTGAAACTAAGCACGGTAACGCCCTACACGATTGTGAGGAGTGACATTTACCGTGCTTTGGTGGACCAGTTTGCCGAGGCCACCAAGGATCCCCGTACCAACGGGTGCCCAAGGTGGCCCCGTTCGAGCTATGTTTCAACTCTTCCACTCTTCCATACACAAAGTCAAGGGTGGGCCCCGCTACACCGAATATCGACTTGGGGTTGACCAGTGGGTGGAAGTGGACCATGATTGGGTACAACTCCATAGTGAAGATGCCGGGGCACGCCGCGTGCCTGGCGTTTGTTGACGGCGGGGACATGGCGGAGGAAGCCATGGTGATAGGGATGTATCAGATGATGCAGAATTTCGTGGAGTTTGATCTGGTCAACTCTAGGCTTGGATTAACTGGCTCGCTCTTGTCTGTCCCTACTAATTGTAATAACTTCAATTTTACGTATGTGGGGATCAATTAGCTGGTGTATGAAGTGTACTGGAAATGGTTTGTGTAGGAATTGAAATCAAATAATGATGGTCATCGTGCATGTGTGCTAGATTTCCTTGTTGCTAGTGGTAATAAGTCAATAAAGGTACGTTTCTTCCTACTATTTTCATTATTTTCTCCTATAATTAGGATCAAAGAGTCCTCAAACTTTAAAGTTCACATGGCAAAAACTAAGATAAGTATAACCAACATGTAACACCTTAAGAATATGGTTAAGTGTGATTTAAACATATTGAAGTGATAACTTATATAATTAAGGTGTACTTTCTTTTAGGAAGCTCATCTTTTGAGAATTCCTCAGTTAAGCGTGTTTTGCTAGGAGTAGTCTCGGGATGATGGACTGCATGAAATGTTTTCACAGTCAACGTGTGAATGAGGACAAACCATGCTAAAAGGACCCGTAACGATTTGTGAGTCAGTCGTCGATCCTTGAAGCAGTTACCAAAAGGCGGGACTAAGTGTTACAGAACACATGACACAAAACACACCCGAGAATAATAACATGATTACAAGGGATAGAGTTGGATTACGATTGGGTTAAACTCGATAGTGCAGTGGGGACGCCGGCTGTCTGGCGTTGGTCGACGGCAGGGACGAGGCAGAGCGAGCCGACGGTTATATGGGGGTACGTATTAGATGACGCAGAGAGTTTCTTGCAGTTTGATTTGGTCAAGTCAAGGCTTGGATTGAGTGGCTTGCTCTTCTTTGTCCGTACTAATTGTGGGTGATGATATGTGTCTTGCCCCAAGACACTACTTAAGTGTCTTCCTTTTTATAAAATTAATACGTATTATCATTTTTAACCTCAAATTTTTTGTCAGATACATTAATTATCAATTATAAGAAGCTTGGAACGTGTTGGCTACGCCAACAATTAAAATTGACACCCTAACGAATGAACCCATTCCGTTGGGCATACTTTAGACGCTTTTTTGTAAATGTTAAAAAATATATATAAAAGTGTGATTTTATACCATTTATATATATTATTATAATTATAGAAGCCAATTATGTTATTTTATTTCAATTTAATTTACAAATATATAGATTTTATACCATGGCAAGACACTTAATATGTATCTTGCACAAAACATTTATCATTTTCCATTGTGATAACTTCAACTTCAATTCTGCATGGCTGAACTAATTTGTACTTGAAACAACTGGGAAGGTTTGTATTGAAAATGAAAATAAATAATGAGGGTGACTGACTATGACTAATGTGTGCTAGAATTCTATGTTTCTATTGAATGTATTTCCTCATTCGTGTATCTGATCACAAATTCATAATTAAATAATGAAAATGCACATCCCCATTTCCGTGCTTATTTAATGTCTGTATCATCACGCTAAATAATCAACCAATAATATTCGTATCATCACCCTAAATAAATTAATAGTTGATATAACCATACTTTTCAAAATTTTCTTATATTCCATCTCTATGAAATTTTATAAACATTGTAGTGCATTTTTATGAATATTTTTTCATAATTATTTGTAAACATTTTTATGAACATTCTTAGATAATAAATATATTTATAACTTGAATTACTAAACTATGGCCCTGTTCGGCAAAAATAGCGGATTTAGTAGCGGATAGCGGTTGGGATAGCGGATAGTGGTTTAGACAGTGGATAGCGGTTGCAGTTTAGCGGATAGTTGTTTGAAAAAGATGCGTTCGGTAAAATTAGCTGTTCGATTAACAAATGCATACAAAATGACAAAAAAGGACATTATTATTATTATTATTATTATTATTATTATTATTATTATTATTTTACCAAGCTACTTCATTTGTTTTACCCTGACTACTTTGTCTTACTCTTCCTCACATTCAATGAAATTTTACACACTAAATTTTTGTGAATCAAACATTAGCATACCTAATCATCCATTATAAGATAAAGGAAAGAAGACCCTTTGATACACTAATAAATTTCACACACTAAATTTCACCATATCAACAATCTCCCACACAGAATTTAATTCTCTTATCTTCCCCCATCTAGCTTTCCATAAACTAGTGCATATTCAGTGTTCAATCTTCCAATAGACCCTTTTTCCAAGAACTTGATGGTACGTGTAATATTTCACAAACCCAGCAACCTTGAATTTTTGGTGAACAATACTAAAAATATAGGAAAACAAACACCACTAAGATGAATGACAGAATGAGATATTAGCTGTTTTAAAGGCTACTTACTGCTTGTTCAATTGTTCAATTGCTATCAATAATAAAAAAAATAAAAAAAGAAGAAAAGGGGGTTGCTTCTCTCATGCATGTTCCATGTTTCAGAAAATGGGAGAGTGGAAGAATACAATTGAGTTGAAATAAATTACAGAATCTGACAACATGGCTTTTTATATGAATGGCAAAATTTGAAATTTGCTACTACAGTAAAGGGTAGTTTAGGAAGTGGACAAATCAAACGCTGAAGCTAATTGCTAAACGTTAACACAAGTAACGTTTCAAACTTTTTTCCAAAGGTGGCAAAAAACTCTATTTGTTGATTCTAAACTCTACTTTACCGAACATTAAAAAAATGATAAAATAGCATTTTGATAAGTTAAAATGCTATAAGCTCTTTCAAACGCTGTTGCTGAACATGACCTATGTATAAGCACCATACTTATACTTAAACTAGAAAAGTAAGGATGAAATATTATGAAACTAATCAAATACGGAAAGGAAAAAATTAATCAAATGTTGGATTGGAAGTGCCAAATATGATCCTCCCGATAACCATCCACGGTCTGCTTAGTAGCAGGGTGTACATTATTCTTATTATAAAAGGCTCAAATAAATAAAATAAATATAAATCTAAAGAAAGTAGTAATATATTTTTGTTGGGTAGCGTAGACAGATTGAAAGTAGTAGTATATAGAATCAATTTATTTTTCTAAATTCCCATAGGATAATAATAAAAATTCTATAGTGAATATATAATCTGTGTACACAATCCCTTATTATGAGGCAACACATTACGAACTTTGAGGTTTGTCCTACCTAGCTCCCAAGTTTGGTCAACCTGATGACGCTGCGAGTGGTATGCTCTATTTGACCACGATGCAATTGCTGCGATTTATTTCAAAGCCAAACCCAGATCAGCACATGGTTTCCGGGCGGTATATTGTCCTTGCATCATGTTAGTGTAACACCCCGGTTATATGGATAAAGTGTGGCTTAAGAGGATTGAAATGACTACTCATATCACTAAAGCGACTCCGGTGTTTTTACCAGACAAAGATGTGAATGGCGACGAGTTCTCACTGAAAAGACTGGTGACTTGTGCCAACAATGATCCTTAAAGAAGCTTATCTAGACGCCATGACCGGGAGAGGCCGGGGCGTTACAGTTAGTCTCTATTTCATGCACCTGTGCATATTGTACCCTCAGTTTTCTGTTTCCACACGTATCTTACATTGTATATAAATATAGGCATATCTCTTCCTAAACCTTCACTCCATTATTACCTCCAAATATGGGCAAGTTTCTCCCCTTGACTTGCTACTTTCTACTTGTTAATGTTATTATAGCTTCAACTATTCTGGCTGCTCCTTAGCCTTACAAAGCTCTGGTTGCACCCATAACTCAGCCCAACTTCTCCTCCCCACTCCTCACCATAACCCTCAACCGAAACGAAAAATTCCTGATCGACATCGAGTCCCCCTTCTCATGGCGCCATTGTGCCAAGGGTTCGTTTCCTCGCGTCCCTTGCGGAACTCCTCAATGTTCAGCCGCTCAGTCGAATTACAAACCTCCATTTTGCAACCTACCAAGTCCGAAATGCAAATATGGTAATACCAATTGCGTAACCTTACCCTCGAATCCGATCACCAAAACGTGCGGTGCAGCACAATTGACCTACACCAGGGTCACTACCAACTCAACCAATGGGAGCAATCCTGTAGCTACGGTGGCATACGACAAGGTGTACATGTCGTGTACCCCGAAAACTCTGTTTGGAGGACTCCCTAGGGGGTCCTCCGGCATTGCCAGTCTCTCGAAAGGCCCACTTTCTCTGGCGAACCAATTTTCCACCTCCAAGGTGGCCAAGAAGTTCTCGTTATGTTTCGGTGATCAAGGGATGGCCTTCTTCGGTGACGGCCCGTTTTACATGAACGGGCCGACCGGGTTGGATAACTTGACCCAATTATTAAACTACGTCCCGCTTCTAAACCACCCAACTGACCCCTTGGGCTACTACATCGGCCTCAACTCCATTTCGGTCGCCGGGCAAGCTGTGAAATTCCCACAAAAAGTTCCTCAAGTGGTGAAACTCAGCACGGTGACACCCTACACGATCGTGCGGAGTGACATCTACCGTGCCTTGCTGGACCAATACGCGAAGGCCACCAAGGACCCACCGTACCAACAGGTCCCCAAGGTGGCCCCGTTCGAACTGTGCTTAAATGCTTCAACTATTCCATACTCAAGGATGGGACCCGCCACGCCGAACATCAACCTGGGGCTGAGCAATGGGTGGAACTGGACCATGATCGGGTACACTTCGATCGTGCAGATGCCGGGAAACGCCGCGTGCCTGGCGTTCGTCGACGGCGGGGACATGGGGGAGGTAGCCATGGTGGTAGGGATGTATCAGATGATGCAGAATTACTTGGAGTTTGATTTGGTTAAGTCAAGGATTGGATTGAGTGGCATACTGTTCTTCGTCCCGACGAATTGTGATAACTTCAACTTCTCATTGGCAGGGAACTAGCTGGTGTATGAAGCGTACTGGAAATGGTTTGTGTAGAAAATTGTATGAAGTCAAATAATGAATTGCTTGTTGGTATTGATAAGTTAATAAAAGTACTATATATTTCGTCGTCATGGCATGTCATAAATAATTAATCCCCACGTCCTTCGTTGTTGTCTGCTTGCTTTCTAAAAGATAAGGTTTTGATTTTGTATTAAAAACTTGTCCCTATCTCATTTTGGTTAGGTTGTGGCGGTGGGGGTGTGTATAAGATTTACAAAAATATTGTCTCACTCAATAATTGGATTTTGTCTAATTGGAAACAGAAAAAAATTTTGCGCATAGTCAGTTGATTTGATTGAATTTGAAATTTGGACGATGACCTCTGAATTTAAAATCACGGCTTATATATTTGGTATTAATAAGAAAGATATTTGGGTGAAATATCTTCTCCCTTATGAAATTAATATTTATTATTATTTTTTACCCTTAGTTTTTTGACAAATACTAATAATTATTATAAGGGTTTTAATTGTAAGCGTTATTTAATCAACAGAAGCGGAAAATAAGATGACTACTGGATATCGAGAAAAATAAATGAGTGCAAGATAAAGGGGATTGGAATTTTAACGTGGAAACCTGAATCGGGAAAAAATCACGGGCGGCACAAGCACAAACGAATCCACTATGGTAGAGAGTACAACGAACGATCCCCTCCTGAGATCCAACAAAGAGAGTATTACGAAGATCTTAAACCCGAAAGAGATCCACCCGAAACTCTCAACAAAACTCTCTCACCATTGGAATACGAAATTTCAGAATACCTGAATACATCTCCTCCCATAGGAGGTGCCCCAAACTTGGCCACACCACAAGGCGAACTAGACCCACTATTTATAGGGAAAACTCCCTATAAACCTACCTTAACTCCCACTCCAATTAGATTTTGAATCTAATACAATTAGGAAACCTAACATAATAAGGAAACCTAAATAATATCCTAATACAATTAGGAAACAAATAATTGTGGGATCAAGAGACTGAGTGATTTTAGGACACTTTCCTGACAATTATCAATTATCAGAAGCTTGGAATGTGTTGGCTACGACAACAATTAAAATTGACATTCTAATGAATGAACCTCATCCGTTGGGCATATTTTAGACGTCTTTTTGTAAATTTTAAAAAATATCGATAAATGTGTGATTTTATACAATTTATATATATTATTATAGTTATAGAAGTAAATCATGTAACTTTTTTCCAATTTAATTTACAAATATATAGATTTTCTATAGTGACAAGACACATGTGTCTTGCACAAGACATTTATTATTTTTCAAGATATTAATGGTGAATCACCCAAATGATTATTTCTTTCTCTACTTCACCTTATTTTACCCAAATTTATAAGAACACTCAAACTAATGTTATTTACTTACATTTTCTTTTTATTAACCTTATTGTACTTAAGGTAATTGTACCACTTTAAAGAAGAGGGTCAGTCTCAACAATCTTCTATTCCTTTTACTTTACCTACTTTCCTTCACATTCTCGTTCAAATTTGACTAAGCTTGAAAGTAATGGTACATGGATTTTGACTAAGCTTCCTCCTAAAAAAATGGCTCTAACTTATAAAGTTAAATTTAGACTGGATGGTTCTATGGAACAATACAAAACAAGATTAGTAATCCGAGATTCAATTAAATTTAGACTGGATGGTTCTATGGAACAATACAAAACAAGATTAGTAATCCGAGATTTTGAACAAATTAAAGATAAAGATTATAAAGATACATTTTCACCTGTAGCTAAATTGGGCACTATTGGAATTTTTATAGCTTTAGCCACCGCTAACAATTGTATGGTCGTATGGGATTTGCATCAATTTTTAATAATAAACAATACCTTTCTACATGGTTTTTCTGATGGAAAGGTCTATATGCAACCCCCCCCCCCCCATGGCTACGATAAGGCCAATACAGGTGAGGTATGTAGGCTTGGGTGTTGTTTATATGGTTTCAAACATGCACTCCGCCAATGAAATTTGAAGTTGATCAAATTTCTTACGAGGTGATTTTCTCAATTCATGGTCCTGCTAAGCTTTTTCTGTAGGGGTGGACAATGAGCCGGGGCCTACAGAGTTAAGAGGGTCGGATCTTAAAAAATAACGGTTATGAAAATGTCGGGTTGGTAAAGGGTGGGGTCATTAACAAACCGACTCGTTTCACAATATTAAAGGAAATCAACCCCTTGATCGCCCGTCAATAACTCAAAGTAAACAGCTTTTCTTATTATTTTAAATACTAATTTTACTTAAATATATTATTAATTCTTCACATTAAATAATATTTACCAAATTACTTTTTTTGGTCCAAATACACTTAATTTAACTTGAGGGTCAAATGGATCGACCCTTATTTTTACTAAAAAGCCCTGACCCGATCCATTACTATAAAGGGTCGACCTTAACCTGACTTGACCCATCCCATTGCCCACCCCTACTCCTCTGTATATTGGTGATTCTTTTAACGAAATGCTACGCCGTTAAACTAATGAGCTTTTTCTTTCGATTATTGAAAGTCAAAGGTTTAAATGTTCACAAAATACAGTAAAACAATATTAAAAAACAGTAAACAGTCTCCTTCAAAAGACAAAGGCCTATAATGAAAACTGCTAAACATAAGCAATACAACAAAGACTTGCAAACCCAATACAACCAAAAAAACTTTCTCATTCAACTGTGATCTTAAAAGATTAACAATTTCACTTGGGTGAATCTTGGAGGACTCTCATGCTTATATCATTGTTAATAATCATAACTTTGCGATCAATTTCAACATCAATATAGTCAAGAATGTCATCTTTCGGGATATTTGCGGTTATGTTCACTTCCTAGCCGTCTGTCCTTTTTGAGTAAATGTCAAACAGCATTAATAATGGTCAACAATTAACTAGGTTCCTTTGAATGGTCGCCAGCAGCAAGTTGCTTTGCCAGATATGCATGATTTGTTTGAGGAGTATATATGCATGATTGAGAGGCAAGGATTAGGGATGGATATATGGTCCAGTTGATGGCTAATATTTTCATTAAATAAGTACACATCTGATGGAAGACAACTTAATTACCCATTTATTATTATGATGAAGAAACAATTATTTATTATTATCATTTTTTGTATTATTATTATTATTATTATTATTAATAAGTAGTTTAACTTTTACAATATATTCTTTCCTAACATAATCGTGTTACCTTATTTTGTATATATGAGATGTATGATATTGAAATTATCCGTCGCCAAATGTATTATCTATCGCTAAATAAGCAACTGATATATAGCTATTGCTCGCCTTGAATTGTATGCGACTAATATGCGATTGATAACGATCAATCAATCGCCCATACCTTACAGCGACCAATAACATCAGTCACTGTAGCTGTTTTATATTGCAGTGTGATAAAGAATCTCTTAAAATATACGATCCATCAAGCACACTTTAAGGACTCATGGGCCTAACAGATCTGAGTCTAGGTCTAATATTTTTAGATCATGTGACTCTCAAACGAATCTAAGCCTGAAAAAATTGCTGAATTTGAATTGAAATCCAGCTGAACCCATTTCAGACCGCCCCATTATACCATTCCTATCTCGAACCTTTGAGGGGAAAACTAAACCTCAAACTCGAATATCACTAAAACCCTATTCGATTGGTACAGACGAAAACTCTTTTATTTTAACCAAATTTAAATAATACTGATCATGGGTGGAAAGCCTAACCATGTTTATATCATATCCAACTATATGTTCATTATTCAGGATAATAAAAAGTTGTAGGGCATTGCATTATTTCATATATGAGACAAGATCCAAAACCTAATGCTTGCTTTGTGTTTCATATCCCTATTCTTTTCTATAAAGTTGATCCATTCCTACACTCCATAGCATGATAGCTTTACTAGTCTACACTTATCAATGTCTCCTCAAAGTATTCCTACTCTGATCCTCCTTTGCTCCCTCCTAACACTCTTTTCAATCCCTCCATTTTCAGCATCATCCTTGATCCTGACACCCATCTCCAAAGACAGACACACCCACCACCAATACACAACCACAATCTCCCTCAAAACCCCTCCCCAACCCACCAAACTAACCGTCAACCTCCGCGCCTCCTTCTCGTGGGTCGACTGTCAGACCAACTACACTTCCTCGACTTACTGACACACCCCGTGCAACTACACTTCCCCGTGCAACTCCTCGCCCTTCCTATAGCCACCACAGACGGGTCGGGCCAGGGTCGGATCCGGGTCGTGCCCGATTTCGTGTTGTCTTGCTCCAAGTCGTACTTGTTGGCGGGCCTGGCGGAAGGGGTGGTTGGGATGTTGGGCTTGGGCCGGTCCAATTACTCCTTCCCCAGGCAGATTAGTAGGGAGCTCGCTAGGCCCAATGTTTTCGCCCTTTGCCTTCCTGGGTCGGCCCAGCAAGGAAGGAGTGGTGTGGGCTTTTACGGGTCCATTGGGACGGCCCAGAAATCGCTTATTTACACCCCGCTCATTGTTAACCCCTTCACGGACAACATAATCACGTATGCCAATCAACATTAATATTCGGACCAATACTTCGTGGGAGTAACCGCCGTCTAGATTAACGGCAAAGAGGTTATACTAAACAAGACTTTGCTGGCCATTGATCAGACAACTTGGATAGGCGGAACGAAGATCACCACCGTCCATCCGTACACTAGGATGGAGAGCTCCATTTTCAAGGCGTTTGTGGAAGCGTTTGTGGATGCTGCAGCGGAAATGAACTTGACGAGGGTTGACGCGGTTAAGCCCTTCGGCGCGTGTTATGCTGCGGACGGGATCGTGAGTACTCGCGTGGGTCCGGGTGTGCCCACCGTTGATCTTGTGTTCCAAAGTGATGATGTGGTTTGGAGGATATTTGGGGCGAATTCGATGGTGAGGATTTCAAGGAAGAGTTTGGATGGGTGGTGCTTGGGGTTTGTGGACGGTGGGGCTATCGGTTATGAGTTTGATCATAAGCAGGGTATCCAGATCGGAGGGCTGCAATTGGAGGATAATCTTCTTCAGTTTGATCTTGAGAATAATAGATTAGGGTTTAGCTCTTCTGTCTTGTTACGGTCAAACTACTAGTGCCAACTTTAATTTCACTGTGAATAATAACGCAAGTTAAGGTTAATTGTGATTTGTGAATATACAAAGGCATGTTTAGTGAGTAAAAAAAAAAAAAAAATGAATGGGTTTTGATTCTTACTCGGTTTGATGAACATTTTTTGGAATGGAATTGTAATCTCGTGAAATTTGTTGTCCATCCGAAATTGGGGATTAAAAACCTCTAAATTTGGGGAGAATATGCTATCTTTTTTTGTAGCATCATGATGATGATGATGATGATAAATTTTGAATATTGATAATTAGTATTTAAAATTAAAAATTAATTAATGATTATTATTTATAATTAATTAATTATAAAAATTGATCTTATTTAATAATTTAATAATTAATAAAAATAAATAATTATATAATAATAAGTAATTGTAACGCCCCGGAAATTCAATTATAGAAAGTCAAAGTCAAACTAACGTTAACAGACAAAACTTAGCGGAAGACTTCAAATTTAGTTTGGGCGTCACTGCCGTATCCCCGAAGGAATACAAGGCAAGAAATGAAAACACAACTGTCTGCTAACGGTAACTACTAACAACTCAAAACAAACTTTTAAGAATTCATAACGAAAACAAAATGAAAGATTCAACGACTTCTAGACTCGTCGTCCTCACTTCTAATTCCCGTCCCCAGCATTTAGATCTGCACCTGAAATCAAACATTTGGAAAATGAGGGAAATCTCAATAATGTCTACCCTAACGTTTAAAGCAGTTTAAGTTCATTTCAATTCATTTTGGGAGAGGATCAAATCAAACGCTTTACAAACCTTTAACCCTTAACTTTTTTCTCAACCCATCCAATCCATATTTTAATTTGCGGGATACCAAATCCCTTAAAGTAACATCGCCTACCAAAGGCATCAAGAACATCGCCTACCAAAGGCATAAACATCGCCTACCAAAGGCATAAACATCGCCTACCAAAGGCATCAAGAACATCGCCCACCAAAGGCATAAATAATATCGCCTACCAAAGGCATCAAATACTATCCTATATCAGGGAAGGAAGCCCCGATCTCCTGGTCCATAACCTGCAGTTGTTACGCTGCAACAAAGTTATCCCCGAAACCCGCTTAACGTTTCCACTTGAATTATTTAATTCAGTATTCAAACTCAACTCACGACTCTCAAGTCAACCATCCCAAGTTATCAAAAATCTTTGAAATAAAGACCATCCAATTTCTCATCTCAAATAAACCAAGACCACAACAGAAAACGAAAGATTATCAAAACAGATGGTCGATTTCCACAAAAGTCCCTTTCGGATGCAATTCTCAAAATAGATTATAAAACATCAAAACACATTTAAAGAGCATCCGGTGGGGATTAGAGCATAGACAATTACCTGAATACTTCACAAGATAGTAGTAATGAAGGGCACACTTGAGCTCACTAACGCCTCGCACTAACTCGGGCCTAAAATAAGAATAATTATCTAATCAAACGCGTTCTAACGGTTAGTATTAACTACCAACTATCTAACCCATCCCTAGGAACACTTAGGTTCCTATCATTTAGAATTTACACTTAACATCTCTAAGATAACACATAACATGATCACATATTATTTTCACTCAACAATTATTATAAAAAGAAGCAAGCAGAGGACAGATTATAATATTCACATAAAACGGGTCACAACCCGACTTCCCGACATCCTACGGGTCTGATTCTGGACTTTTCGGAAACCTCAGAATGTCTACTAAAACTTTCATGTTGATGACTAAGCCCAACTCAGTCCCGAAGGACTCCAAAAACTCCCATCTTTCTAATTGGTCCAGAACTGACAGGTTTTTGTAAAACGGCTATAACTCGGGTTATACAAGTCAAACGTTCGATCCGTAAAATTCCTATGGTTCCTAACACCTAAAGGAACTTCCAGTAAAAGGGCTTGGCCAAAAGACATCTATACTAGTCGTGGCAACCCGATCTTTAGACACTAACAAAACTGTCCCGTTAACGGCAATCAATTAATTTGTTATTTCGGTTCTAACTTTTACCAAACGGTCTCGGGTTCTAATTAGGACTCAAAACAATACTTAGGGTCTTATATCTAAGGTCCAACTTATCTTAGGTCCAACATTTTAAACTTGTAGGGCTACACTTAATTTAAAAACATGAAACACCTTAACCAACTTTAATTAAAAACCTTTAAGTCACAAAAGAAAATAACTTTCTTAAAACATAAAACACTTAATAAGATTTCAAGAATTTAACCACACAAAATTGGTTATAAGTTTGTAACCATAAACCAAGATTTTCAAGAAATAACAAAAGCGGTTAACACGTAAATTTCTTTAATAAAAGATTTAAAAGAACTTTAGGAAACAATTAGTTACAAGTAATTAACTAATCAAGAAACGAATAACTAATTCTTTTATAACTTAACAAGAAATCAAGAATTTAACTAATGGTAGGTTACTAATTAAACAACCTAGCGATTTAATTTAACGAACAAGAACAAGAAAATTTAGTACTAATTGTATTCAAGAATTTAACCTAGATAATTTAATTATCGAATTCTGCATACAATAACATTGTGATCTAACCTAACATGATTTATAAATTAAAGAACAATGAAATAATTTAACCTTGGGTTTTAATAACAAGAACCAACCTAATTCATTTAACAAACTTTAACAAGATTAGTTCCTAGGAAACAATAAAAGACTTAACGATTAACCAACTAAACATTCAAGAAAATAACCTAAGTAATAAATTTCCAAGTTCGTACATACAATAATATCGTGGTTTAACGATTCATGTAAAGAATATAACGAATACTAAAGAATCACTTTCAACCCTAATAATTAACTATTACAACCTAATTCTAATTACAATTTACATTATAAAATTACAAATAACCATTAAACAAATTACACATAACAAATTTGGAATTTACACATAATTACAACAAGAAAATAATTACAATTAATTAACCTAATTACAACCTAAATCAGAAAATTATAATACACTTTAACAATTAAATAAAAACAATTTGAAATTTGGAAAAAATAAAGAAAAGAAAAGGAAAAGAGAAGGAAAACAAAAACAGAGTAATATAGAACGGTTAGGGCTTAGGGCTTTACGTAGGGGTTTCGCGTTTCCGGCCGATCGACGGACGACGGTGGTCGGGGCGTTGGCGCTGGGTCGAGGTCGGCGGTCAGGGCGTCGTCGGAGGTCGTCGGGGTCGTCGGTCGGATAGCAGCAACAACGACAACGATCGTAGCTGGTTCAAGCTTCGCTCGGCGACAATCGCGAGGCGGTGGTTGTCTGCGACGGTGGTGACGGCGGTGTGGGTGGTGACGGTGGCCGGCGTCGTCTGGGCACGAGCACGGTAGCGGCAGCGGGAAGGAAAACAGGGGAAAGAGGACAGAGGAAGAAGATGGAAGGAGGGAGGTGGTCGGGATGGGTCGCGGTGGTTTCCGACGATGCTGCGGTGGCTTCCGATGTCGGAGCGACGGAGACGGTGGTCTCGGTGGTGGCGCAAGGTGGCAGCAAGGGGGAGAAAGAGATCGAGGGAACAGGGGAGAGAGCGAGAGATAGAACAGAGGAGGTTTGATAGGGTTTTGATAGGATTCGGGTTTGTTAGGGTTAGGGGATTTGTATATATACCTACTACCCAATTTAGGCCCAACTTAACCCAAACTAATCCTAACCCGACCCGATTAACAAATAAAACTGATTTTCCTATCAACTTAATAATTCTAATAATAGTAGTAATAATATTAATTTTTAATAATCATATAATCACATAAATAATATTCACGTAATTAACCACATAATAATATTAACCTATGAAAATTACTATTCTACCCTTGTTAGTCCCTCGACGGTCCTACGAGCTCAAGCGTTAGCATAAATAAACATATTACGAACAACAATAAATAACGAAGTCAACCTATTTTATTAACG
Organism: Portulaca oleracea; assembly: GCA_029582165.1. NCBI lineage: Eukaryota > Viridiplantae > Streptophyta > Magnoliopsida > Caryophyllales > Portulacaceae > Portulaca > Portulaca oleracea. Next base: position 32,139,064 of record CM055879.1, on the reverse strand, counting down.
ACGTCACGGTCAACCTTACTCAAATTTTCGGGGTTTTACATCATTACCTTCTTAAAAGAAGTTTCGTCCTCGAAACTTAAACTTAAGCCTAACGGTCCGGTAAGGACTAACGGTTTCCGTCCTACCCAAAACTCGAGGTTTTACATCATTACCTTCTTAAAAGAAGTTTCGTCCTCGAAACTTGACGCGCCTTAGGCTTGGAACAAGTGAGGGTACTTCTTCCTCATTTCGTCTTCTGTTTCCCAGGTTGCTTCTGTTGTAGTATGATTTGCCCATCGCACTTTTACCAAAGGGACTACCTTCCTCCTGAGCTGCTTTTCTCTACGGTCTAGTATTTCTAGCGGCTGCTCTTCATAGCTCAGATCCTCTTGTAGCTGAAGCGGCTCGGGATCAATCACATGGGTCGGGTCCGGAACATATTTCCTGAGTTGTGACACATGGAAGACATTATGCACTCTGGGGAGTTCTCCCGGCAGCTGTAACTTGTAGGCGACTTCTCCGATGCGTTCCAAAATTGGGTACGGCCCGATAAACCTTGGTGTCAACTTTCCCGACTGGCCGAATCTCATAACTCCCTTCGTGGGTGAAACCCGCAAAAACACATATTCCCCTACTTCAAACTCTAGAGGTCTTCTCCTTTTGTCAGCATAACTCTTTTGTCGACTTTGTGCTGCCTTCATCTTGTCTTGAATGATTCGAACCTTCTGAGTAGTGGCCTGTATTAGGTCCGGTCCAATCGTTAGAGCTTCATCGATGTCCTGCCAACATAGGGGAGTTCTACATCTCCTTCCATATAAGGCTTCGAAGGGTGACATCCCTATACTAGCATGGTAGCTGTTGTTGTATGAGAACTCAATGAGAGTCAACTCGTCATCCCACGAGTCCTTGAAATCTAAAGCGCATGCTCGCAGCATATCTTCGAGGGTTTGGATGGTCCTCTCTGTCTGCCCATCTGTAGCTGGGTGAAAAGCCGTACTGAACTTGAGCTTTGTGCCAAACGCCTCTTGTAACTTTTTCCAAAAACGGATCGAATCTGGTGTCTGCTCGAGACTATAGAACTGGTACTCCGTGTAACCTTACAATCTCCCTTACATAGGCTTGAGCTAGTGATCTAGGGACCAATTGTTGGCGATGGCTAGAAATGGTGACTTGGTCAAACGATCTACAATCACCCATATTGCATTGTGTTTCCGCCTGGTCCTTGGTAGACCTATCACAAAATCCATTGATATCGAATCCCATTTCCACTCAGGGACGTCCAACGGTTGTAGTAGTCCGGCTGGTCGTTGATGCTCGCTTGACTCGGGCAAGTAAGACACTTGGCCACAAAGTCTGCCACTTCTTGTTTCATATTACTCCACCAGAACATCTGTTTAAGATCTTTGTACAACTTATTTCCCCCTGGATGCACTGAATATGGCGTATTGTGTCCCTCTTCTAAAATCCTCTTTTCTTCCATATTGGGTACACAGATGCGGTTATGAAACCGTAATGTACCGTCTTCGTGGATCACAAAGCCAGGGGCTTTCCCTTGCACCACTTCTTCCCGTATCTTGACAAGCTGTAAGTCCAGTTCTTGGGTCCTCTTGATCTCCTCCATTAGAGTAGGTTGTAATTCCATGGCATTCAATCTGACTTTCCTCCCAGGTGTTACCACATTAATCTCCAACCTCCTAAACTCCTCGCACAACTCGTGCGGCATCATCATCAAGTGGTTTATAGCAGGATACGGTCTTCTACTCAGGGCATCAGCCACTACATTTGCTTTTCCGGGATGATATTGGAAATTCACATCATAATCCTTTAGGAACTCTAACCATCTTGTCTGCCTAAGGTTCAGCTCCTTTTGCGTGAAAAGGTACTTCAAACTCTGATGGTCTGTGAATATCTCGCAGTGCACTCCATACAGATAATGCCTCCAAATCTTTAGTGCAAAACCATCGCTAACCTGGATCATGAGTGGGGTAATTCTTCTCATGCGTCTTCAGTTGTCTGGATGCATATGCAATTACCTTCCCATCCTGCATGAGCACACAACCTAATCCACCATGTGATGCGCACATCAGAGATAACAAAACCTTCGCTCCTTGTGGTAAGGCAAGAATAGGGGCCGAGGTAAGCCTCTTCTTCAGCTCCTGGAATGCTTGCTCACATTTTTCTGACCATGCGAACTTTATTGACTTCCGAGTCAAATTGGTCAACGGGGTGGCGATTTTTGAGAAATCTTGCACGAACTTCCTATAATACCCTGCCAAACCCAGAAAACTCCTAACCTCCGTGGCATTCTTCGGTGTCGGCCACTTGGTGATGGCCTCCACCTTTTGAGGGTCTACTGCCACTCCTTCCTTAGACACCACATGTCCTAAGAACGGCACTTGATCCAACCAAAACTCACACTTCTTAAGCTTCGCATAAAGCTTGTTGCTCCGTAGAGTCGTCAATACTTCTCTCAGATGATTCGCATGCTCCTCTCGTGTTCCTGAGTATACCAATATGTCGTCGATGAACACTACCACAAACTTATCCAGGAACGGCTCGAACACTCTGTTCATCAAATCCATGAAGGCGGCTGGGGCATTCGTAAGCCCAAAAGGCATTACCACAAACTCATAGTGACCATACCGAGTTCGGAATGCGGTTTTAGAGATATCTTCTTCGCGAATTCTCAGCTGGTGATAACCTGACCTCAGGTCTATCTTAGAAAACGTTGTTGCTCCTCGCAACTGGTCAAAAAGATCATCAATACGAGGTAAAGGATAACGATTTTTGACGGTAATCTTGTTCAACTCCCGGTAATCGATGCACAACCTCATGCTACCATCCTTCTTCTTCACGAACAGTACAGGTGCTCCCCATGGCGACGTGCTGGGTCGTATATATCCCTTTTCTAGCAGCTCGTCCAACTGAGTCTTTAGCTCCTTAAGCTCTGCGGGCGCCACGCGATATGGGGCTTTTGAAACAGGTGCGGCCCCGGGCTCCAAATCGATGCAGAAATCTACCTCCCTGATCGGAGGTAGACCCGGAATCTCTTCTGGAAACACATCAGGATACTCCCGCACTACCGGGATATCTTCAATCGCAAGCTCCTCCGCCTTGGTGTCGATTACGTTGCATAGAAACCCTTCACAACCTTGGCCTAACAACTTCTGAGCCTTGAGAGCCGAGATGATCCGCACACTATGAAGATGCCTATCACTCCAATGCACTATTTTCTTCCCGTTTGGTCCCATTAAGGTCACTTTTTGTTTATAACAATCTATCTGGGCTCTATATTTTGCTAACCAGTCCATCCCCAAAATAACGTCGAACTCCATTAGGTCAAACATATAGAGGTCAGCCTCAAACTCCTGTCCTGCTATCACTATGGGGCATCCACCATATAACTCTCCACAACTAATGGTATCCTGAGGTAGGGCTACCGACATAGGCTTACTATTCTCCGAGGGTTTCATCTTAGCCTTCTCTACTATAGCTCGTCCAACAAAAGAATGACTAGCACCAGAATCAAACAAAACAGATATAGTGTAGAGGTGGAGAGAGAAGGTACCCGTCACAACATCTGCTTCATTCTCAGCCTCTTCTTTCCTCATTACGTATACTCGTCCTCCTCCGTTGCGCGGCGGTTGCTGTTGCGGACGAGGCGGGTTTGCTGGCCTCCCTTGGTTATTCTGACTTCCACCCGATCCACCTTGGTTTTGCTGTTGTGGCCTTTGGTTCCCATTATAGCCACCCCGGTTTTGATATGTCGTCTGCGGGGCTCTCCAATTGCCGTTATTCCCACTGTTTCCATTATTCCCTCCATTTCGGCCCCCTGTTGGTCGAGGGCACCGACGCACTGATGTTGGAAACTTCCGCTTGAAACATCCTCCTCGCACGCTTCCTTACTCTACAATCCCGTGGATAATGGCACAGTCGACTACAAACCTTGCAGATTGGAGCATCTGACGCTACGCCCAAGACCGATTTCCGCCATTGCTAGGGCGGAACCTCTTCTCTGAAAATGTTGAGGTGGGTCAAGCGGGTGGTTCTTCCTCTTTGCCCTTATGCCTAATCGCTGCTCCATGTCATGCATCACCCTTTCTACAGTGAGGGCAACGTTCAGCATATTCTGGTAAGACGTGAACTCCCGTTATGACATGCGATCCTGAATCTTGCAGTTCAATCCGTCCCAGAAACGGTCCATCCTTAGTCGCTCATGGCTACCAAAGCAGATGCAAACGAGATAGTTCATGAACTTTGCAGAGTAGGCAAGCACGCTAGTTTCCTCGACGCAGATTCATAAATTCTTTTCTTTTGCCTTACGGAGGGAAATTGCAAAATCGATCCCTTAGCACAATCTTGAAGCGGTTCCGAAACCGGTTCAGTCCTTATTTCCTTCACACCGCCCACCACAAATCGGCCTCTTCCTTCGGTGGTAAGAAGAAATCCACCCTTAACTCCTCAGACGGTGTGGTGTCGAAAATCTTCTCAATTTCCCTAATCCAATCTTCAAAGACCTTGGGTCACTACCCTGTGTAAGTGGGCGGGTTGTTGTTGAACCTTTGGAGAAGAGCGGAGGGGTCATCTTCCCTCCCTCCTCCCTGTCGATCCACCACTTTCCTTAGTAGGTCCTCGTGCTTGCCGAGCATCTCAATCATTAGCATGCTAGCAAAGTCGTTCCCCGGAGTTGCTGTATTCGTCCCTGGTACTAAATGAGCCAGGCGTTGGCGCAGTTCAGTTGCAGTTTGAGGGCGCGTTTCGGCCACAGCTGGCGGGCGCTCCCGGTTCCCGTTATTGGCGTGAGACCCATTTATGTCCGACATCCTGATTCAAAGAGGTTGTTTTAGACTACTTAAGGGTTTCAATCTATGGTCTCACATCATACTAGAGTTACTACTGGGTCTAGTTCTCTTGTAGGGTGCTTTCGAACATAATTATAAGGTCTCAACATGTAACTCTCTATGTCAACATAATAATTCATGAATTCTTAACACCTACTGAGATAATCACATATATGCCAAAGTCACGGGTCAATGCTATCATGCATATCCAAGCAGTCATATGTACTCATGTTCCCCTATCAGGGCAAATCTTCAAAAGAGTCAACATACAAGTTTCAGGTTATATCACAGGTCATCATCAATACATGCGTGACAAATATACAAAAACAAAAGCTCAAAACATCGAGGCACCCACTCAAACAATCCTCCTGCATCGTGGGTCCTTCCTTGCTGAAGCTGGAGTCCACTCAGGATCATCAGTATCACTCCTCGAGCCCTCCTCGGGGTCTTCTTCGGTTTCCCGGTCCACCTCATCTCCCACCTCGGGCTCGATGGTGGGGGTAGCCAGCATCCTGGAAGTCACCTCGGGCTCAGAGCCCCGGGCGCTGTCCTCAGAAGGATCCTCTTCTGGCTCTTCCTCCGGGTCCTCGTCAGGGTTGTCCTCGCGATCCTCCACTGGGGCTGGAGCCGGGTCCACTTGCACCCTCTCTATGCGTCGCATCCCGATCCGGGCGATCTTAGAAAAGACCTCCGGGATCCGATGTTCTGGCTCCACCGAGTACCTCCGGCACCAACAGCAAGGGTGCGGGTATTCCTCCTCCGGTAACAGGGGTGGCAGCAATGCCGGTACGGTATGACCCCACCACGGGTCATCTCGAAGGGTGAGAAGGAAGGCGTTAGCCTGAGCTTGATCGTTGTCGTGTAAGCAGGAGTTCGGGACACCTCTGGTGTAGCGATCGATCTCATCATAGAAGGTCAGCATGTGGGTCCCTAAGCGCCCACCAGGAGGGATAGGTGTGTAACGGTGAAAGCACGGTGTAGGGTGCTGGTGACAGTGTGTGCGTTGTGCCATCCTACAAATTCAGGGCACATTAGCAACATAGGATACTCGATCACACATTCAAAACATATTAGGGAAAGCATAACCATTTTCCCCCATCCTACGCTCATCACTCCGATTGTAGCTTCCTAAGGTCAAACTAATCCTAAGGGACACTTAGGAGCTACCAGGTCGTAACCCAGAGCTCTGATACCATTCTGTAACGCCCCGGAAATTCAATTATAGAAAGTCAAAGTCAAACTAACGTTAACAGACAAAACTTAGCGGAAGACTTCAAATTTAGTTTGGGCGTCACTGCCGTATCCCCGAAGGAATACAAGGCAAGAAATGAAAACACAACTGTCTGCTAACGGTAACTACTAACAACTCAAAACAAACTTTTAAGAATTCATAACGAAAACAAAATGAAAGATTCAACGACTTCTAGACTCGTCGTCCTCACTTCTAATTCCCGTCCCCAGCATTTAGATCTGCACCTGAAATCAAACATTTCAGAAAATGAGGGGGAAATCTCAATAATGTCTACCCCTAACGTTTAAAAGCTTTAAGTTCATTTCAATTCATTTTGGGGAGAGGGATCAAATCAAACGTTTTACAAACCTTTAACCCTTAACTGTTTTTCTCAACCCATCCAATCCATATTTTAATTTGCGGGCGGGATACCAAATCCCTTAAAGTAACATCGCCTACCAAAGGCATCAAGAACATCGCCTACCAAAGGCATAAACATCGCCTACCAAAGGCATAAACATCGCCTACCAAAGGCATAAACATCGCCTACCAAAGGCATCAAGAACATCGCCCACCAAAGGCATAAATAATATCGCCTACCAAAGGCATCAAATACTATCCTATATCAGGGAAGGAAGCCCCGATCTCCTGGTCCATAACCCTGCAGGTTGTTACGCCTGCACAACAGGTTATCCCCCGAAACCCGCTTAACGTTTCCACTTGAATTATTTAATTCAGTATTCAAACTCAACTCACGACTCTCAAGTCAACCATCCCAAGTTATCAAAAATCTTTGAAATAAAGACCATCCAATTTCTCATCTCAAATAAACCAAGACCACAAACGAAAACGAAAGATTATCAAAACAGATGGTCGCATTTCCACAAAAGTCCCCTTTCGGGATGCAATTCTCAAAATAGATTATAAAACATCAAAACACATTTAAAGAGCATCCCGGTGGGGATTAGAGCATAGACAATTACCTGAATACTTCACAAGATAGTAGTAATGAAGGGCACACTTGAGCTCACTAACGTCTCGCACTAACTCGGGCCTAAAATAAGAATAATTATCTAATCAAAACGCGTTCTAACGAAGTTAGTATTAACTACCAACTATCTAACCCATCCCCTAGGAACACTTAGGTTCCTATCATTTAGAATTTACACTTAACATCTCTAAGATAACACATAACATGATCACATATTATTTTCACTCAACAATTATTATAAAAAGAAGCAAGCAGAGGACAGATTATAATATTCACATAAAACGGGTCACAACCCGACTTCCCGACATCCTACGGGTCTGATTCTGGACTTTTCGGAAACCTCAGAATGTCTACTAAAACTTTCATGTTGATGACTAAGCCCAACTCAGTCCCGAAGGACTCCAAAAACTCCCATCTTTCTAATTGGTCCAGAACTGACAGGTTTTTGTAAACGGCTATAACTCGGGTTATACAAGTCAAACGTTCGATCCGTAAAATTCCTATGGTTCCTAACACCTAAAGGAACTTCCAGTAAAAAGGGCTTGGCCAAAAGACATCTATACTAGTCGTGGCAACCCGATCTTTAGACACTAACAAAACTGTCCCGTTAACGGCAATCAATTAATTTGTTATTTCGGTTCTAACTTTTACCAAACGGTCTCGGGGTTCTAATTAGGACTCAAAACAATACTTAGGGTCTTATATCTAAGGTCCAACTTATCTTAGGTCCAACATTTTAAACTTGTAGGGCTACACTTAATTTAAAAACATGAAACACCTTAACCAACTTTAATTAAAAACCTTTAAGTCACAAAAGAAAATAACTTTCTTAAAACATAAAACACTTAATAAGATTTCAAGAATTTAACCACACAAAATTGGTTATAAGTTTGTAACCATAAACCAAGATTTTCAAGAAATAACAAAAGCGGTTAACACGTAAATTTCTTTAATAAAAGATTTAAAAGAACTTTAGGAAACAATTAGTTACAAGTAATTAACTAATCAAGAAACGAATAACTAATTCTTTTATAACTTAACAAGAAATCAAGAATTTAACTAATGGTAGGTTACTAATTAAACAACCTAGCGATTTAATTTAACGAACAAGAACAAGAAAATTTAGTACTAATTGTATTCAAGAATTTAACCTAGATAATTTAATTATCGAATCTGCATACAATAACATTGTGATCTAACCTAACATGATTTATAAATTAAAGAACAATGAAATAATTTAACCTTGGGTTTTAATAACAAGAACCAACCTAATTCATTTAACAAACTTTAACAAGATTAGTTCCTAGGAAACAATAAAAGACTTAACGATTAACCAACTAAACATTCAAGAAAATAACCTAAGTAATAAATTTCCAAGTTCGTACATACAATAATATCGTGGTTTAACGATTCATGTAAAGAATATAACGAATACTAAAGAATCACTTTCAACCCTAATAATTAACTATTACAACCTAATTCTAATTACAATTTACATTATAAAATTACAAATAACCATTAAACAAATTACACATAACAAATTTGGAATTTACACATAATTACAACAAGAAAATAATTACAATTAATTAACCTAATTACAACCTAAATCAGAAAATTATAATACACTTTAACAATTAAATAAAAACAATTTGAAATTTGGAAAAAATAACAGAAAAAGAAAAGGAAAAAGAGAAGGAAAAACAAAAACAGAGTAATATAGAACGGTTAGGGCTTAGGGCTTTACGTAGGGGGTTTCTGGCGGTTTCCGGTCGACTGGACGGACGGTGGTCGGGGGCGTTGGCGTCGGGGTCGAGGTCGGCGGTCAGGGCGTCGTCGGAGGTCGTCGGGGTCGTCGGTCGGATAGCAGCAACAACGACAACGATCGTAGCTGGTTCAAGCTCGCGGCGGTTCGGTGGCTCGGCGACAATCGCGAGGCGGCGGTGGTTATGCCGCGACGGTGACGACGGCGAGGTGTGGGTGGTGGCGGCGTCGTGCTGGCACGAGCACGCGGTAGCGGCAGCGGGAAGGAAAACAGGGGAAAGAGGACAGAGGAAGAAGATGGAAGGAGGGAGGTGGTCGGGATGGGTCGCGGTGGTTTCCGACGATGCTGCGGTGGCTTCCGATGTCGGAGCGACGGAGACGGTGGTCTCGGTGGTGGCGCAAGGTGGCAGCAAGGGGGAGAAAGAGATCGAGGGAACAGGGGAGAGAGCGAGAGATAGAACAGAGGAGGTTTGATAGGGTTTTGATAGGATTCGGGTTTGTTAGGGTTAGGGGATTTGTATATATACCTACTACCCAATTTAGGCCCAACTTAACCCAAACTAATCCTAACCCGACCCGATTAACAAATAAAACTGATTTTCCTATCAACTTAATAATTCTAATAATAGTAGTAATAATATTAATTTTTAATAATCATATAATCACATAAATAATATTCACGTAATTAACCACATAATAATATTAACCTATGAAAATTACTATTCTACCCTTGTTAGTCCCTCGACGGTCCTACGAGCTCAAGCGTTAGCATAAATAAACATATTACGAACAACAATAAATAACGAAGTCAACCTATTTTATTAACGACGTCACGGTCAACCTTACTCAAATTTTCGGGGTTTTACAGTAATAATAATCATAATAATTAATACTTAATCATAATAATTAAAATGATAATAACAAAAATAAAAAATAATTAATATTAATAAAGAATAAAAAATAAAATCGTAATAATAATCTCATGGTGAAGCCGAGCAATAAAATAATTACGCATCATATCATAATCAATCAAATTACACAATTTAAGTATAAATTTGAAGGACCTTAGACCATCCGCAATGGTGAGTTTGAATTATACTCACTGCTGACATGACATGAGATGAGAATGAAATGAAGTCGTGTATGACATTTCAGTGGTGAGAATGAGACTCGTCTCACGAGAATCTCGCCGTCAGTCTCGCGAGAATCTTGCCGTCAGTCTCGCGAAACGAGTTTGAAAGCGAGTTTAACACACTAAAATTTTAATCATATTTTTTCTTCTCTCTCCTCATCCACATATTTTTTTTTATAAATATAACCAAATTAAATATATTATTTAGTAGGACTCACATACTTTTTCAATTAATATAAATCAAACTCATGCTTACCATTGAAAAACTAGTTAAATAAGGGGATAAATTTTGACTCTCTTAATACAAGTCCACAGATTCCACTTCATCTATTTAACTAAAACTTAAACTCACTGTTATGGGTGCTCTTAAAATTGGTTATATCTAGGAATTAGATTATGAAGGTGAGATATTAGTACATGTTACCTACCCAATCCATCCATCAATTGAGCCAGACCAATAATCATAAATTTAATTCCATTGTTAATTTACTACAAATCCATCGTAATTCATTTTTCCATAAACTTTTGTTGATGTGAATAAGCTAGGCTGCTTATATTAGAATCTCCCAAACCATATTAAATGTATTACCTGAAAAATTGTTGTTGTATTCATAATTTAATTTGTTGTTGTATTCATAATTTAATTTTGTTGTTGTACTCCTAAGTTAATTCATAACCACGAGGCTTTGGGCTTTTGATACTGTGGTCTAAGATCCATGCTACTCCACGTTTTACACGCATGATTGCAGCTGGATAGCTTGAACACCATCGTGTTTTGTACTTTGGTTGAGTGCTAGGATAAAAATGTCATCAAACTTTTCTATTTAGTCAAATTTACCATTATTATTTTCAAATCGTTAAAAATGCCATTGATAATAAGTATTTGTTCATAGGTTAGTTGAATCACATCAACTCAAGTGGGGACGACTTGTATTTATTTGTTTGATGTAGACTCACCCATATATGGCATAGGTTGCGTTAAAACAAATTTCATGAACAAAACTAAAAGAAAATTTCACTGATTTAACAATTAAATTGACAATAATTTTGATGTCTTACTAGCATTTACTCTAATTATTTTTGGACAATGATACACATCTTGACCCAAGATGGTTAATTATCATCTTGAATTATCTATATTTCACATTTTGTTAACTTTTAATATTATTTTCTCTAATAATCATGTATATTTATCAACTACAAGAGTATAATACTTATTAGCTAGGTCAAAAAATATAAATAATAGCTAATTTTATTAATCATATATAGTAGAAAATGCATATTTTATGCATAGTTTTATATTTTTGAAAAAATATAAGTAAATAAATATTTTTATATTATTTATAAATTATAATAATCCTCAAAGTAATGAAATATACCTTTATAATGATTTAAATATACTTATATTTAACTTTATAAGTGATTTAGGTGAGATGCAAGATGATTAAGAACCATCTTGCATCAAAAAGTTTATCATTTTACGTTATTTTTTTGGGAAATTGGAATCTAATAAACCAACCTTTGGTGGTCCTTTGAAATAACGAACCAACCTTACAAATTAATTTACAACGAACCCACCTTAATATGTTAATTTTTCTAACAAACCTCCGGTGAATCCCACAGGCCGGAAAGCTGACGTAGCGGTGTTTTAGCCAAAAAAAAGGAAAATATTTTTTTACTGAGTTGGACTAAATAAATCAATTTTTTCTTTTTTTTAAATCCACCTCGATTCTCCCTTTTTCTTTCTCTCTCTCCTCTCTCTCTCTCTCTCTCTATCACCCACCCCCCAGCCATCCCCCCGACCCATCCCCCCGACCCATCCCCCCCAACCCCCACCCTCTCACCACCGCGCGCCACCCTAACCACCGCTGCCACCACCACCACCACCACCACCACCACCATTACCATCATCACCACGATCCTCCATCATCATCATCCTCATCACCACCTCCACCTCCACCACCATCATCATCATCATCACCGCCACCTTGACCATCACCACCACGGTCTAGTGGCGCGCCGATCGTAGCCCGCGATGGTGGCGATGGCCAAGGTGGCGGTGATGATGATGATGGTGGTGGAGGTGGTGATGAGGATGATGATGATGGAGGATGGTAGTGATGATGATGATGATGGTGATGGTGGTGGTGGTGGCGGCGGTGGTTAGGTTTCGGGGGTGAGAGAGTGGGGGTTGGGGGGGATGGGTGGGTGGGGATGGGTAGGGGGGATGGCTGGGGGGTGGGTGATAGAGAGAAAGAGAGAGAGAGAGGAGAGAGAGAAAGAAAAAGGGAAATTGAGGTGGATTTAAAAAAAAAATTGACTTATTTAGTCCAACTCAGTAAAAAAAATATTTTTCTTTTTTTTTTTGCTAAAACACCGCCACGTCAGCTTTCCGGCCTGTGGGATTCGCCGGAGGTTTGTTAGAAAAATTAACATGTTGAGGTGGGTTCGTTGTAAATTAATTTGTAAGGTTAATTCGTTATTTCAAAGGACCACCAAAGGTTGATTTATTAGATTCCAATTTCCCTTTTCTTTTCTTGCTCCGCTCCAATCAAGTTCAATCCATATATGGTATTGCTCATTGAGCGTGAATAGCTACGACGACATTTATTAATGTCTAAATATACATTCATGTATAGATATACTATATGAATGATTTTATAATTAAAAGAGGTTCACCAATATATAACAACATATGATTTTCTTACTATTTGTGACCTAAACATCTTTCCAACACCCATTCATGCAGATTCGTTTGAACTTATAACTTTTCTAAAAGGAAATTTGATATTTAAAAAATATCTCAGAATAAAACATCTTTTATTATTTCACTTCATGGAAATATATAAGTATACAAGCTGGAGCGTTGATAACTGGTACAGATTACTTGACAACCCTCAATTTATTTTAATTCAAAACCCATTATTGCATAGCTACGTATATTTAATATAATGCTTTGAACGTAAATTTTACTATAATTGCAACCGATCACACGCATATGCTTAATTAACAACCCTGCAATTCTTCCTGATTTCTCCATTTGAACCTGTAAGAGGACTAATATTTCCCATCTTCACCATTGCATTAGCAAAATCATTCGCAAAAGCCAGGAAGTTGATGCTATAAAACTTAACCAATGCATCTTGGGATCCACCGTTAAACAACTCTTGGTCCGAATGAAGAAGACCACGTTTGGCTACTAGATTTTGAAAGTAGCCATTATCGAATCTATTTGGAGATTGGACATCGAGTGGGGCTAGGTTATCGTCCCCAACACCAGAGGCGGGACCAGGGCAGGAACCTTGAAGGGTGGTTGCGAAGTTAGGATCGATGTTTGTGTCATTGTAGATGTGAGCACGAAATGTGATGCACCTCGCCTGTCCGATGGTGTGGGCTCCGGAGAGGGCGGTCATGTCTCGAGCATTCAGGCCTTGGGCGGCGAAAAGTGAGATGAGGGTAGTAAGGTTGGCAAACGGTGGGGGGAGGTTGGCATTGGCTGCACTTTGACTAGCTGTCGTTGCATCTCTTCGTCCTAGGGGTACAATCCATGAGGGACCTCCCAACTGCATCAACGTAACACATGTTACAAGCTAAGCTAGTTTTATACTTGGAAGACGAATTTCATACGAATAACATACCAAGAATACTGAATCTCGTGCAGCCAATGCTAGAATGTCCGCGCAAGAAACTGTTCCATTGCAAGCTGTTTCTACATTAGACTTGATGGTATCGATAACGTCGAAACCTAGTGCTGAGTTTCTGTTAGGAAATGCATTTTTCTCTCCGGTGAAAGTGGCAGTATCATCCAGAAGTATAGAGCCATCACATCCCTAAGTCACAGAAATGAATGAGAAGCACAAGTAATTAGAAATTCTCCATTTTCATTTAGATCTCACAAGCACCGATGTCGTGGAAGCATTATATTTATTTGTGGAATTGATCACATAAGCATGACATTTTGGTGAACATCAACTAATGTTTATGAAGACATCATCAATTACTGTTTTAGGGGATATCAAGTTTGTATGGTCAACATTAGGAGGATGTCAATTATCCATGCAAACTTGATTCCCTCAAATCAATACTTGATATCGATCCATTTATGCTCACCTGCTTTCCAAAATGTCATATCCATAAGATAAGTTCCCACATATATATATGAAATGAAATGAAATCTTTGATTTCCAATCCTAATCAATGTAAGTACTCACATTTACGAAACAATCATGGAAAAACAAACGAAGGATAGAAGCTCCCATGCGTGGGTTGTTTGCAATAACTTGCTTCATACTGTTAAGAACTACAACTTCAAGATTAGGGCAAGTTCTTGAATAGAAAAAAGGGTGATAGTTGAGCCATACTGGTAAATCCAAGAACTGACAATGCAATAAGAACAATGAAAACACGAATTCCATAACCCATATTATGAAGGATAACGAGGAATACTCTTTTTTTTTTAAAAAAAAGAAAATAAAATAAAAGGTTGATCAATTAATCAAACGAAATAAGAGGGAGGGAATTGCTATATCATTAATTAATGCAAACTTATCTAATTGAGTGTGGAGAAGCTTTTGGTGGTGATGGAGTATATATAGCTAGGGATACCAAATGACGTGCATGGGTACGTGACTACGTGAGTACTGTCAACCCATGGATGTATACATAATGTCAAATATTGCAGCTAAACGTGCTTAATTAATTATTTTTGAATGTTTCATAGAGTTCACAAGAGTGTAGATGGTTGACCATGTAGGTAACTAACTACATCATCAACTTGTGATACAAGACAAATTTCATGAGTTAAGGCACACTTGCATGCTAAATTGACAACGATATGTATCGTGGGGTACGTAGGATATTATGAGTTGGCTAGTATATAGCATGCCTAATTGAAAAAATATATATTATATATTATCAAATTTAACAATAACAATATTATTTATAAATTGTATAAAATTATACTTTTATCCATAACTTTTCGAATTTACAAAAAATACTTAAAATATGTATAACGAATATGATTCACTTACTTAGTTAGAGTGTTATTTATGATGTTGATGTAACCAACAGATTCCAAACTTTTTATAATTAATAATTAATATTATCTAAAAAAAACAGTATCACAATGGTACTCCCAAGCTCAATGATCGGTGCGCACGCCACCCCCCTTGTTATTTTTTATTTGACTTTATTTTTTATTATTTAAAACTATTACTAGTACTTCATACGTCGTAGATAAAATATCATTTATTTATTTATGGGTCTATAAAAGGTAGATAACCATAAAAATTGATTTACAAAACCTTAATGGTGATGCTCATCTTGATAGAATTTTTAGTGGATGTCCATGTAACTTAATAAACTATAACATCTCAAAACTATGAGATAATAAATTTTTATACATAAAAATTTATGATGCACGCTAACAATGAAATCACTCGTCTTTATGAATGCTAATAAGCCCAAGGGTCAATATTACATCTTAGATCATCAAATCTCATCAAGACTACTGATCCTAATTAATGAATTTTAGCATAAAAGGACAAGAAAATACCACCCAAAAACATCCAACCCAACTGAGTATCTCGACAATAATAAAAACAAATATCAAACAATCAACAAATAAAAGATATGACCACTTGTAAAATTTACTCACCAAAGTGATCTAGATGCTCTCAAATGATTATGAATAAGATAACTAATGTTTTATACCCCGTGCGATGTATGGATTATTTTGTCTTATTTATTATTTTTTTGATTTAACTGTAATAATATTTTCCCCTTAAACTAAAGGATTAGAAAAATAAGGAAAGAGTGATGACTATCATATTTAGCCCATTAAAACAATCTTTCTAAATTCTTTTTTCTTTTTTTTGAAAAACAGCCGCAACAACTAATTGATAGAAATCGCCATAATGTCGTTTACAACTTGCTCCAAGACACTATCCGGAGCATCCTCCAACCAAAATCTACTTCCTAATTCGAATGGTTGCAGGTGAGCCCAGACATGGGCGGTCTTGTTTCCTACTCTACGAATAAAAGAAAATGCACAAAAACTAAACTGACTACTAAGGTTCGGAATATCAGTAATTAAGAAACCCAACTCGGTGTTCATCACCAATTTCTTCTTCAGCTTTGATAAGAGACTCTGACAATCACCTTTAATTATGATCTGTCGACATCCTTGGTCCAGAGCTGTCGCCAGTGCTAGCTTACAAGCGCGTGCTTCCGCAAATTCCGGGCCCTCAAACCCCATTCTTTGTTCCACCACAGCAAAACGCAGCAGACCGTTTTGGTCTCTGTAGATGCCCGCCATCCCGGAGCCCCAATCTATATAAATTCTAATTGGTTTTTTTTTTATTGCATGGATTGTTTTAAAATTCTAATTAGCTAAAATTCAAGTACTACTAAATTTGAATTTATTTTATATTGATTCCTGATAATTTGAATTTATTTTAGCTCATCGAAAAGATGATGTAGCTCCATAATATGTGACATGGAAGGCATGTTAGTGTCCACGTCAACATTTTCTATCCAACCTCCGCCTTCCACGTCACACATCATGGAGCCATATCATCTTTCCGATGAGTTAAAACTATAACAACTCGGTCGTGTACTGTTGGAGGAAAATAGGTCGATAGTTGGTACTACTAGTGTCCAAGAAAATAGTTTGTATTATTAGTCTCCAATACCCCCAAAGTTGGTATTATTGGCGTCCAATAATCCTTTTATAAGAGTCGTGGATAAATAACTGTCCATATAAAGTAAACCAAACGAAATATTAATGAAATTGTTATATGGAAACCATCATGATAAATTTTTCCGAAAAAACATGTAATTTGGCAACAGTAAATTTCCTAAAATGACAATGAATGTTAACCGCAGCGGGTTGAGGCCTAGTGGCGGATGAAAGAGATCTTTACGAAAATTAGTGTCTTTGGATTGGATAAAATGGGGTTTGGATGGATTGGATTGGACTGGATAAGTTATGATGCTTTTTTGGAGATGTGTTTTTAGAAAGATTTTTTTGGGGAATTGTGTAAGGTTTGGATTGGATTGGATTGGAAAGAGTTACCAATCCAAAGAACTTGTATTTATATGTTTTCAAAAAGTCATGAATTAATGTAATTGACCTAGCCGCAATAGTGCCGGATTTTTTGGTGAGTAGTTGAGTTATGGAACAATTATAAACGTGGTTAGAGTCCAAAGCAGACAAGGATTAGTAATACTTTCTAGTTTTTTTTAATTCTAAAATAAAATCTGGATAGAAAATAAAAAAAAATGAAATAAAAAATTATAATTTTCAACGTTGTGATTCCCGTTATTGCATTAAAATAAAATCCAAAACAGTTATGGAACAGTTGTTAAACCAAAAAATTACTTAGGGGCACCCTAACTTTTGGTGAAATGTTTTTCCAGTACCCCAACTTTTAAAAACTAATTTTGGGATACCCTAACTTTTAGAATTAGAAATAATTAGGTGAATTTCCGGCAAATGATTTGAATTCACCGGTGAGTTTTAGGCGGGAAATTGATTAAGTGTATTTGTGGACGAAAATGCTGTTTGTTTTTGTTGACGAAAATGATTTGAATCAATCGGAGTTTCACCAGAAATTCACCTAGTAATTTCTAATCTTAAAAGTAAGGGTACCCCAAAAATTAGTTTTGAAAAGTTAGGGTACCAAAAAATTGTTTCTTCAAGGTTAGGGTACCTCTAAGTAATTTTTTGGTTGTAAACGTGGTCAGAGTTCAAAGCAGTCAAGGATTAGTGATACTTTCTGGTTTTTTTAATTTTAAAATAAAATACGGGTTGAAGCAAAATAAAATTGAAAATAGAAAAAAAATAATTTTCTACGTTGTAATTGACTAATTCTCCCCTATAGTCACTCCCGTGGCTTTATTTCGTGGGACCCACAATGATTTTTATTATAATATATAGATTATTATTATTATTATTATTATTATTATTATTATTATTATTATTATTATTATAGGTAACACCAAAAAAATTAGTGTTATTTGCATCAAAATAATTTAATTCAGAGTCCAAAGCAGTTACGGATTAGTGATACTTTCTGGTTTTTTTTTAATTTTAAAATAAAATCCGGATTGAAAATAAAAAAAATTGAAAAGAGAAAAAAAATAATTTTCTATGTTGTGATTAGCCAATTTTCCTATAGTCGCTCCCATGACTCTATTTTGTGTGACCCACAATGATTTTTATTATAATATATAGATTATTATTATTATCGGCAGTTGTTCGACACTACCAAAATAATTACTGTTATTTGGATCAAAATAATTTAATCCAGAGTCCAAAGCAGTCAAGGATTAGAGATACTTTCTGGTTTTTTTAATTTTAAAATAAAATACGGATTGAAAATAAAAAAAATTGAAAGTAAAAAAAATATACAATTTTTCTATGTTGTGATTGGCCAATTCCCCTACAATCACTCCCATTGCTCTATTTTGTGGGACCCACAATGATTTCTATTATAATATATAGATTTTTGGGTCTTTTATTGAGTGTCCACCTAATGTAAATATACATCAACCTCCTAAAATATAATAATTTACTTAAATATTTTTATTTTGGAAGTTTGGGGTGTCCATAGACACCCTTGGTGTCAATGGGGATCCGCCTATGACCTAGCCTCCTATATCATAAACATCCACTTAAAATATATTTCGTTTCATACTCAACAATATATACATACAAATGACATGATATGATAAAATATGAGTAATACGTAATAGCTAATCTATGGGTTTCTAAGTAAATATTTTAGCTTCAAAAATAATCTAAAATTTTCTATAGTCTGATGCCTATCTATCTACTTGTAATATTTTCAAGATGTTTGAATTTTTATTTTACCATTATCTTTCCAGTGTATACAATCTTTCACAAAACAAACGGAAACATTTCAAAGTTATTATATATATTTTCATAATAAATTAAGGGAACGGATCCAGTAGGAAGAGAGTTTAGGTATGAAGATGAAAAGAACAAATCACAACCCTTAATTTTGCATCTGATATTATGTGGTCATGGATATGAGGGACTGTGGTCATGGATTTCAGGGAGTCTGGTCATAGATTTCAAGAATTCTGGTCACGAAATCCGTAACCACAGTCACTAATATCCATGACCACACACCGTCAGATGTAAAATCAAGGGTTGTGATTTGCCCTTCCCACCTTCCTACCTAAATTCTTTTCCTACCGGATCCGTTCCCTAATACAATAAAATAAAATATAAAATGCAAAGTTAAACATAAGTCACATCATATTCACACTTCCATTACCAAATAAGTTTAAATATTCTATCAAAAAAAAAGTTTAAAAATTTACATGCACAATAAACTAATAAAATTTAACTATATAGACAAAAGTAGGATGACATTTATGGTTTAAAATAAATTACTCCTCTTGATCACATATTCATGACAATCGTATCCTTTATATAATCAGTACAACTTACACACGAAAATAAAAAGTAGTAAATATAACACGGTGCAAAGTAGGTTAACAATAATGACTTATTTTAATTGTTATTTTTTTTATCTATTTTTGATCAAGTAATTGTTAATTTAGTAATAAGAAATAAAGATTTCCAAAACATTATCTAAAAGGTCTCCCTCCGTGGAAACCCTAGGTATAGAGGCGCCGACGGCTGTGTGAGCAAACGGCTTCCCTTCGATGAAGCAGACGGGCCGCTTTTGTCGGCAGAGGTGGGCGACTAGTTACGGAACACCGTATATTGAGTCCAGAAGTGGAGGTGCTCTTTCTTTCTAAGAGAAACCCTTATTGAAGTATAGTAGCGTGCTGATGAAGAAATCGTATGGAGAGTGGAATGGTGTTGGATATGGTGAAACTCAGGCTAACTGAGGAAGAAGAAGAGATTCTAGATATCGGAGAGGAAATCCCGACGGAGAAAAAGGAAGAGATAGCTCTCAGTTTAGTAGGACATCTTCTCACAACCCACAACTTCAACCCTAGGGTTATGATGAACGTGATGAAGAAAATATGGAACCCGGAAGGAGGTGTGGTGACTAGAGAACTCGCTGAGAATATATTTCTTTTTCAATTTTTCTCGAAGGAGGATAAGCTTTATGTTTTGAATGAAGGCCCATGGACGTTCGACAACAAATTTCAGTTAAGTTAGTAGTGAAAATAGATCCACCAATCAAGGGTGAAAATATTTTTTCTAGGTTGAACAAAAGAAGTCAATTTCCTTCCTTTAGAAGAAAATGATTTTCTTTGAAAATGATTTTCCAATTTTTTTTGTACCAAATACTAGAAAATTGGGAAAACACCCCCCCTTCAAACTCACCTTTAGTATATGAATAATATTGATATTTAACATTGACTTATGAATTTTCAATATAAATTGTGTCTAAAATGAAAAATAATCTGAGAAGAAGGAAACATGTCTATAATTCTTCTCCATTAATTATTTTGAATTTTAAAATAGATATTAATTGTGTTCATTTATAACTATATTCAAATTAATTGCCCGTCATTTTATCATTAATGTTTAACGAGTTCTGGAGAACCAAGTCAATTTTTTATTTGTTATTCCCCTCCATCTCTTAATGAGTGTCAATATTTCTAACTGCCTTGTCTCTTTTTATTTGTCAATTTTACATTTTCAATAATTAAAATGTCCATATTACCCTTAATCAATGGATGAAATTTTTATTTTATTTATAAAACTCTCCTTTATTTCTCTCTACCTTAATGAGGAGTATATTTATCCTTATATAATTTTTTCACTCTATTTCCAAAATAGATTAGTTTTATAAAGTGAGGTTATTTGACACTTAAAAAAGGACGGAGTGAGTTTTTTGGGTATGTCAAGTGTCACTAGGAATAAAATATATTTTTTAAAAATTTTATTTTTGGCTGAGTGACCCAAGAATCAAAAGGAATAAGACAAATTAATTTTTTTTATCATCCCAGCAGGCAATTGGGAATTTTCCTTTTTGTTCGACTATTTAGGGTTTATCCTCTTTGTCAACTGTAACTTCATTGAAGATTTTCCTATTTGATTGACTATTTAAACCTTTATCACTCAATTTTTATTTTTAGAATTTTACCAATTTATTCTAGCAGTTTTTCAATTTACAACATAGAGTAATATGTCTCATTATTTTTAATAAATATTTTTAAAGATAGTTTTTGGATTTATGTCTATTTTCATTTGTCAACTTCATATATATCATACGTTCTAAGCTTAAAACTTTGGACAATAATTTATTTTGTTGATGTCATGCATGGTTATGTGTTCCTTATATCTGTGACATCTTATATACAAAATTGATTAAGTGCATGTTTGGCCTAGTTTCTAAAAATGTGTTTTTGTTTTTTACAAACAGTTTTTATAGAAGCTATTTTTGGAGAGGTACTGAAGTGTTTGGCTTAGCTTGTGAGATAAGTGATTTTACTAAATGAAAGTATTTGGCCTAACTTATAATATAGTGTTTTTACTAAATTTAATTGTTTAACCTAACTTTTAAAATTATCATGTGTTTTTGGCAGTAAAATTATCATATGATTATTTACATTTTTCTCTTTTTATTAATTTTTAAACAAATTATCATGTTTTAATTTTAGTAATAATTATAAATGTATAGTTATAGTTATAGTTATCATAATTACTATTATAACTATATATGGTCGTACTTAACTATACAATTCTTTAAATTAAATATTTATATATCAAAAATTTACTAAATACCATATTTATAAAGAAATTAAATAATAAAAATCTCTAACATAATATGAAATGTTCTAACATAATGTTAAAATATTTAAATGCTATCTTTATAAGAATCATAATATTTATTTGGAATTATGGAAACTAATCACTAACATAATATTTATAAAGAAATTAAATAATAAAAATCTCTAACATAATATTAAATATTCTAACATAATATTAAAATATTTAAATGACATCTTTATAAGAATCATAATATTTATTTGGAATTATAGAAACTAATCACTAAAGAATCCTATAGATTGAGTAGAGATTAGTTTGTAGGAAGCAAAAGCAGCAATTTACTGCTTCTGCTTTTGGAGGTGTTTTTGGCCAAAACTGTTTTTGGAAAACAATTATTAGCTTCTAAAAAATATACCGTTTGGCCTAGTTTGTGCTTTTTAACTCCAAAAACACTTCCAAAAGCTAGGCCAAACAGGCTCTAATTTGCCTAGCTATAGTACGAGTTTTTTTGCATTTTGGACTCCGGAGTAAAGGGTAATTTATTTTCTGGACGTACCCTTACTTTTCATTGTTAGTTTTTTTAGACCCTAAAGTTTATGGGCTGAATAAAAAAGGGCCTTAAAGTTTGTGGGCTAAAAAAAAAAGGTCAATGTACCGTTTTTTTCTTTCTACATTTGAATTTCTCTCCCGGTTGACACCAAACTTCAGGGATAAGCTTAAAACCAATATTGAAGTTATAACGCACATCTCTTATTCATGTCGGAGCTACTTAGACCTGTTGGCTTTATGAAGCATATAATAATTTTGATGATAACAAACCATAAAATAAGTTTTATATATGAGGTTAGAATTGAATTGATTTATTTATTATGTTACTCATATATGATACTTATATTGGTCCAATATATCAATTTGAGAATATTTGTTTGGACCTTGTTATATAAATCATATCACACTATAATATCTAAGAGAGTAACTTTATGTGATATCATATTTGATTGGACAAATTTATGATATGATAATCTTGTTTAATATTGAAACTAATAATAAGTATGGACATTGATTTGATTGATTTGATCATGATTATATCATATCATTAAAGTATTTTTAGATGATGGTTAAGATCAATAATAATACACATGTGTAGTAAATGGTCATTGCCTTGATTCTCTACATGCTAAGATATATGCATCTATATATACATATTGTAGTATCTTGGCTTATTTGATGAGGTATATACAAGGCAACCAAGAGATCATGCATGCCAAGAATCAAGAAGATCATATGTCCATCCTTATGATGATTATGTTGTGATTGATCAAGATTTGTCCAAGTTTGGTAATCGGCTCTTGCACTATAAATACAAGGAGATTGGACATTAAAGAGATAAGAGAAGAGACATGACATACAAGCGAACATCTCACTTAAGCATCATTCTTTCTTACTATTGTTAAGTATGAGATAAAAGAAGATTGTATTGAGTTATTATTCATTCATTTGAGTTGGTGAGATAATTATTGTTAGAGAGAGGATTTAGGAGTTGAGAGGTCGACTCCGCCACACTTGATTGAGAGGCGATATCAAGTGGTGAGATCTTGAGAGTGGAGAAGACTTTAAGATCGGTTGTAGAAATCAATCCTAATAATAATTCGAGGTTAAATCATAGAGTTGGAGAACTCTAGGCGGTGATGTACTCCAAAATTGAGTTCGGAGGAACATCATAAACAACTACCGGGTTTTGTCTATATTTTAATTTCCGCAATTTATCTTCCGTATTTTATTTGACTATCCTAATTAAACTATTAAGACCCTTAAAGACTAAATTTTACTGTAAAATTTATGGTGAATATAATTAAGTGTTGATCAACTATACAGATAGGATGGTATAGGTTGCGTGAAAACAAATTTCATGAACAAAACTAAAAGCAAATTTCATTGATTTGACGATCAAATTGACAATAATTTTGATGTCTAACAACCATAATTATTTTTTTCTTGTTATGCTCCAATCAAGTCCAATCCATATATGGTATCCGTATTCCTCATTGAGCCTGAATCGCTATGACATTTATCTATATAAGGGGCGGATCGATCTATGTTGTAGACTGTGGTATAAACTGACACCACTACCAATGAGCTCTTAGGTCATTTGGTATGAGTTGCACTGTGGTATACCATGGGTCTCGGGATCGATCCCTGGAAGCAGCAACAGGCGTGTATGCCTGGTTTACCCCCCTCCCCCATGGGCTGGTGGACTCGATCATTGGGCTTTCCCTAAGATAGGGGGCCTAGTGGGTGACCTGATTTACCATTGTAAAATTATAGTTGAAGAAAAAAATTAAAATTTATTATATAATAGCGATTGAAACCACATAAAATCACAAAATTTTGAATAGTTTAGTGGCTGTGTCAAGCTTGTTTGTTGCTTATAAGCATGTGATCCCTAGTTTGAATCTCCTTAGGGCTCCTTTCATGCCTTGTATTTTTTTAATCTTTTGGGGTCAACTTAAACATTTGCTTCTATTTTCAATCTCTTTTAACTATAATCCCCCCATCATTTGATTATAATTTGGGTAAGCCACTCCATTATTGGTTTTCTAAGTTAGTCTTTTCTCTTTATTGAATTTATTTCAACATTTGATTCCAAGTTATGAATTTGATTTGTGAGAACAAACCAATGTGATTAAATTAGGATTTGTTAAATTGCTTGTCGTTGTCTGAATGAGCAAATATGGTTAAATTATTTTTTGTCAACACATAAATTGAATTACGTAGTACTCCCTCCGTTCTTTTTTATCTGTCATTTACGGTTTTTAGTGCCAATCTTTAATCAATAATTTCTAATATAAAAATTTTATAAAAAAATTATAATATTATACTTTTTTAATAGTATTTTCTATTATCAGTCTAATGATATCAATTTATATCATGAATTATTATACAAATTAATTAAGATATTAACGGTCAAAATTTTTGCTACAATTTTCTAGGCGACAGATAAAACAAAACGGAGGTAATATGTAATAGTGATTCAATATGATTTTATGGTTAATTTTGATTTTTCGAAATTTATGTCATTATTAAATTTTGTTAGTGTGTGTTGTTCAATTTTAACCTTTCCAAGACAAATTATACGTGATACCAATAACTTTGAATTCTGATCCGCCACTGATCTACGTATACGTGAATAGATATACTATATGAGATACTTTATAATTAAAAAAAGGTTAACCAATAACAACATATGATTTTCTTACTATTTGTGAATGTAATTAAACATCTTTCCAACACCCATTCATGCAGATTCGTTTGAATTTATAATTTTTCAAAAGGGAATTTGATATTTAAAAAATACCTCAAAATAAAACATCAAATACATCTTTTATCATTTCATTTCACTTCATGAAAATAGATAAGTATACAAGCTTACGCGTTGATAACTAGTACAAATTACTTGACAACCCAAACTACTTTTACGGAAAACCCATTATTGCTAGCTACGTAAATTGAATATAAATGCTTTTTAACGTAAATTTTGCTAGAATTTCATCCCATCGCACATATACTTAATTAACAACCCTACAATTCTTCCTGATTTCACCATTTGAACCCGTAAGTGGACTTATATTTCCCATCTTCACCATTGCATTAGCAAAATCATTCGCAAAAGCCCGGAAGTTGATGCTATAAAACCTAACCAATGCATCTTGGGATCCACCGTTGAACAACTCTTGGTCTGAATGAAGTAGACCACGTCTGGCTACAAGATCTTGAAAGTAGCCATTATCAAACCTATTTGGAGATCGGACATCGAGTGGGGCTAGGTTATCGTCCCCAGTACCGGAGGCTGGACCGGGGCAAGAACCCTGAAGGGTGGTTGCGAAGTTAGGGTCAATGTTTGTGTCATTGTAGATGTGAGCTCGAAATGTGGTGCATCTTGCCTGGCCGATGGTGTGGGCTCCGGAGAGGGCGGTCATGTCTCGAGCGTTCAGGCCTTTGTTGCCGAAAAATGAGATGAGGGCAGTAAGGTTGGCACTCGGTGGGGGGAGGTTGGCATTAGCCGCACTTTGACTAGCTGCCGTTGCATCCCTTCGTCCTAGGGGTACAATCCATGAGGGACCTCCCAACTGCATCAACGTAACACATGTTTGAGTTCAAACTTGGCAAAAGCATGTAAACAAGCTAGTGTTATTCTTGGAAGACGAATTTCATATAGCTAGGTTAGAATAATATACCAAGAATACTGAATCTCGTGCAGCCAATGCTAGTATGTCTGCGCAAGAAACTGTTCCACTACAAGCTGTTTCCACGTTAGTCTTGATGGTATCGATAACGTCGAAGCCTAGTGCTGAGTTTCTATTAGGAAATGCATTTTTCTCTCCGGTGAAAGTGGCAGTATCATCCAAGAGTATAGATCCATCACATCCCTAAGTCACAAAATGAACAAGAATACAAGTAATTAGATCTCACAAGCATCAATATGGTGTGTGTCATTATGTATGTGTATGTATGTATGTATAGGAAATGAAATAAAGTCTTTCATTCTGATCCTAATAAATGTAAGTACTCACATTCACGAAACAATCATGGAAGAACAGACGAAGGATAGAAGCTCCCATGCGTGGGTTGTTTACAATAGCTTGCCTCATACTGTTACGAACTACAACTTGAAGATTAGGGCAAGTTCTTGAATAGAAAAAAGGTGACAGTTGAGCCATACTGCTAAATGCAAGAATTGACAATGCAGTTAGAACAATGAAAATACGTATTTCATAACCCATATTATGAAGGATAACGAGGAATACTATTTTTTTATAAAAAAAAAGGTTGATAAATCAATCAAACGAATTAAGTGGGAGGAGATTGCTATCTCATTAATTGCAAACTTATCTTAATTGGATGTGGAGAAGCTTTTGGTGTTCACGGACTATATATAGGGATACCAAATGACGTGCATGGGAACGTGAGTGTCAACCCATTACCCATGGATGTATACATAATGTCAAATATTACAGCTAAACGCGCTTAATTAATTATTTTGAAAATTTCATAGAGTTCACAAGAGTAGTAGATGGTTGACCCTGTATGTAACGACATCATCAACTTGTGATACAAGACAAATTCAGTTAAGGCATACTTGCATGCTAAATTGACAACGATATGCATCGTGGGGTACGTAGGATATTATGAGTTGGCTTATATATGGGCATATAGCATACCAAATTGCCAAATTGAAATATATATATATATATATGTATATATAATCGAGTTCAACAATAATAATATCACATATAAATTATATAAAGTTATATTTTTATCCATAACTTTTTAAATTTACAAAAAAAAATACTTAAAATATGCACAACAAATGTGGTTCACTTACTCGGTAAGTGTGTTATTTACAATGTTGGCATAGCCAACACATTCCAAATTTATTATAATTGATAATTAATATTACCTATAAAAAAGACAGTACCATGCACGATGATACTCCCGAGCTCACAATGGTCGGTGCGCCCACCATCCCCTTGTTAGTTTTTGTTTGACTTTATTTTTTGGTTATTTAAAATTATTACTTCATAGGTCGTAGATAAGTATCATATATTTATTTATCGGTTTATAAAAGGTAGACAACCATAAATATTTATTTACAAAACCTTAATGGTGATGCTCTTCTTAGTAGAATTTTTAATGGATGTCTATGTAAGTTAATAAATTATAACCTCTTAAAACTATCGGATAATAAATTTTTATATATAATTATGATGCATGCTAACAATGAAATCACTCGTCTTTATTAATGCCAATAAGCCCAAGGATCAATATTGCATCATAGATCTTCAAATCTCATCAAGACTATTAATCCTAATTAATGAATTTTAGCGTAAAAGGACAAGACAATACCACCTAAAAACATCCAACCTAGCTGAGTATCTCAACAATACTAAGAATAATATCAAACAATCAACAGGTAAAAGATATGACCACTTGTAAAAATTACTCACCAAAGTGATCTAGATGCTCTCATATGATTGAATAAAGATAATAATCACCATCAACCCTCCAAGGCAACACCAAATAACCCCCCAAAATGGTCTAAAGCAAACACCAACTATTTCTATATTTCTAAAGGGAATATGAAAAGATAGAATCACCAATGGCAATAATCCATAAAGCTTTGAGAGAGGATTATGAGATTGAGTCTAAAAAATACCCTATTTTTCACGGGTCATCAACTGGTTGTTCTTCCCTTCAAAAGCACCAAAATCAAGGTCATCAACAACTCGAGCTACTACAAATCAAAGGCTAAGATTAAACATTCTTTAAATGTCCGGATGGAAAGGGGGGCATTAAGGAAAAATTACATGGAATGGTTAAACCAAATAAATATGAAAGAATTGAAATTACAACTGAATAGGAGCAACCGAAAATCACTCAGATGACACAACCATGTCTCGCTATGGCACGGTTGTGTCTTCCCCTCATAGATGAGGGTCACGATCGTGTTAGTGGAGGACACAATTGTGTCCCTTTGCTTGGGGAAGGGGGCACCACCTCAAAAGGGGTCACAGGCGTGTCGTGGGTCGACACGGTCGTGACCACCTTGTTGGAAGGGGTGTCATGAGCGTGTCAAACCCTAACACGATCATGTCTTCTGAATTTCACTTCTCCTTGATTTGTTCTTCGGGGGACATGGGCATGTCACACCATTACATGATCGTGTCCCAGGCCTTCCTCCTCATACTTGATCTTTTTTGCTTGTAGACTTCTTCCATCTTTTCCCATGTCTAACCACAACTCACTTATTAGCATTCCGAGGGTACTAAGATCCCAAGAAACCCTAATGGGCCTCGAGAGTACCCTAATAACTCAAGAGCATGTTGGAAGAGTCATGACTAATAAGCCTAAATTTTGCCATGTCAGCTTTAAACCGAGTCTACTCGGAGCGCTCAGCTCTTTACTATTTGCTAAGCTAGCGAGATATGTATCAACTTAGGACCAACAAAATTTAATTTAGCCCCCTTAGAATCAAGGGAAATTGGATTCTAATAATATGAACTTTGGGCCATATAAGATTAAATAATACGAACTTTCGATTTGGTGATGAATAATACGAACTTGATCCCTTGTTGTTCCGAACAGTACGCCACCGAGTTAAATTGAACTTAACACAGTGATGTGCTGATGTGGCGGCGGAGAAAGGGTGTTGACCCTTTTAATTTTGTCATGTCAGCTTTGACTTTCCAAATAAGCCCCCCTCCCCTCTCTCTTCATCATCCTCTCTTATAATTTTTTCTCTATGAAAATCCCACATCCTCCTTCAATCTTCTCAAATCCAAACATATATTTTTTCTGCAACCAAACATTCATCAATTTTTCAACAAATAACACCAAATTTGTTCCCCCTTTTCTCTTTCTTTCCTCCCCCATCTCTGCCTCCTCTTTTAATTTCTTCTTCCATACATTTCTCATATTCTGATCTTCTTCAAGCAACAATGGGGAATACTCCCCTTCCCCAACACCTAAAAGGCTGAAATTCTTCTCAAAGATTGAATCAATTGGGCATTGACTTCCATTCCAATTTTGACTCAAGTCTACCAATTGGAGCACTAAATCAATCCAAAATCCCCCATTTCTTCGTTCTTCACCTAAACTCCATTATCATTTCTCATAAGCAAACACAACCTGCTCCTCTCTCTCTCTCTCTCTTCCATATTTCTTTCTAGGTAGATTCAAAGTTGTGATCGATCTTCCATGGCTACGAAGCTTGGTAATGTCGGTGAAAATTCCAGGAAGAGACGTGCAAATCTGATGCCCATTTTCATCGTCTTCGTCGTCATTGCTGAGATCGCTTCCCTCGGTCGTCTTGACATGGCAGAGAACGTCGTCGTCGTCAACTCCTGGGCTGACTCCCTCTTCCATGGATCTTCTCCCGCCGTCGAGACTCTCCAGAAATTGATCGCTTTTCTAGCGCCGGAAGTTGATACCTGTCAGAACTGGCTGCTCGAAGAAGATACTGAAAATTTAGGTTGAAATTTTGGATTTTTGTCATCCAGGTAGTAGGGATTTCAGTGGTTGTTTGCGTAGACAAAAGAGAAGGAGAAACAGAGAGTAAGAAAGAAGAGGGATTAAGGAGACTGAAGGAGAGGGAAGAAAGAACAGGGACGAAGGAGACAAAAGAGAAGAAGAACAGAGAGAGAAGAGGGAGAGCCAGCAGCCATGTAAATTTTTAAAAATATGGATAAAAGTGTGATTTTATACAATTTATATATATTATTATAGTTATAGAAGTCAATCATGTAACTTTTTTCCAATTTAATTTACAAATATATAGGTTTTCTATAATGACAAGACACAAAATATGTGTCTTGCACAAGACTTTTATCATTTCCGGAGAGAAAAAAAGAAAAACGGAAAGATGAGGGGAAAAAAAGCTGACCTGACTTTTTTTTTAAGTCAACATTGCTGACGTGGAAAAGTCAATAGACCTAGGTCCGCCGCCACGTCATTCCGCCACCAGCCATGTAAATTTTTAAAAGAGAAGAAGAACAGAGAGAGAAGAGGGAGAGCCAGCAGCCATGTAAATTTTTAAAAATATGGATAAAAGTGTGATTTTATACAATTTATATATATTATTATAGTTATAGAAGTCAATCATGTAACTTTTTTCCAATTTAATTTACAAATATATAGGTTTTCTATAATGACAAGACACAAAATATGTGTCTTGCACAAGACTTTTATCATTTCCGGAGAGAAAAAAAGAAAAACGGAAAGATGAGGGGAAAAAAAGCTGACCTGACTTTTTTTTTAAGTCAACATTGCTGACGTGGAAAAGTCAATAGACCTAGGTCCGCCGCCACGTCATTCCGCCACCGAGTTAAGTTCAACTTAACTCGGTGGCGAATTATTCAGAGCAACATGGGGTCAAAGTTTGTATTATTAATCACCAAATCGAAAGTTCGTATTATTAAGTCTTATATGACTAAAAGTTTGTATTGTTAGAATCCAATTTCCCTAAAATCAAAGGCTAACTTCATCCGCAAACTCACGTGCTTTCACTTAAAGAATATGATGTTTCACTTAGTTGTCGATCTCAAAGAGCTAAGCGGTCCAACTCATCGGGCCCCTATCTCAGGGGAATAACCTAACAAGTCTACAACGGACGGGAACAGAGATGCCAATGGCCTAAAGTTGTGCCCCTCTCCTACTCACAGCATCTCCGAAAATGGTAAGGGAAAATGCCCCCTAGGATTCGAACCCTGGAGGTAAGGGATAAGCAGAGGATCTTTTGCCACTCGGGCATGAGGTGATTGGCAATCTAACTCAAGTGTATTAGTTAATGTTCTCGCACAATTCAAACAAGTGAATCACAAACTATCGTTCTTTGCCTTAATTATGACCTATATTATTCTCATACCTAGGTTAAAATTATCTAGTCAAGTTGTATTAGGCCTAATTTCCTACTTTCAAAGGGTCACAAAAACTTATTAGCACAAGATGAGACCCTCGATCTCGAGCCTCGCATCAACAACAGTTAGTCACTTGATAGATAATCGATAAAAAGAGCATGAGTTAGTGCATGAAGTATAATTATACTACAATTAAATAAACAAATTAGTGGCAAAACCTATTAGCACAAGATGAGACCCTCGATCTCGAGCCTCGCATCAACAACAGTTAGTCACTTGATAGATATTCGATAAAAGAGCATGAGTTAGTGCATGAAGTATAATTATACTTCAATTAAATAAACAAATTAGTGACAAATCCCCCACCTAAGTTAGGGGAATTAGAGACTCATATTCTTAAACAATTAATAGTGAATTGATGAAGAATAAAGAGTAAAGCAAATACAGAAAAAAGGGAGGAAAAAACTATACTATGGAACTTTAAAAAGTTTGATAAAAACTAAGATGAATATTCATAATTGTCGTCTTAGGCTAATTAAAATGCTAATTAGTGAAATCAAAGGTTGACACAACTAAGCCAGTGGCGCACGAGTGTCCGTGCCAAACCCAAAACCGCTACTTAAGAAAGTTACAACAGGGCACGACCATGAGACCTAGCATGGGTGCCCGTGCGCCACGGGGTACGGTTGTGCTTAATCGCTCGGGTGCCCATGCGCTATGTTTGGAATGTTATGTCTGATTTTGGATTGGCACACGACCATGCTAAGTCGCACGACCACCTATATGGGACTAGAGAAACTTAAAATCTTTCCTTAAACTGTGCTGACTCGCATTGTTGTTTGCATACGTACACCTTATTTGAGCTCTAGCTTTCGCACCTTGTTCTCATCTTGATTTCTCTGCATCTTCCACATCTTACACTTAATGATCACAAAATACTACAAGTCCCCAAAAATTGACCTACAATTGACAAGATTAATCACTTTTAGTCACAACAATCAAAGATGAGTTAAACCAAGTCGAAATTGTGACAAAATGGTTCAAATAGTCTCGAAATAAATCAAAAAACTGAAGTTTGAGGCAGTAAAACCAAGATTTTTCAACATATAATCAAATTAAGGAACCTAATATGACGAGATTTTGATGTAGAAATTTTGACATCAAAACATGGGAAGCTCCAAAATAAATGCTCAATCAAATCATGAAACTTTAACATGCTGTTGATGTCTTGATATCAATAATATTCTTATATAAGAACATCTTACCATAAACTTGTCATAAGATATATATTTTTTTGATGACTATTTATGAATACACGGGTTTCTAAAAATTTATTTGGGTTGACTCTAATAAAAGTCATCTTAAACTATTAGTCACATTCATATTAAAAGGTCATTGTAATATTATTTATTAGTCATAGTCAAATATTTAAAAGACCACTATGTTAAGAATCTGTCTCACGATAAGTTTATGTGAGACGGTTTTATACTAGAATTTACATTGATGATATAGTGGTTAAAAAGACCGTTGATTATTCGTTTCAAATAATTGACACCTTAAATTTTATATTAAGATAAAATTTAAAAATTTCGATGATTAACATCACAATATATACAATAAGTAATTATGGGAGATCATTATCATTGCATTTATAATAAAAAATACTATTATAAAAATATAATATTGTAATAGTTGATGAAGCTTTATACGAGAAATTCTCTACAAAAGCTGATATCTAAGACCTTAAAAAATAATCAACAAATGACAATTACTTAGGCCCCGTTGTTCATGCGGTGCCGCAACTCTTTAATTTCTACCACACTTCGCCACACCACACCACAATTATTATCAATATATCTCTTCACTTTTCTCTCTCCTCACTTTTTTCATCTATTTTTCACATTCTTTCTCCTCACATATCCTATTTATCATAATTCTCACCACAATTTACCACAGCTCACCACAATTTACCACACTTTTTTCAAATTTCACTGTACCACACCGTTACCACACCGCAACCAACCGTATAACAGAACAGGGTCAGTGAAGGATGGAGACATGGAGTGCTAATCAAGTAAATAATAATTACTAAAGGAATAAATACAGAATCATACAAGGAGCTGAAATGAATCAATGAATATTTATTTATTACGTACAGGCATACAATTACAACTTGGTAGTCCACAGACAGAGAGGCCCAAATATTTTACTGGCCATCTCTTAAATGAATGTTTATCAGCTTTACAGAAGGAATTTTCCACATGGATCAGAGTACAAGTTACACTGTGTAACTTACCCATAAGAAATTGTTAGCCACTCACAAATTTACAACAACAATTTTCTGAGTAAGTGCTTGTCAACAAGGTTACCAAATCCCTGCTTTGGACATTTTAAGGAAATGGGTCAGAGTTAGGTTAGGGATCTCAGCTGACCCGTTTTTCTTCTGCTTTATTTTCATCGTCTTCACCATTTCTGATCCTCGAGTCTGAGTCTCAGTTGTTGAGATCAAATTGTAGAACTGTTCCAAGAAATTATGTCGATAATGAGTTCACTATAGCATATGAAAATTCCGAAATGTGGTTATAGTTGAAGTTCAAACCTATTACCTCACATATGCCATGAAGCAACAACCTATGAAAAGGATCTCGGACTTCAACTTGAAGAACATTCGGATCGTTTCCCTCTTGGATAAATGTTCTTATGCTTTTCTGAAAAGAACGGATATATATGAAGTAAGGACTCATTCATGACTTTGAACTCATCTGTTTGACAAACAGTTGTTAGCTAGTTCGATAATGCATAACGACACACAACTGCCAAAGCTATTTCTAATGTTGCACCATATATATACCTCATAGCCCTCCACAAGGTCAGTAAGACAGCTACGACGAAGAGCATCCCTAGTTCGACAATCAATCCTATGCCATGCATTCAGCACCGCCATTTTGTCAGCATCAACGCTGCTCTTCCTCCTTTTGGAATTACGCCTAGGAGATTTCATAATGCCGGCCTACAACAACAATCCCGAGAAATGTTATGGGAAATGTCGAATTCCAATCAACACTCAGCTCATATTCATACGTGATTTCAGTTCCCAGTAACAATGTCAAATATTGTTGCGATTTTAACGAATGTGACAGCGATAGTTATGCCCGTTTTTTCGATTTTATTATATGAGCAATGTTTATGGCACCCTAATCAGATTCATGTTGTAACTGCAAGACATGAAAATAGTGAAAAGTAAGTGACCTCTTTGTCCATGTCTATATTCCTAATTTTGTCCCATTCACACACGCTTGTTGCCATGCAAAATGGTGACTCTGGAACCTCCTGATCACCTGTAAATTGAACCTTAATTACTTTAGCAATTACACAGAAATAATTAACTTGTTCATATTGTTGAAGGAAGTTATTACCCCAAGGTGGAGGCGAGAATAAGCCTCTAATTTCGTCAGCATTTAAACGAGGGACAAGCTCCATCAACAACCGATCATTTAATAACCTTCGCGATCCTCGATTGCTAACCTATTAATTGTGAAAAGTGAGGCCAAAATAGGGATGTGAAACTTACACTCAAGTCAGAATAGGCGGAATAATATGACGATGATTTGATTGATGACCTATAAGTTGTTAGTCTATCAAAAGTCAAAACTAAACTACATAATTGAATGCCCCATCAAATGAATCCAAATTGTTCATCATAAAACGGTCAAAAACTAGTAGCTCAAGTGGTACGTATAAGGGTACTTGGAATGAGAATGAGAATTTATAATAAAAATAAAGAGGAATGTGTTTATACATTCTCAATCCTTTCCTTTCTTATGTGATAATTTAAATTGAGAATTTGTGACGGTGAGATTGATAATAAGTGCACATTGATAAAACTTTCCTAATTAATTTTACACAGGATCTAGTAGTATTGGAAATACTACTTCCGCCTCAAAATATTTGTCATTTGACTAAATTTTGATCGTCGATTATTTTTAAATTACAGTGAGTTATGATATGAAATTAATATTATTGTAATTTTTACTAAGGTATATTTCTAATGATCACGATAATTTCATATCGTGACTATTGTAATTTGCGAGTAATCGATGGTTGAAATTTAGTTATAGGACAAATATTTTAGGACAGAAATAGTAATAAACTAATAATATTATCAATTTCTATATTCTCATTTACACTTACCAATTTCCTTGTACCAAACGCTTGTTGGGCTTGGGTTTCTATTTTCAACGCTAATAAAACTTCACATTTTCGTCTTTTATCCTAGAAAATGCGTAAACAAAACTACAAACAAGAAGGTTTCAAAAAAAAAACTACAAAGAAGCAAGATAACACAAGGTCCACCGGTGGTGAGTACTGAGTAATGCCAAACCTATATGTTGGTTGAAACTAGACCCGTCAATTTGGGTCGACAGACGGGTTACGGGTCGGTCGAATATTGGATTCGAGTAAATGCGGGTTGGGTATATTTCTGCTTCAGCTAAATATGGACGGTGTATTTCAGTTTTGGGTCAATCCAACTGATTATGATTGCAACCTTTTTCCGCTTTTTTTTTTAAAAAAAATTTGTCTCCAAATACTATTTTTTTATACAATATACATTATAAAACATGATTATCTTTTAATGATAGATTATTGTAAATTTTTCAACTTAAATTAGAGAAATAGCAGATGAATGAGTTGCAGTTATGATTTAATAGTCATGAATTTCAATGAAAAGTCTAAAAAAATAAAGTTTTCGAGTCAAACGGGTGGATCGGGTATTACTCGCTAATTTGCGGATTTTTCAGGTTTGGTTTATTCCGAGTCCGGGTCGAGAAAATCGTGTTCAAAACCCAAAATTTTTGAGCGGATTCGGATCGGGTTATCAAGTCGGATCAAAGATTAATAGGTGTAGTTGAAACCCTCCCCTTTGATTTTATATTTAAAAACAGATTTGACAATCTTGGAAGATTATAATTGCTAATGAAAAACTATTTTTAGGAGGTTGCATTGATATAAGTTTAACAATTGCATTAATTCGGGACTAATTATTTTTGGTGGCATACGTTTGGAGGGGGATCACCTGCCCCTTTATTCTATACCCATTTATATACACCTAAAACAAAGATCAAATGGTTTTGATGCAGTTGGAAATAGTCCAAAGCTAATTACTTCAAAATTTGATCAAGTCAAAGCACAGATTGAACAAAATCAAGAAAAGGGCACTCACATTGGATGCTAAGCTCTCGAGCATGTCGATCTTCTCCTCGATCGACGATCCCCTGTTTCCGCATTTCGCTCCGTCCCCTGCAAACCCCACCAACCCAATCAAACAAAACGATCAGATTTCAATTCTGAAATGATCTTGAGGAGTTAATGTTTGATCAAGTCAAATTCCCCCCTTCAAATTACCCAAACAAGAAAATGGGAAGAAGCAAGGAATTAAATTAACCTTCAAGTATGGGGGTGAAGAGGGCCAAATCCTTGTGTTTCTGCTGCACAGCTTTTGGGGTTGCCATGATGACACGATTCATAGATGGATGAATTTGCTGGAATTTGGGTGTATAGGTAGCTCGAGATGGGGTTGCCCAAGTTTGAACGAAAGAGTTTAGGCAAGAATAAGAATGTAAGCAAGCAATATTACCGGGAGTTAAGTTATTCAACAGAATATGCTTTGAATGATGGTTTTACAGTTACCCAAATTGACAGAATATGCTGTTTGATGCCAACAAGAAACAGGATTTTGAATTGGTGCCCAGATAAGAATTTGTTCCCTTCTTCATCTTCCTTGCCAGACATTTTCAACATTTTTTTTAAAATATATGTGCTGATATAGTACAGGCCGATGGTCAATGGATTGTACAAGTTTGATGAGAAAGAAAAAAATGGATTAGGCGAGTTAGTTTAACTGAACTGGACTAGGCCCATTTGATTGACTCTCAACAAAATTTGGCCCATCTAAAAGAGGCTGGTTAGAGTAAAGTGTGTAACTTAAAGTTGACTTGGCAAGCGAGTCGTTAGAGTTGGGACAGTTCAAGCCAACAAGATTTGGGTTGGTCCGACTGCATTGGAACATTTTTGAGTTGGATTGATTTTGGATTGCTTTATTTTTAATTCTATATGTCTCTCTTGTGAAAGTAAATAACTTAAGTGAAAAAAAATTAAAGTTAAGTTGATTTCGGATTACTTTATTTTGAAGGTTATTATGACTTACAAACTATATAAAAATTTATTTATATATTTTCACAAATATAAATTATGGATAAAATATAGATTTTTTACTATTGTTGATAAAATTAGGCTATTATTTATTTTTGTTGACGTAACTCTAAGAGTCATCCCTCATGAGCTAAAGCTTGCAGCCGAGTGTCAAGTTTTTCTTTTATATCAGTGATAAGTAAACTTTTTTTCGGGTATCTCTGGCACTTGGAATGATACACTCGAATTGGAGAGGATTTCCAGTATTGTAGCTAATAATTAGTGTTATCCTCTCATAAGTATTATATATATATAATTACCGGAGAAAATTTTATTAATTATAAAAATATAAATTATAAATAATTCAAAATTATTATAACCATCTTAATTTAAGGGAATGTTTGGTAGGAATCTTAGGGAAATTTTCCCATAGAAAATTTTCCATGGGAAGTTTTCCATGGGAAAGATTTCCCTGGGAAAAATTTCCCTTAGCACCCCTTAAGGGAAATTTTCCCTAGGAAAATGGAGAAAATGGTGGGTCCATCGTGAAAACTTTCCCGAAGTCAACCCGAATCCAAACATGGGGAAAATAAGTCAACTCAAGAAAATTAACCATTTCCCCAAAGTTATTGACCAATCAAACGCACCCTAAAACATACATGGTTGTCCAAAATGTCATAACCATTTTGCATCACAAAGGCATTGAATCAGCCCACACCGAAAAGACTCTTATATGGATGATGATATGCATATTTAAAACACCCTTGTATGTTTGAGTTTCTCTCCTAATTGACGTTGAATTTTAAGACTAAACTTAAAATTGATATTGAAGTTATCATTCACCTCTTCTATTTATGTCGGAACTACTTAAACCCGTCAGTACCTTACAGTTCCTCCCACGGTTCCATGGACGCCCAAGATTTTAGGTCCAATAGTCAAATATGATCAATTACAATAGGAATAATCGGTAAGATGACCATTGCAAAATGTATGTCCATGGTCATAGCCATTGCATGAGAAAGATGGCTAGTTGTAGGAAATAATCGATAAAGGCCACCCAAATTGCAAATGGAATAAGATTTGGAGCCTTTTTTATTCAGGCCACAAACCTTCAGGTCAAAAAAATACACATTGAAAACTAAGGGTCCAGAAAATAAATGTTAATATGTTACAAGCTCCAAAATGCCAAAAAACCATGTTATGGATCTTGGCATTGGACTGTATGATGCCTTGTGTTACTGTTTTGGGCTGTTTTGTAGCCTTCTTTTGCAAATTTTTAGGAAAAAAAAAAAAAGAAAGTTTAAGGAAGGTGAAAGTGATTAAGAAATATTTGTTAGCAAAGAATTGGGTTGGGATTAAACTCATGTCTCTCAAATTAGTTAATGTTAAAATTTAGATGAGAAATTTATGACTGCTACCTAGTATTTTAGGATTGGACATGATTTATCAATTTAGACAAATATAAGTTTGGATATCAAATTGGGTTAGGATTGGACTTAGTATTTTAGAAAGTTTTAAGAAAGGTATGCTTTCCCTGGAGGAAGACCTCTGCCCTTTCTGCGCAAATGAAGAAGAGACTATCAGCTACGTGCTGCTCAATTGTACCTGTGTATGGCCTATATGGATGGATATTATGAGGGGCTGGGGACATGATTTGCGACAAGTTGACAGCATAAGGACAATGTTTGAGACCTGGATGAATGTCAAGTTCAGGAACAAGGTGAGGAGCAGAATCTGAATCACTTCTTTGCTATTTCTTGGACAAATTGGTTTCATAGGAACAAAAAGGTTAATGAAAATCAGCCTCTTGAATCGGCTCGAGCAATTAAAGGGCGAGTAGCTGTTTGGTGTACAACTGGAAAGAACCGCATCCCCACCACGAGTCTTTCCAGCGTGCTTCGCCCGCCATCGCATCTGCGAGAAAACTTAGGGTAGTCACCCATCACGAGGCTACTCGCGCAAAGACGCTTAAGCGAGAAGTTCGCGGATGAGCTACCATAAAAGAAGGTGTACCTTCGTGATATAAATAATCATTTTAAATCCTTTAAGCTATACTTTAACCATATATCCGGAGTGTTACATCTGGTTAAGGTGCTCGTGATCTTTGTACTTTTGCACTAGCTTTTCATTTTCATGGACTATATTGGCTGGTACTTGGTGCCTTTGGTCTTTTGATATTTGAATAAATTTGGGGCAACTCCCCATAAATTATCTAAAAAAAAGGTTTGGATAAATTAAATTCAAATAATAAAAATATGAGAAATATTATATTTGAAGTCAATGTTAAAATTCGACAATAAACACATTATTATAGCCGAATTTTTTTTCACGTCCAAATAAATTTGTATATTTCAGACAGATAATGTTTTGCCCGCTATTATGAAAACGCCCCGAACATCACTTTCACTATAATAGTATAATACCATGCTAAAGTCAACAACCTCTAAAAAATGCACCACGTGAACTTAGTTTATTAGCATGCTGGGATTTCGTTTTATTTTTGTATGTTGGCAACTTTATATATATATATATAACTTATGAGCTCTTTGTTTTAAAAAAGAAAAAGAACCTTTACTATATAATAATTCCCGCGAGTTCAAGTATTACCCAAAAATACGGATCTATATTAATTAATAATTGTTGAATACTTCACCGCTTTATTATAAATAGAATAGATAGATAGATAGATAAAGCAAGAAAGCAATTCTTCATCGCATAAAGCATTGCTTAATTGGCTGCATTTTACAAAAGCAACTCTCATGGCTTTGAAACACTACTTGTTCAACTTGTTCATAGCAGCCCTATTCTTGCTCATATTCTCAGGTACTTAACTTTTTCCAATCTGTTTAATTACTATACACAAAATGTCTAGTTTTTAATTAAAGATTAAGGTTTTTATATGTGATGCTCGTTTTGTACCTCGAATAATGGAATCATAAATATAGATGATATAAATATTTGTTTACTGAAATGCAAATTTATCTAATATATTAAGTGAAGATGAGATTAACATTTAAGTTGGTGTTGTTGGTAATATAAATGCAGGAGGCATGAGAGGTGCCACAGCTTGCCAAAATGCTTACCAATTCTGCCTCTTTAATTACGAGTGCTGCAGCAACAACTGTAATACCTTCTCTACCTATCCACATTGCGAAGCCTAACTAGCTGCTCCTCAATGTGTCCACCATGCTATTATATTTCATTCCGAACAATATAACAGAATGATAATTACATGTTGTGTGGGAATAATAATGCTCGAGATTACTTCTCTAATTACATGTATCAATTATTCAGTTGTATGTTGTGCCCAAAATTGTAATCCCATTATGGTCAACTCTTCAATATATATTTTTATTTTTGGAATTGTGACATAGCATAACATAAAAACAAGGTACATGCAACGGTGGTCACATAAAGGTCTTATTCCTGACTTTATTAGCTAGGGTATGTGCTTTCATAACTTCTGACCTGCTAACCTTTCTAATACAAACATAACTGAAATGCAATAGTAACTTCTTACATGAGCCGAGCAATATATCTTCTTTATAAATGACACAATTTACAAATTTACACATGCTTCCCTAATTGATACAAGTATCTATTTAAGAGTTGTCCTTTATAGAGGTGGCTAGGTCAGGTTGGTTTTGGTGTTAGGGTTGACTTTCAAAAGGATGAGAACAGTGCACTTAATTCCAAACTGCCTGTTTAAATGAGTGTTTATTACCTCTTTCCCAAAATATTTTTTTATTTGACTAAGTTTTAACTGCGGATTACTCACAAGTTACAATTAGTTACAATATGAAATTACCGGTATTAGAAAGATACATTACTAAAATTTTCATTGGTGTTACTCACAAAGCAATAAAAGAAGCTTATGTTGCAAAATCCATGTTCAATAACTAATCAATCTGAATGATCTAATCTACCAATTCTACACAAGTAATTAAGAGTGATCAGTTACACCATTAAAGCTCGCCAAAGCTCTCTCTCAAGGGTCAAGGGCTAGTCTAATTATCATAACTGCCTATTCTTATGGAGTAGTATATTTAAATTACAATAATAGAAACCCTAGACCTAGGTAGAATTCGACTTTTCTCATAATACAGGAAAATTGGAAAAAAAAATTCATATTTAGCTTTGGGGATATTGGAAAAAAAAATTCGAATTTACAACTTTGTCATGCGTGAGCTGAACTTTAACACCTATTATTTTTGGCACCCACTACTACGTCACTTTTCGGACGAGTTTAACTAGGTGTTGGATGCTAAAAATAATAGATGTTATTGTTCATCTTATCCATAACAAAGTTGTAAATTTGGATTATTTTTTTTTAAATATCCCTAAAGTATGGATTATTTTTTCCAATTTCCCAATGAATCCTATCTATTTTCTTGACCCACGCTAGCAAATTAATCTCACCTCTTATGATAAATCAATTGCCTAAAAAATACAAATAAAAACTCTCTCGAGCATTTTATTGAAGATATGGTGGGCACAAAGAAAAACTCAAATTACAAGCACAAAAATTGACAGACTAGGCCTAGACAAATTAATCTGTATCAAACACATCAATCACAACCCAAACAATGTTAGGATCGAAGAGCACTCAAGCAACCACAAACATTTAGGAAATAATAGCGGAAAAAAAATCAGAAAATTGACACTAGAGGTTTAACGTGGAAAAAACCTAGCTAAAGTGGAAAAAAAACCACGGAATCAATGCACCAGTAAAAGGAGGATTACAATTACACAGGTTGTGTTTCTCTCTATCTCACTTGATCCCAATCGGATTCAGGACTCTGGGATTCTCTCTGGGATACATCATAAGGAGAACCTGGAGCCAAATATATACTAGGAGATACAAGGGAAACCTAGGTTACAATTTAGCAGTAACCTAGAATAAAGGAAATCTGCAGAAAAGAAGAAACACCGCAGAAAAGGATACAATAGTAAAAAGGAAACAACAATAGAGAAGAAAAAACGTGAATCCTCCTTGGCCCAATGAGGCGCTGGCATCGGCCCAAAGAAACCCGCAGCAAGAAGGCGACCCGCATAATCGCCCGGGGAGAGGCGCTGTAACGTGCGCCCGATGTCGCTATCATGCGAGACGCTGGGCGCGGGGCAAAGAAGCTAGCAGGGTCGTTCTTCTTGGGCATTTTTCCTGCCTTGGTTTGAGGTGCTGGTGACGCCATTCTAGGCGCTACTGGCGCCATTCCAGGCGCTACTGGTGCTTCTTCTTCTTCTTCTTCCTTCTTCCATTTGGTCTCCACACCCAATAAACAACACAAAATTAACAACTAATTAACATAAGATTGCGATAGAAAGAAACAAAACTAATTTATCAAGAAACTATATAAACATAAAGATAAAGAGAGAAAGGAGGAAAAAAAAACATATCTTGAATTGAAAGTCGAATTCAGTCTCCTTTAATACATGATCTAACCTAAATTCCTTGAAGAAAATCTAAGCCTACAACTAGGGAGGCTTAGGAAGAAAACCTCCTTTCAAACCTAGAGAGAAAACAAGAAAAAGAACGTAGAATGAAAAAAATATATATTTGTTTCTAACTAATGAAATGGTTAAAAATTGAAGTTGCAGTCCGGCACGGTCGTGTCAGACTAGCACAGACAGGTGTGCTGGATTGAAAATTCCAATTTATCTTCTCATTTTCTGGCTAGGTTGTGTTGGCCGCACAACTACCTGTCCCGACTTCCTTTGACTTTTTTTCTTCTTATATCCAATCTTTTTCCTCTATTGCCATCATCATTTGTGTCAAAATTTGATCCAGAATCGAGTAGGCAAGCAAGATTAATCACCCAAGAATCATAATTACTCTAGGGTTTAAGGAAACTCCAAGTTAAAACTAAAGAACAAACTCTATTTTTGGGGTTTTTCTGATAGAGATGATCATGAACAAGAACAACAAAAGAAGGATATGACTAATGTAAAGAGTAATAAACTCACCAAATAGCCTAAGAAATACAAAAGTTTGCAAAGAAATCCTTCACAAGCATCCACATTTGTTCTTCCAAGAAATTCCACCAAAAAAGAGTTTGAAAGATGCACATCAACTCACAAATTTAAAGTAACTTGATTAAGCACTCCCACAAAGGATTAAGCTTAATTATAAAGGATTAGGGTTCACAAATACCCTCTCAATAATTCATAAGCATTAGTGTTTAAAATCTTCAAAGGTTTTTTTTATATATGAGGGGGAAGGAGCTTAAATCGGGGAGGGGAAAAGGAGGAAGAAAACATAACAAAGAGGGGGGGGGAAGAATTCAGAGAATCTGCGAAAATTACTGAGGCTCGGGAGCGCCTCATGTAGTAATCCTAAGATGGAGAAAAGGATTGGGCGCGACAGCGCCTATCCAAGCGGGACCAATG
This sequence comes from Portulaca oleracea, assembly GCA_029582165.1. Lineage (NCBI taxonomy): Eukaryota > Viridiplantae > Streptophyta > Magnoliopsida > Caryophyllales > Portulacaceae > Portulaca > Portulaca oleracea. The sequence goes on along the minus strand of CM055879.1, from coordinate 32,095,415 downwards.
CCCCCTGTTTTCTTTCTTATTTCCTTTGTCGTTTCTCGTTTCTTCTTTGCCCAATCTTCTTTGCTTGGTCTCCCTTTCGATCTTCCATCTCGATCCTTGCGTTGACAAAAGTACCTCGTGCTTGACCTCGATCCCACTCGGCTTCTTCCTAGCCTTCCTTGGTTTCTGAAACGGCCGATTTGAGACCCGAAAAGTGACCAAATTTGGCTGGGAAAAATTTGAGTTCGGACCCTCCGCTACTATTATTTTCGAAGTGAGGTACCCCTAGGAAATATGGAATAGACTTCCCTTGTTGGAGAAGAGTTGTCATCAACTCTTAGGGGTTCAAATTCAACCGACAGATCATGTAAGATCAACTCAATAAAATCCATTAACCGAAGTAAAGTGACACTAATCAACCCCTTCTTCGTAAAGGTAAAGCAATTTCGGAAAGAAAAAAGGGATTGGATCACGATCAAGAGGGACCTTCACATGCCTAGCGCTCATCATCTTGTTGAATGCCACAAGATAGTCGTCACAATAGATGTCAAGGTTAAGGCAGATAGAAGATGTCTCTTCCATGGTCGATCTCGGTGCGGGAGGAATCAAGCTAGAGTGTGAGGTTATGGACTTGCAGACATGCAATTCGTCTCCAAGTTGTGGTTTGGAAATGATCGGACATAGCGCAAGAGATTCTTTTATAACCTTGCAATGACCATTCCTAAATCTCGTTATGTACCCCTCCTCATCTAATTGACCTACAAATACAAGGTTCTTGGTCAGACTCACGACATACAAAACATTCTTCAACCTCCAAGACTCGTCCTTAAAAGTTTTAATGTTCACATCAACTCTTCCTAGCATCTTTAGGTTATGACTGTTTGCAAGCCTAACCCTGCTATACCTCCCACCCACAAAATTACTAAAGGACTCCATGCTAGACGAAGGGTGAAACGACGCACCTGACTCCTTTCTAATTAGTCAATACTAATAGTTAGGGCATCACCCAAATCCCACGAAAATGATCTTTATCACCATAGTTCCAACACAACACGTGCTCCATGTTTTGACCTCTAGATTTAGACCGACCTCGGCCTAAGCTCCCACTATTCCTCCTATCCATGGCAGCCAAAGCATTCCTCGAAGACTCAGACACATCAGAATCTTTCCTACGAATGCTTTCATTCAGTACAAAGTCTCTAATTTCCCGAAACTTTGGTTTCTCATCTTTCTTAATCGAAGATGTTATAGAAGTATGAAATTATCCCAAGACTTAGGTAGGGTAGTCTATATTAGCATTTATCTCATCGTCAAAACTAAATCTCACAAAGCTCAATTGCATCTTAAATTCAAACAAGCGACGTAACACATATACCCTTTTTTTATCGCAGAAGGTTTCTCATATGTGTTCTACAAGGCCTCAACCAGACCTTTTGTCGTTTTCTGATCTTTGAAGTGGAAACCCACGTTCTGAGCTAACATTAGTCTCACCGTAGCGAATGTCTGACCATTAAGCTCTTCCAAATCCTTCGGTTCCATCTTTTCTTGCTTTTCACCCGTCGCAAGATGCAATTTTTACTGGCGAACCACATCTTCAACGACGTCATCATCCACCACGCGCAGTATTTCCCATCGAACTCCAAGATATTCACAATTGCGCCCGCCATAACTTCTCAGTCTGTAAATCAATCGCGCTCCAACCAAAGCTCTGATACCAGTTGTAGGATTCTTGGGTGTTGTTAGCAGATAAATAATAATAATAAGGGCAAAAATAAATAAAGATTCAACACAAGGATTTAACGTAGAAAAACCCGAAATGGGAAAAAACCACGAATGATGCACTATCAGAGAAATACAACAATGTTTCAGAGATTCATAGACTTCCACAATCTCTTACAACGTTCATAGAGTTACAACTTGGGCACTCAACACTCACAAATGAGCCTCACACAACTTCCTCGAAGAAACAAAGATTATAGGTCAATCTCTCATAGTGAGATAAAACATTCTTAATTTGTATACAAATAAGTTTAATACCTAGACCCTATTTATAATAAATAAATAAATAAAGGCAAATACAATATCTAAGGTTAATGGGAGTCATCTTGGCCACCAAGGAATAAGAATACACCAAAGTCAGCCCACCAATCATAAATTTTGAACCCCACCTAATAACAACCCAACACATAGCATGAAGAAATAGTGGGCTGGAATTCTGTGATTCAACAAACAAGATTATTGGGAAAAATAAAACCTTCCCCATTCGGCAATACAATGTACTACCAATGTAATCAACATTCATTGGGGAAAAAAAGGACATCCTTTTATTGATTTTCCTGAAATTTCTTTATATTATTGGCCTGATAGATCAATAATTTGATTATATTCTTATTATATACATTGTATGATTTTTTATACAAGAAAAGTGTGGATAAATCACAATATAAATGGAGCTAGACAATAGATGGTGCAATTCTTCATCACCAATCATAATAAGATCCAATTTCAGGTCAAGATGGGTTCATCAAACAACTTCTTCCTCACCTTGTTCATGGCAGTCTTTCTATTATTCATTTTATTGTCTGGTAATTCGTTCTATTCCCTTTCTTCTTTTCAGATCTTTCTATTATCAGCTGATCATTAATGATTAATTGTTAATTAAGAAAAAGAGTTAATGATTAATCCATGCATGCAGGGATTACAGAGGCTCAACAGTGCATAGAGTCGGGTGCCCTATGTGATCCCAAAATACCATGCTGTACGGTCTGTGATGACAGTTTCTGCATATGATTTGCTCCTGTGTCTTTCTTCACATTGCAAGCTTATTTATTCTCTTCTTTATGCTACACACAGTTTCTTAATTTTATTGTCATGCATACACAGTTTTTGTAAGAACCAATATGAATGAACTATACTTTTTCTCCATTTGGAAAGAGGTTCGACAAATATAATCCGTTTCTATCTAATGTATCTTATATTATATATCATACCGAAAATCGCTATTCTTTACTTCTTCTGCCTGCGTTGTTAGTAATCATCCAGACAGCGACGATCTGGATTCTAGGTGACAGTACACAGTGAGAGAAAGAGAAAGGTTGTAGAGTAGGAGAAGGAGACTGAATGGTATATGAATATTGGACTGTGAGAACTACCATCATAGAAAAAATATGGTTTCAGTCTTTTAGGTGGAAAAGGGAACCAAAACTAAAACTAGTTTTCAAAAACCCATCCAAATATGGTATGGAGAGGTTGAAATTTGATAGTCTTACTCTTAAACTTTATAATTCACGGTGACTATTTCCAATTAATCCAAAATTTAAAAATCAATTATCCAAGTATTCAAATTATGATTTGAACATGAGGGGGACATCAATTATCCATGCGAACTAACTTGATGTCCCTTAAAACAATACTTAATGTACTCAAAAATTGTACTTGATGTTCATTGTCACTCGCCTGCTCACCAAAATGTTATGTTCATTTAAATTTATAAATAGATCTATATAATGATTTGGGTCCTAGCCTTTAGATTTAGACTTGGATCTGCTTTTCAAACCTTGGATCCAGATCTACTCTGGGCCTAACGTTTTTGGACTCATATGGTTGAAATTGGATCCAAGTCTTGTCATGAACCCACTGCCACCCTTGGATGTGATGGAGGAAATGCCAACAGTTGGATTGTCCCAATGAATTATTAGACAATTATGAGAGCCTCACGAATCAATGTTGTAAGCACTGCATTGTGTCGAACTTGTCCCAATGAATTATTCGACAATTATAAGAGCCATTCAGAGATGTGTTAATTCATTGTTCCTTTTGAACTTGCAGCAAGTTTGGCATCAATAAATCTTTCATTATTAGTTTCTAGATAATCATATTCAAAGTTCAAAGTAATATGTGTTAGAATATAAAATTATTATTGGACCTTCAACTATTAACTTAAGTTTTTGGTTGAGATAGTTCCACAATATATAGCTAGTTAAATTCTGATCATATATTCCGATTAATTACACATCTCTTAACAACTATTACCTGCTTTATTCACTAGTTTTCTCACAAAGCCATGTATTTCATTCCATTCCATTCGCTTTTGGTAAATCAAATAATTCTATGCTTATGCATTGCCGAGTAGTATTTATTGTACCTATTGTTGAATTTCATGTACTAGTAGAATGTAATAGCCTACTCAAATTTAGAGCATAGATTTGGGTTGGAATCTGATTTTATTTATCGTGGTTTTTGGGTTTTGAAATCGACAACGAAAGCAGCTAGCTACATACATTGTCCTACCGGCCTGATCCTACTTCACTACCTAAGAAAACACTACGTACCTACATAACGTACCTAGCTTTCCCTAGCCAACTTCAAAAACTCATTAAACCAACTACTTCAATTCCTATGTCCTCCCTTCGTTGTTTTTCTTCTTTCTTCTTGTCGACCGCTATTGAACCTAGAGGCCAAGGCGCGCACATATATAGGCAATAACCAGCTTCATTTTCCTCTTTAGATCGATTGCATTTTCCTTCGTTTATTCCAAGGCGCGCACATATATAGGCCAAGGCGCGCACATATATAGATTTAGATCAATATTCTACTCTGCTTCATTTCTCACTGCAATTGTACCAGCCACATTGTTGTCATTGTCGTTGTTGTTAGATACGTTATCTTCCTTTGCGATATTACCTGCAGGTGTACAACTATTGTTTATGATCATACCATTGCCCTTGTTAAACTTGGTTTCTTTGTCAAGGGTTACAATTTCTATCACTTCATCATCATCAGGATCACTCTGGCTCATTGTCGGCATCAGTTTGTTCATCTTCTTTAACTCCTTCCCTTTTCCCCAGAGTACCCCGTATAATCCAATCACGATTAATATCGTTCCTAGCACGCTACAAACCATCGTACAAAATCAAATTTCCATTCGCCTAATTGAAAACATCAACGATATGGTACAAAAATTAAACTTCTGTAAATGAAAAAATTCCCAGACCATTCAGAGGAACACAATACCTTCCTAAGTAGAGTTTTTCATCCAGTACCAAAGACCCAGCAAGTGCTACTAAGATCAGCATCAAAGGGTTAAAAATCGACACAAACAACGGCCCCCTCATTCGTACCACCCATGATATTAGCGTCACCATCACTCCTGACCCGATAACACCCTGCAAATCCATGCATCAGTTGATCAACTTCCAAAGAAATGTCAACCGACGAACAACAGAATTAGTGAAAATGAACTTACAGAATTAGTGAAAATGAACTTACAGAATAGACAACGGTAAGAAGCCGGATATTCCACCCCAACTTCCACTGCTCCCAGCGCCTCTCCACAGACACAGCAAAGACAACAGACTGAAGTGCTCCCATCAGACTCATAAGAGCCGTGCTCGAGTAATAACAGGGATACTTCTCGCTCATTTTAGCCTGCGAAATCAATCAACTAATTAAGTAACATATATAAAAACCTAATCTATTGAAGAACTACATGTATAATATGTAGTGGGTCAAGATAAGAACTAACCTGGACAATCAACCAAGCAGCATAAGAAAAACAACCGGCGACAGACAAGAATGCACCCAACAGTTGATCATGCGTGCTGTGGTGGATTTGACCAACATGGGTATGTCTTAGCAGGTGAAAATGGGTTGTCCATAACTTGATCTCGGTCCCTTTAACGAACGTCAGTAGCATTGCACCAGCTATTCCAGTCAATGTTCCGATGACCTTCGCTTTTCCAGGTATAGTTTTCAGTCCTAATCTCTCTAACCTGTGAATTTTTACCAACCATAACCAAGCAACATAAACGTACGTGCAATATAAGGTGTTTGTTTTTGTGTAGGATATGGGATTTGGAGTACCTGAATGAAACAGCAAGAATGAAGGTGACTGCTGGGACAAGATTAGCCATAGCAGATGCAAAAGTTGCAGATGTTAATGCCAGGCTTTCCAAGTATAGATTTTGTGCTAGGGATCCCCTGCATGAGTTCACACACCAGTAAGGTTATAATTTTTGAAAATTCTACCATAGTTGAATTTATTTTCAACTATGGTCGTTGAAAATTTTATAACATTCATTTATAAAAAATAAATCATGTTTTTTAAAAAGATTTATATCCTCATAAATATGATTAATTATTGTATCAAGTTACTTTGACTAACCTACATTGATTTTGAAATTTTTATGGTAAAATTAATGGTCTTTTCACTTTTCAACAACGATAGTTGAAAAAAAGTTAACTAGGTTAGAATTTCCTTCAAAATATTCAATTTTGTAAAAAATTATAACTTTAACATATAGATTTACTTATTGTAACAAGTCCTATGGTGAATATATATATTAATTTTAATTTTTAACGACAAAATTAAGGGTAATTATACATTTCAACTACCATAGTTGAAAATAAATTCAACTATGGTAGAATCTCCCTATAATTTTATATGTTCTTACCAATAATCAGTAACATTTTTCTATTACAAACGGTCATTATTAACACTGGCCCACGAATTCTTAATCAAGGGGTAGAATTACAAGGGTAACTAAGTAACAAACTGACCGTGATAAGTATAATTTGTTAATTCCATAATTTCTGCATAAGAAAAATTTTTTATTACACCAAAGTTTGATTTTTGATGGAGACACCAAAAGTTGAAGTTGATAGCCAACCATACTCTATTACTACTACCTCTTTCGCACCAATAATAATTAACATGTGTCAGAAGTGTGAATAAACTGTTTTAAGAATATATCATCATAATCAAATTCAGGGCCGATTTTGGGGATAGGCCTAAGGGGTAATTGCTCAGGCCCACGATCAATTTTTTTTTGTCTTAATTTAAGGGCCTCAACTGAAAATATAGATAGTAGTATTAAAAATCTCAATATGTTATGTAAACAAAATAAAGAGACAAATTAAAGAAGGGGTTTGTCAAAAAGAAAAAAGAGAAGGGGCATTTTGACTAAATTCTTAATATCATTGTTTAGTATGAATATAGACTATTTTTTAAAAGAGCCCCAATTTATAAATTGGTCTACTATGTTGTTCGAAGTCCCAAAAATATAGGACTCGGACTGGACAAATTTAATTGGGTTCTAGCTAGACCTGTCAATTCTAGCAGACATGTCGGTTTACGGTCGGTTCGATGTGGGCCGATTTTAGGTTTATTTACGTTCTATTTTTGGAAATTCCGGGCCTAATCTTAAACTTTTAGGTGGGTTCGGGTCGATTTTCAGGTCGGGTCAAATTCTGCCAGCTCTAGTTCTAGCTCAATGAAAAAAAAAAACTTTGACTAACAATTGAAGGTGTAGGAATAAGGTATAGGCGTACGTAGGTCTCTTCCAATTGAAAAACACCATCCATTGTCACCTTAAACACTATGAGTACTCTATGACCAATTTTTCCTTTACTAAGAAATATCCAGTGTTAATCAAAAGAATATATGCTTCTTTTAAATATGACATGACTATTACTATTATTAGCAATAATTCGATGTTAGAAAAGTTATAATGATATAATGAATCATACTCCATAAATGTTTTGGTGTGCATGAACTGACCATGTTCTTATATAGGAGCTAGTGTTACAACTTATATGACTCCACTACAAGATGGAAATTTTTTTTAACTATTGATAGAATAATTAATGTGGCCCGGGTTAAATTACTTACAAATATCAAACTTTGATTACTTTGGAAGTACTATGTATACATGTCATCACAAATATTATCAAGTATGAAAGAACGTATGCTAGATCTCAAAAAAAAAAAAAGAACGAACGTATGCTAGATACCTTTCTAATTTTGGAAGAAGATTATTCTATTTAATTGATTGATCTTTTTTGTGATATGATTCTTACAATATATCAAACTAATCAGTAGGCACGCAAAGCTAACTAGTCTTTTTATTATGATGTCAAATTTTACTTTAATGACCGTTAAACCGTTTCATTGATTTAGCATATACTCACTCGATCCAAAAAAAAAAAAGATGGGAAATCTTTGTTTTAATGAAAATACTAAAATAATTGTTTATTGAAATATTAGAATTATATTTCTTTTCTCTCATCTAAAATTGACATATATAATTAAATAACACGTGGCCTGTTAAGTATTTATATTTGAAGTGGGACTAATAGTTCAGATCCAACAAATATGCAGTAGGTTGCGGTGCAGTACCACACTATACCGCACTGTTTAATTTCAGTCACATTTCACCACACCACACCACAATCATTACCAATATATTTCCTCACTTTTTTCTCTCCTCACTTTTCTCGTCTACTTTTCACATTCTTTCTCGTCGCCTACGTCACTTACCACAACTCTCACCACAACTAACCACACTTCACCACACTTTTTCAAATTTCACTGCACCATATCATGACCACACCGCATCAACCGTATAAAGAACGGATCCTAATTTCATACAAACTAAATAGTTAACAACATTTTGTAAGAGAATTAAGTTGACAGCCAAGGATATATATGAATCTATGTAAGAGTTGGTTCTCTTTGGCAAGTAGATGTTAGCTATTTGTTGTTAATTATTTGAATTAATTGTTTGACTTAATTATTTAGATTAGGGTTTGAAAAAAGAGTATTTGATAAAATTAGTTATTTATAAAAAATTGTAGCTTTTTGGAAATTAATTTTTTAATTTAAATTCAAAAGGCTATATAAAAAAAATTATTTACCAAATGCTTTAAATATTTATTTTTTCAAAATTAAAAAATTAGAAAAAAGAAACTCTTTGTGAAATGCCTGCATAAAGCAGATATGTTGATCAAGCAAATTAATCATGTGTAGAGTATGACATTAAATTAAATAATTGATTTAGAAGAAGTAGGTAGAATATTGCAATAAATGAAGTAGTACCTCCGTCCCAAATTGTTTGTCCATCTACCTAATTTTATTGTCCCAAAATGTTTGTCCATTTTATAATTCCAATGATTGTAATTCCTATTATACCCTTAATAAATACTCTTTTATTTCTTTTTTATTTTTCTTTACATGAGAAAAGTAAGGACAATTCTGGTACATTACACATTTTTCACCCCATTTCCCATGACCATTGGACTTTTAAATATAGTTGGATGAAGAAACAATATAGGACGGAGGTAGTAATATTGTAATTAATGACCCACTAATAGCAGTTGCCTCATGAATAACCTTACACTAGGGGCCACCTGGTTGACTCAAAATAAGTGTAAGTTTGTAGCCTATAAACAGGGAGTAGACATACATAGGTAATGGCATTGTGGTAGGCATTAACTAGAACCATCAAGCCTCCTTGGTTCCCTCATATTATTCAATGCTATTTTATTTTTTACTTTTTTTTGGGCCTGTAAAATGACAAAATTTTCAACATGTTATTAAAATTGTAAAATGATAAAATGTTTGTATAATTAACTTATGGGGCATTTGGTTGAGAAACTTTTCCGGGAAAATTAATCAACTTTTTCAAGTTGATAAATTTTTCTATATTTGATTTTCCATATATAAGAAAGTTTTAATGTGGGCCAAATTATTTCCCTCATAATCTCAGGAAAAAGTTTCCAAACAGGGGCTTGGAAAAGTTTTTCCCAAAAATTTTTTTTCTAAAAAAGTTTTTTATCGGGAAATGACTAAACGCACCATCAGTGCAATGAAATTACACTTTTAAATAGGAATATTAAAGGTAGTATGATTACCAGCAAACCAAAAGATAGAGACGTACTGTATGATATGTTAGACTTTATGAAGTACAACTGTACATTATAGGGTGAAAGATTTGAAAAACAATACAGATGCAGGAAGTATGATTAGACTAATGATTCTGTTTGAGCAAATATAGTAATAATAATCAGACATTAGGTGTGTCCAGAATCCAGTTATGATCAATAAATGAAGGTGAGGAGAAAAGAAATTACCCAAACAGTCCGCACAAAAAAGCTTGGCCGAGAACCGTCCATGTCAACTTTGGCCTGCTTTTCCTGCATTTGTACCGCACTCAATCAAAACCCATTACTAATAACATTTTTCCACTTTTGCATCTCAAACTAATTCTGGACTAATTATCATGAATTCATCGATACAAATTAATAGTCATTTGATGATAGCTAGTGGGGAAATAGTAAGGAAGTAATGAAAATAAAACAATATATCATAATTTGAGAATTTTATAACTTATGGAAAAATAAAAGGATAAATAGTTTTTTTATTAAAGGCAGTGGTAGAGTATTATTGAAATTATAAAATGACAAATATTATAGAATAAAAAGTAATTAAAGTTAGAAATCTATTTTTGAAAACAAAAACTAATTTTCAGCTTGTATGTATATGAATGTACAAATTGGCATGTTTGGCATTTTTTTCCATGTATGTGTTAAAGTTTGAAGTAAATATCAACGACATATAAATTTTCTCTAAATTTTGAAGTGTGTTACATGTTTTATAAGGAGGATTTATGCTCCTTTTGTTTTAAATAATGGTGAATAAAATGAGAATTTGGCAAGTGATGTAACGCAATGAAATGAACGGTGTGCATGTGAATGGTGATAGTTTGAGAAATTAGTGAGAAAATTTAAACACTTGGAAAGAGTTTGTTTTTAATTTTTGTAGTTGATGGAACACTTGGAAGACTACTTTAATTTTGACGTGCAAGAAAAAGTCACCAACACAAGACCTTTACATTTTTCAAACAGCTCATGCTTCACTCATCTCATCCATTCATTCAAGGAACCATAGGATAGGAGGAGTTTAATGCCTACGCAACAAAACAAGGCAGCTGAAAAGGCTAAAAACAACTAAAAAAAATCATTTATTTGGGCATTTAATTAAATTCCTTTGTATTGGAGTACTTCAATTCATTTTTCATTTCCAAGATAAAAGGATTCCAGACACTCTTATTGAAATGTAACTGAAATACTACCTCCGTTCCAAAATGTTTGTCATTTGATTAAATTTTGACCGTTGATTATTTTCAAATTATAATGAATTACGATATGAAATTACCGTCATTGTAATATTTACTAATGTATCTTTCTAACGACGGTAATTTCATATCATCACTCATTGTAATTTGTGAATAATCAATGATGAAAATTTAGTCAAACGACAAATATTTTGGAACGGAGGCAGTAGCTCATTATGAAAACTGTGGTACTTATGTTTTTGCTATCCTAATTTCATATTGTTGTACCCTTGTGCGAGTCTCATGGGAAAGATTTTTTTGAAAAAAATTTCTTCGAGAAAGACTTTGTCTAGGACCACTTGAGGAATTACACAGTATTTATTAATGGAGTGTTTGGTTGAGGGACTTTCCTAGGAAAGTTTTTCAACTTTCCCAAGTTTACCAAAGTATCCCATGTTTGGATATATAATAAAAATAAGAAAGTTTTGTAGTGGGTCTCAATATTTTCCCATGTTAGATGGGAAAATGTTTCCCATGAGAAGGGTAGGGAAAGTTTGTTTCTCATGGGAAAGGGGAAGTATTTTAATCAAACTCCCGAAATATCCCTAAAAACTATTTTATAAATAAATAAATGAGGATAATTTAGACATTTTAAATGAAATTTCCTACAAACTTTCCTATGATTTCAAATGTAAACTAATAACACTGTGAAATATTTTTTTCCCATGAAATACTTTCCTAGTAAAAACTTTCTCAAAGAAAATTTTTCCCAAAAAATATTTTCCTGAGAAAGAACCAAATACACTATGAGTTTAATAGTGAAATAATAGATTTCACGCTAAGACTTTTTTAATTATTCAGGACAATCAAATATATGAAAATTTGTCCATTTGAAAAATTTAACTAACCTTCTTAGAAAAGGTTCAGTACTTCGTTCCAACACCCACCCTGGCCTATAATTTAGAATATGATCGTGAACCAAATGATATTTTTAGACTTGCTTTATAATCAACAAGAAAATCGTGACTGAAATTTTTAAAAAAATCTATAAAAGAATGGTTATAATTCGAAAATTTGAAACAAAAATACTCGATTCAAGTTATCAAAAAACTATTTTGGATGTATGAGAACATACCATATTAAAAAGATTTAGTATAAGTTCCATGTATGCCATGCATGGTTTAGAGATACATACAGTTCTACTTCAACACATATCAACTCTACAAAACCAATGGAATAAAGCAAAGAGGAAATAGAAAAGGTACGTAGAGAAGTGAGAAGAAGAAGAACCTTTCGAGGAAAAAAGCAACAGGGGAGATGAAAGCAGCAGCAAAGAGAAAACGGTAGGCAACCAAAACCCTCAAATTCATGCCATGGTTAGCAGCCAGCTTGTACAACACATTTATCCCTGCAAATGCTATCTGAACTATCACCATTATTATCACTGGCTTCAACCCTTGTATCACATTGCATATTCCCCCCTTAATCATCATTAATTCTCTTAATTACGATTAATCTCTAATTCTCTCTCTCTCTCTCTAGGGTTTGTTTGTTTGATTGAGTGGGGGTTTTAATTTTCTGTGGTGATGATGAAATGAAGAAAATGCAATGCAAGATCACAGGAGAGGAAGACATAGGAGAGTGGTGCATGTGTGGTATTTATAGGCCAGGGTTGTGGGAGATCAAAGCTGACGTTTGCAGTGACTTAATCACTTTTGCTTCCTCACTAAATACCTTGGACTTGGCGTGCTCTACAGACATATATCAACATTGCTAATCTTCTTTTACCTTTTTCCCCCCTCTTTAATTTTTATTTCCAACTTGAGAATGTCTTTTTCTGTTTTAATGTTTCATAATGAAAAGTCATTTTACTCATTTTAATTTCAAACAGATTACTCCCTCAGTTCCATATTGTTAATTACTTTACAATTTCAATGACACGTTAATTATTAGTTACCAAGTTTATCCAGTATTACTTTTCATCTCCCCGTAATCTATATAATATATATATATATATGTGTGTGTGTGTGTGTGTTTAGGGAATTGATCAGTATTGGACTTGTGTGAGCATGTAAGCAAGTTAAATCTAGGTCATTTATTCCATCATCAACGGCTATAATTAATCAAGAGATTTTCCTTTTTCGGCTGCGAAGAAGCTAAGTCACGTGAGATTTACAGGGGGAAAAAGAAAACAATTTCGTGTTGACTCGGACAGTTAATTAATCGCATTCAATTCCCCCCAAGTTTTGATATCACGCGGGGCGCCTGCGTTCAGTTTTCCCCAAGTTCGAAAAACATGCTTGGTTCCTTCCAAAGCTTCAATATCTGTGTGTCACGCGATATCCATTAACCAATGTATGGATATTGGGTGACACACAGAAGGATATGCATTAATAATTATATATATATATATATATATATATATATATATATATATACATCCATTAATCATAATATTGACAACAAGTGACATAGGATGGACATACATGTTGGAGAGATCCAAGGTGGGAGCCCATTCAATCGATCAAGACCCATAGTAACAAATTAAGTGAGGTTTCATCTTAAAACTAATTGGTGTTAAGAAGAGCAACTCTCTTGACTTATATATCATGCCCTTTCACTTTAATTTTTCAATGTGGGACTTCAAACTCATGGGTGAATTGTTAGGATCGAAGAGCACTCAATCAAACCACAAACAATAGGAAATAATAGCGGAAAAGAAATAAGAAATTTGATACCAAGAGTTTTAACGTGGAAAAAAAATCCAAAACGGGAAAAAAACCACTCAATTGATGCACTAGTAGTAGGAGGATTACAATTACACAGGTTGTGTTTCTCTCTCTCTCATTTGATCCTAATTCTCTTTGGGATAAACTTTGGGATTTTTGGGATACATAATAAGGAGAACCTGGAGCCAAATATATACTAGATGTACAAGGAAAAACCTAGGTTACATAACCTAGAAAATCGCTGCACAGGAACGTGGGCCTTCAACGCGACACGACCCAAGAAGACGTTGGTGGCGTCCCAAAAAACACTGGTACCATTCACCATATCATGGCTTCTGAACAAGGCGCTGGCAGCGCCTACACAAACGCTGGTGGCTCCTCTCACTTCGGCGAAATTTTCTTCCAGGCGATGGCAAGATGCTGGTGGTGTTAGACTCGGCACTGGTAGCGCCTCCTTTCTTCCTTCTTCCTTCTTCCTCGTCTTCCCGTTTTGCTTCCTCCTTCTCCTCATTTGGTCTCCACACCCAACAATCTCCCACTTGGAGACCTAAGTCTCTAAAATCCTCAACTTTCTCCACAAGTTCCCATAGTGCATCGACCGACCTCTTTATCAGTCTGAGAGGCCTCCTAAGACCGCACTGGGCCTCAATTTCCCAACATCGACTGACTTATCCTTGATCCTGTAGACCCACTTCTTCAAGGCTTTCTTCGCTGCAGACAATCTAACCAGCTCCCAGGTTTTATTTTCCTCAAGTGGCATAATTTCATCGACTATTGCGTGCTCCCACTTGAACCGAGCCTCTGCCTGCACAACCTTACTATAGGACTCTGGCTCACTAGCATATCTAGTAGCCCTCATGGATCTCCTCACAGTGGATGATGCACTGGAGCTTTCACCTAGCTCATGTGGTTCACGTCCCTTAGCAGCCTGATCTGCAACCTGTGGAGCTTCCTGTAGTTCCTCTGTTTCCTCTCTAGGCACACCAGGCCTAACAGAAACCTTGATCGCCTCAGCTCCCACTGGCTTCTTGTCACCTGAGTCACTCCATACCTCCTCAGGTTCCCTGTCAGTTTTGGTGAAACAGGCCCTCTTCTCATTCCTACAATGCCATAAGCTAGAACAAGAAACATTAGAAATTATGTTAATGTTATCCCTGGTGGAGTACAAAGTACCGGACCTCAATCCCTTCGCCACTACCATAGCACCCTTCACAATCTTCCACATCCCATTCCCGAAGCATGCAGTGTAGCCCATCTCATCGAGTTGATTCACTGAAATTAAATTCCTCTTAATTCCAGGAATATACCTCGCATCCTCCAACTTCCAAAGACTACCATTAGCAGTCTTAATTGTCACGTCTCTTGTACCTGTTATCTCATAACACTTGTCATTGGCAAGATATACCTTGACGAAATTCTCACTCTTGAAATTATGAAATAACTCCCTATCAGAGGAAACATGAAAGGATGCACCAGAGTCAACTATCCATGACTCTTCAGGACTAGACACACTTAAAACTAGGGCTTCACAAAGGTCTTCCGCAGAGTTGATAGAGTCTCGATCATTATTACCCTTTTCCTTCCTAGGTTTAGGGCAATCCCTCTTAAAGTGACCTATATCCCACAACCATAACACACAACATTGCTCATGTCCCTAGGCTTGCCTCTACCCCTGGACTTCGACCGTCCCCTGGAATTATTCGAATTCCTATTGTCCTTCCTACCCCTGACACTTAAAGCACTTCCCGAAGATTCCCCACCAGAATTCTTCCTACGAAGACCCTCATTAAGCAACACAGACTTGACCTCATCAAATTTCATCTCGTCTGTACTCTTAGCACTTCTAACAACAGTTACAAGAGTTTCCCAAGATTCAGGCATAGAAGACAACAATATGCAAGCTTTGACATTCTCAGCAAAAATCATCTTTACTGAAGCAAGTTATGATAAAATCTTAGTAATCTCATTAATATGATCAGCCACATCACCATCCTCAGTCATCTTAGCGCTAGTTAATTTACGGAACAAATATACCTGATTTGCTGCGATGGGCTTCATATACATCTCCTTTAGTGCCTTCAGCAATTCCTTCGTTGTCTTTTTCTCCATAACGTTAAACCTGACGTTCCGGGTCAACGACATCCTGACCAGGGACATCGCCTGTCGATTGAGCAGATCATACTCAGCCTGCTCCATTTTTTCTGGCTTCGTCTCCAACAGTGGAACATGCAGCGTCTTTGAGTACAGATCCTCAATTTGCAGCTTCCAATAGGTGAAGTTAGATCCGTCAAATTTCTCGATTTCATACTTATCTCCTGCCATTGTTTGAAAGCGAGTTCTCTTTCACCAACCCTGCAGGCTCCGATACCAGTTGTTAGGATTGAAGAGCACTCAAGCAAACCACAAACAATAGGAAATAATAGCGGAAAAAAAATAAGAAATTTGACACCAAGAATTTTTAACGTGGAAAAAAAAAACCCAAAGCAGGAAAAAATCCACGGAATCGATGCACTAGTAATAGGAGGATGACAATTACACAGGTTGTGTTTCTCTCTTTCTCACTTGATCCCAATTCTCTCTAGGATACACTCTGGGATTTTTGGGATACATAATAAGGAGAACCTGGAGCCAAATATATACTAGAGGTACAAGGAAAAACCTAGGTTACGTAACCTAGAAAACCGCCGCACAGGAACGTGGGCCTTCAACGTGACACGACCTAAGAAGACGTTGGTGGCATCCCAAAAAATGCTGGTAGCGTTCACCATATCATGGCTTCTGGACAAGGCACTGGCAGCGCCTCTCACTTCGATGCGATTTTCTTCCAGGCGATGGCAAGACGCTGGTGGTGTCAGACTCGGCGCTGGTAGCGCCTCCCTTCTTCCTCGTCTTCCCGCTTTGCTTTCTTCTTCTCCTCATTTGGTCTCCACACCCAACATGAATCCCAACAATACATTGATCATAATATGGATAACAAGTGACACATAGATGAACATATATTGATCATAATATGGACACCAAGTGACACGTAGATGGACATTGATTGATCATAATATAGATATCATAGATAAATATCTATTGATCACTATATGGACATCCATTAACCATAATATTAACATCAAGTGACACATAGATGGACATACAATATTGATCATAATATGGACATCAAGTGACACACAGAGATTGTCGTACCATACAAATGGACATCCATTGATTATAATATGGATAATAAGTGACACATAGATGGACATCCACAAATCATAATATGGATACCGAGTGATGCGCAGATGGAAATTCATTGATCATAATATAGACATCTAGTGACATACATATGGACATTCATTGATCACTATATGGTCGACCTGCTCTAAACCCGTGATATTCTTCAGGCTACTAGCCGTATTTTTCGACATCTTTGAGTCTTTTCTGAACCACGACGAGCTATAGCATAACCTTTTAAAGTTGCATAATCTTGAAAGAAGATTACCACAATAGAACTATATAAACTTTCATTGTTGAACCATCTTCTCATAAGAAATTTTAACTAGCAACATTCATATAATATTCAATCAAATATCTCTAAATTTACTTGTCTCGCACCACGGCGACAACAAAATTTGCACTGAAGGCGAGAAAGAAAACTCCCACTAGAGGTGAGAAGAAAGCTCGTCCAGAAAGTGAGAAACCAAAACAACTATATCAACTCTCATGCAATATAGATAAAATTTATTGAAATAACTATCTATACTTCTACTATCAAACCAATCAATAATTGAAAGACTATTAAAATTATAAAAATTGGAGCTTAGCACCAACAATTATAACTAACGGTAGCCCCTAACAAGAATTGAAAAAGACAACAAGGGTTTTTTCATACAAATCATATATTTATTAAAACATATTTAAGCTTTTTCTATCTCTTTCAAACAATTTTGATTATTTCCAATTATTTCAAATCCTTCCAATTAATACTAAATTCTTCTAACTTTGCTAAATCTCCGTTAAATTTTCACAAACTCCTTTCAAACTTTAACCAACTACTTCCACCGTTCAACTTTATTTACCCAATTTATTTTTAAAAAAAAAATTCTTAATAATGTCCAATTTCCTTAATAATAGTAACATGTCCAACTGAGTATTATATACGTTAGGCATGAAATTTAAGGTAGGTAACAGATTTAGGGAAATAATTTGCTGGCTCAGTTGACAACTGAACATACAACATGGAGTAATAATCTTTGAAAAAATGAGGTGTAAAGTAGAGCTTATAGAGGTTAAGCCATGACCATTAATGATGAGGGGAGCTGTAAAAAGCTACTACTCCCTCCGTCCCAACTCCCAAATTAATTGACGGAATTGAAATTTTCACACATACCAATGTATAACTATAATAACTACCAAATTTCAATTGTATTTGGTTTTTCTCTCTCTAAAAAATAATATAAAATAATTAAATTATGTATTGGGAATAGGAAAATGACAATTATTTTGGGACAAAATAAGTTAGTTAAAGTATCAATTAATATGGGACGGAGGGAGTAGTAGTTAATTAGCATTAAACTTGCTGCTAATTTTAGCTTTTCCACCCAACTTTTTAATTAACGGCGGCTCCCCTTATGACTGCCGTGCAAGCATATGCTACATTACCACTAACTACTTGCTCCTAATTTTAGCTTTTCTTGCCCACCAAGCATCATATAATTAAACTTCCAATTTCAAGTTAATACATAATCCCAATATTTTGCAATAATTCTAATCCAAATCTAATTATTGAAGAAAACATGGCTAGATTTTCAGGCACTTGGTTTATCTCAACTCAATTCAAGCGTATACTACATTACGTGTAAGCATATGTCACCCCTGACACGAGTCGTGTCTACCCTGACACAGTCCATGTCAGTGCCCAGATACTTAATTAATGTGATCCAATGACTATTTGATCGATCCAGTTGTTTAATACATAATCTCTAATTAACACATGTTATTTGACCCCAACAATTATATTTGTTATATGGCGTGTGGCTAATTGACTTAATTAGTCAGGTCATGATTCTTATTACGCACCCTAATTAAGTGATTAAGTCATTGACCATGCCTTAAGGAGTATAGGATGTCCCCTATAAATGAAAATCATTTGCAAGCCATTTCGATCATGCTTTCATCATCATATCTAATAACATATGTCACTCTTGCCTACACTGTAGTTATGTTTGACAGTATCAAGTGAGAAACCAACTTTCTTGAGTGTTTGAGCAAATGCTAAATTTTATCCTATTGAATATTTACAGTATAATAAATAGTTTTTAGTAGGAAAATTGGATGGTAATATACCGACCTTTAGGGGTGTTGAATGGCAATATACCAACCTTCACTTTTGGACAGTAATATCACTGACCTTTATAGTTTGGTGACATTAATATACCTTCAAGAATTTTCTGGGCGGCGAATCGATTGACGGTCTGACGTGGCAGGCGGTGCAAAAAGACCGGTGCCATTTTTAGGTATTTTTAGGGGTGTTGAGTGTTTGTATTCGGTATTTTTAGGATTAAGGGGTTAGTTTTGTTGCTAATTTTTAGGGTGCAAATCCTTGAAGGTACATTAATGTCACCAAACTATAAAGGTCAGTGATATTACTGTCCAAAAGTGAAGGTCGGTATATTACTATTCAACACCCCTAAAGGTCGGTATATAACCGTCCAATTTCCCTTTTTAGTATAGGGACAATGAACTTGTTCACTACTCTTAGCTATACACAAGTGAGATCACTATTGTTTTTCTATACCTTTTCTCCAACGCACGAAAACGATGCTAAATAACCGAACTTAAACTCTCACAAATATAGTTAACCTCCAGGCAATAGGCAGTTGTGGTTGCTTCTTCCATATCGTTGTTATTGTTATTGTCAGTTTTTTCAACAAAAAAAAAAAAAAAATTATGAACTTTGACAATACATGTAGGCCGTGTTCTTTTGCGTAGCAAATTGGGTGCGGTAAATAGTATGGTATGGTAATATTGTGGAAAATGTGGTACGGTATGGTAAGATATGGTAAAATTTGTGGTAAAAACTATTGATGTGATAGATAAGGAGGGAGAACGTGAAAAGTAGAGGATAAATGTGAGGAGAGAGAAAGTTATGATTGTTGTGGTAAGATGTGGAATGGTAGGGTATGGTATGGTATAGAAAGATTGTGGTAAAGTGTAGAAAAATATGGCAGCTGCGGTGTGGAACCGCAGAAAAGAACAGGACCCTTAATTAAGAATATAAGGGTTTTTGGCTCAAAATAATCCGAAGTCGAATGTCATTGGCTGAAAATAATCCAAACTCACTTTTTGGTTGAAAATAATTCAAACTCTTAACATATTAATTCAGATTAAACCGAAATTGATTTCTGACGTCAGCATGCTGACTAGGCAGCTTGAGAACGTGTTTCTTTAATTGATTTTGGTTTTGTATTTTTTTTAAGCTTATGTAGACCCCAACTCACTTAACTTATAATGACATGGCAATGGATTAAAAATAAAAACAATTTAACATAATAAGATTTAACCGTTTGCCTTTTTTCTAATTCCTCTCAGTCTTCTCCCTCCTTCTTCATTATCTTCTGTAGACCCAGTCAATATTCTGAAGCCGCGAATCGATTTCGGTTTAGTCCGAGTAAACATGTTAAAAGTTTGGATTATTTTCAGCCAAAAAGTGAGTTTAGATTATTTTCAGCCAATAACCTCCGATTTCGGATTATTTTGAGCCAAAAACCCAAAATATAACTAGTATAATATTTTAGCATATTCAGACTTATAGTCTCTCTTCTAAAGTTACTAAATTGTTGTTTTTCTTTTATTATTACTAGGATAAAATTTTAGAATAGCCAAAACTCAATATAGCAAACTAGAAATGTTTAACCACTGCGTCATTGTTCCCTACCTTTCCAAGCAATTATCAATTTCAATTGCTCCACAAACCATAAATAAATTTAGCAAATGTTTTTTTTTCTTTTTTGTCTAATTGAAATTAATTATGTGTACAATAACATCTCATTAGGTACAAAAGTCATACAAGGAATCCAAGAATTAATGCAAATAATAATTCTACCTTACTTATTAGTCTTAATCAAAATCCGTAAGATTTAATTAATCTGAATCAAAAATCAAAATGCTACCTGAATTTAGGCAGCGTTTGGTAGAAACTTCAGAGAATGTTTTTATCGAGGAAAATTTTCTATGGGAAAGATTTTTCCTGGAAAAATGTAAGAAATGGTGGGTCCACCGTAAAATCTTTTCCAAGGTCAGCTTACATTCAAACATGAGGAAAATAAGTCAACCCAGAAAAATTGACCATTTCTCGGGGAAATTTTTCTGGGTTGACTTATTTATCCCACGTTTGGATGTAAGTTGGCTTTGAGAAAAATTTTCGGTGGACTCACCATTTCCTACTTTCCCTTAGAGGGGGCTAATGGAAATTTTTCTCGGAAAAATCTTTCCCATGGAAAAACTTCCCACCGGGTTCCTATCAAACACTCCCTAAAAGAAAATTAATTTGAATAGAATTTGAGAAATTTGCGTCATAATCTTTTTTTTTTTAAACCTAACGTAACGATTTTATTAATAGCAAGTCATATGACACTTACAATGAAATAAGGGTATACAACACTTAAAGTCACGATTTTTCTGTTTTTTTAAAAAATAGAATTTGAGACATTTGCGTCCTGCCATCTTTGAAAAGCTTCTTCTGGGTAGGCAGCACTCAAAAGTCAAACTGGGATAATTGGATGAAATAAGGAAATGTTAAAAGTCCAAAGTAGTTTACCTCCTGAGTTAGAGGTTCATACTTGATAGAAAATTAAAGTAACCATGCTTAATTGTCTATATGTGTTTTTTGCACTTATCTCCTATTAGCATAAATTTATGACTTACAAAATATATGACATTACTAGCTAGTTAATATTTTCAACCCCCCCTTTTATTTGTTTGTCTTGTATGTTTGACTTTGTTTGTAATTTAGTTGTCTTATGCTAGTATTTCATACGTACTTTTAACTATCTTCTTTTGGAGATGAATGACAAAACATACGTTCTTAATTAGTTTGTCATAGCGAAATTATAATCATAATAACAAGGAGGTGTTTGATAAGTGATTGCTTGAGATAAAATTTAGCTAGCTCTATTAATATGAAGAACTTTTTTTTGAAAATTATTTGATTGTCCAACAGTTCATGCAAAATTCATTATCAATTATTATTATTATTATTATTATTATTATTATTATTATTATTATTATTATATGTATAACTAAGTGTATTAGGATTTTATTTATAGCTAAGTGAATCTCATAAATGATTCGTCACCTTCTTTCATCTAGTCGATAGATAGTACAAGCAGCATCATCCTCAACACTTTTATTAGAAACTCACCCCCCAACCCTCCTAATGATTTTTTAAGAGTCTTATTTTATTTGGAGTGTCTGAAAGGAAATGGAGTGGTGTAGCTACTCGAATCTCGCAAACGGCGAAGACGTTGCTCAAATAAAATCAATGTAACAATTGTGCCTTCAATGACGTCATCTTCAACATCACATAGTTATCCTACGTGTCAAGAGAAGCTTTGCGGAATTGCGAGCTAAGAGCATATTCTCCTCTAATAACCAACCTCTACTCAAACTCAATAGCAACTGGCATTAAAGACCAAGCAACCATATTCTAGTTCAGTGGATGCAACTAAATTTCGAATCAAGTTAAACTTTAATAGTTCACATAATAATCAAGGGTTGGCAACATGTTTTGTTGTTCGCGGTCAATTGGGCAAATTAATGAAAACAGGTGTCACTCTAGTTAGTTCTCACTCTATCGATCATGATGACGAAGGCATTAACCCTCTGCTTTGGTCTCCCACAAACCATCCATATTGGATCCTCAAAACTCCATACTATAAGGAAGATTGTCTGATCTTGATCCATGCTATCCAAGGCTTTATTCGCATCCTTGACTGATCGATATGATTGTTGAAAACATTAAAAAATTTCTTAACTAATTTAATGAATTTACTTTAAAACATTCATATATATCTATCGGGAAACAAACTTTGCAACATACTAGATGGCTAACCAAGACCATAGTTTAAATAATGCTATGACATGGTTCACCTAGAACTGTAGTTTGTCTCTAGATTTTTCTTCTATATTATATGTGGATAATTTGGGGTGTTTGACAAAAGGGTCCGCTAAATTAAATCTTAATATATTTTTCTTTATGCGTTGAGACAGAAAACTTTCAAGTAGGGCATATTTAAATAGATGCAAAATTAAACTACCGAAATAGGACATATGTAAAATATTATGTAAAAAATTACATGAAAAATATTATTATCAAATTTATAATAGAAATACTACCAAGTTAGGAATAATGTGTTCAATAGTTTGATAAAATACTATTACCTCCGTCCCAAAATATTTGTCCTTTTATCTAACTTTTTTGTCCCAAAATATTTGTCTAATTTATAATTCCAACAACTGTATACCTTTCTACCCCCAATTAATACATTCATTTTTCACTTTTTACTATTCCAACTACTATTATCTTCAATTTAAGTAGGGTTATTTTGGGTAAATTACAAAATTTTCACCTCAATTTCTAATATACATTGATCTTTTCAAATTAGGTAAATGGACAAATATAATGGGATGGAGGTAGTAAATGAAAGATTAGTGATCAAGTACTTGTATCAAAGATCATAAAGTACTACCTCCGTCCCATTATATTTGTCCATTTATCTAATTTGGGAATACCAATGCATATAGGGAATTGAGGTAAAAAGTTTGTAATTTACCCAAACTACCCCTACTTTAATTGAAAATAATAGTTGTTGAAATTGTAAAAAGTGATAAATTAATTTATTAATTAGGGGTAGAAAAAGAATTACAGTTATTGGGATTGTAAATAAAGGACCAATATTTTAGGACAAAGAAGCTACGCAGAAGGACAAATAATTTGGGACAGAGGTAGTATTTAATAGGGGAGTAAATGAGTAGGGAGTATAATTGAGACATATATATATATAATTGAATAATGCATGGATAGTTTATTGAGTCAGTGTTGACATGTGTTGACCTAGGGTCCTCAGGTGGTCCAGATCCAAATGGTCGAGTTTGACCACTCTAAAACCTAGAATAATGAAGTCTGCTGACTTCTATTACCATGCAAGTTCCAACTACTCTTCACCATTCACTCCTCTCCATTTTCAAGTTACTAGTATTATGTTATTAGAGCAGTAGCACTGCGAAATGAAAATCGAGTTACGACACTCTCTCTTTTCTATTAAGACACCTTTTCTCATCATTTTTGGGTTCGAAGCTCGTAGAGTTAGCTGAAGGAATGAAAAAGAAGGAGGAAGGTGTGTCAACTAGAAGAGAGGGGATAAAAATTCCATTGATTGAATTTTGCATTGTACATGCTCTTACTAGCTGGTCAGTCCGTGCAAGGCATGGATATTAATAAAAAAAAATAAAAGTAAACTATTCAATACTCTTTTATTGGTCTACTTAATTATTTTTTTTATCCTTTATTATTTATCACTTTTAAATTTTCAATAACAATTTAATTACTTTTACCCTTAGCAGTATTGAATAACTTAATAATAATTGAGGGTACTTTTATCATTTGATTTATTTGTACCTAAGTTTTTGTGTTATATTGATTTCTCCACTTTTGTCCAATCTGACAAATAAAAAGGGACTGAGAGAGTATTTCATGTGTTCCTATTTACTTAATTGTTACGGATCTAGATCTTCATATTAGAGATGTCCAATACATTATTTAACTCATTTGAAAACATATTATCTATAATTTTTAGCTAAAATTACACCAAGTTTATTTATTTTTTTTTTTAGAGTTAAGAGTGGCCATAGCCACCCAACCCATATATGTAGATATGCCCAAGTTGTCCACTTAACTAACTTTTCTTATTTCTAATTATTTGTCATTTTATATCCTCAAGGTAACTTATACTAATTTTACATCTATATTAGTCTTCATCCCTGATAATTAACATGGACCAATTTAGTAATTTTATAGTTTTTCTCCCTAACTTTGTACTCCCTCCATACCTTTTTTCACTTTGAGAAATAAGGGAGAAACCAATATAACCAACAAAGTTAGGAATGAAAACCATAAAATTACTTAAATTGGTAAGCATGCTAATCGGTAAGCATGAATTGGTAAGCATTAACCGGGCATGAACCGACATGAATTTAAAAAAAAAGTGGAACCAGTCCAACCGTGAACCGATCAGTTGCCTAGTTCGCTGGGTTTAACTCGGTGAGTAGGTTCAACTGTTCAAAAACCGCCAAAATCGGTTGAACTAGTTCACCCGGATTAACCCAGGCGGTTCACAGTCAGACCAGGATTTTGGTAGTTTAATTTTTAAAAAAAATTAGTTCCGGTTTGACCGGTGTATGCCTGTTTATGTCGGTTTAATTATTTTTAAGTGTTAAATTTTTTAAAATTCATGATTTGTTTTGACCGATTCAACCGTGACCTGAGTCAACCAGTCTAACTCGGTCAAATAAGTTTGACAAGTTGAACCATTGACCCACTGGATCAACCGGTTCAGTGATCAGTCCAGTTCTGATAACATAGATCCTTTGTCGCTTTCTTTATGATATACTTCCTCTAGTTTAAGATAACTGTCATGTAAAACTTTACCTAAAATGAACATTATGATAATAATTTTCAATACAGTTTCAATAATAATAATAATAACTTGACACTGTATATGCTCTCTTTGTTCCATGTTTGAAAATTGTGCGGTTAAACTTTAAAATTTTTTATCATAAATATCTCACTATATACAATCATTTGTTATGTAAAAGTTACCATTACCCTAATTACAAAAAATATTTTCTTAAAATTATAATATTATAATTGTTAATAAAATATAATGTAAAAAACAATTAATCAAATATTTACCAGCAAAATGACAATTAATATGAACGGAGTAAAATCCACTACCACGGGCGATAATGAATGTATTGAGCATTTAAAATTCACGAAAGCTCATGTCTCCACTTTCTCTATCAATTTGTCAAGTTACAGGAATTGTCCATTATAAAATTTGGAGCACTGAAGTGGCACTTCACTTTCCAGTCATAATCAAAAGGAACCCAAGGAAGAATAAAACTAATTTCACTATTTTTACTATTGTAGATGTAAACCCCTGTTGGCCATCTATTCTGTGCTTTTGCAAGTGAAGTGTATTTTGATACTCAAATTGACCCCAATCAAAACCAAACTATAACAACAATAAGAGAAAAAGTGTATATACAAGTCATTATGTCAATCACTACCATACTATTGCACAAAATCTTGTCTTGAGGGGTCTATCTTTATAACCAGGGGTTGATGTACATCTAATGTTGGCTCCCCTTTAATAGGCAGCTTTGATGCTTCTGATGAACCCAAAATGCCCTCGATATCACCATTTTCGGCCAATGCTTTGTCCAGTGAGGCTTTTGCGATTTTCATTATGCACATAATCAGAACCCCTGTAGTACCATAACCAGGAAAAAATAAAAAAACAACTTCATTGGACCGCATCTGATATCGTAAGTGCCAACCCTAGGTTTCCATATACTAGTATGCTTCAGAGCTAACCCTCTCTTGCTCTTTAGCAGGTTGAAAGAAAAGATAATCAGGAGTTTACGCAGACATAGCAAAAACTTGCTTCAGGATTATTCGGTAACTCATGGTAAGCATCAAGTTTCATGGAAATTTCACATATAAGACAGCAAATAACATTAAACCACAACATGGATCGCTTATTGCTCCTTTATGTTAACATGTCTTCAAGAACGCAAAATTTTGTTTCTTATGAGCAACAAGGCTATATATTAATGCATACGAGCGTAATAGTCGCAGCTTACCAGATGTTATCAGGCCAGATAAAATGAGTATCTGCAACAAAAAAAAAATGCACCCAGATATGAGATGATCTCCTTATTCACTCTAAAAGCAGTAGCCAAAACAACCTCGAAGTTAGGTTTGAATCAAATGACAGCCGTAAAAACACATGCAGATAAATTATTTTCCCCTTCCAAAATGAATAATGACTTGCACTTCAGTGAACCTCTTGGAAAAGGTCTAACTTCCTCTTAGTCAAAACTCACTCTCACTGATTCTGATAACTATCCTTATCTGTATATATTTTAGCAGTCCCTACTTTAATTTCTTAAGCAGTTACTAAATGCACAGACAACAGTTCCAATGTCTCCACAAAAGCAGAAAATTGCCGGCCAATACCACGATTTTATAAAATGAGATGATGCTGAAATGGTGAAAGAACAATAGAGGGCATACTGATGATACAGAGAGTAAACGATAAGGAGACACTTACACATCTTGTCGTTGAAACCTCATTCCATCCATGAGTAACATCAGAAAGATCCTTCAATGTAGTTCCAACATATACGAAAGCAAATGTGATGGGCTACAATAGCATCAAATACAGAAACCATGGATCAGTGACAGGGAGAAAACATTTTAAACACCCCCACCCCCCGAGTGGGGAAAAAACAGGAAAATTATTATATGACAATAAATTTACGGACAGTTTTTTGCCCCTTTGTTCCTCAAAGTTATTTCAATTTACTGTCGGAATTTAATTTATGTTTCCCATTTTAGTTATTTTAAGTTGTTATCTTTTTTTTTTCTTGATTGGTAGTGTGATATGCATGTCAAACTCTACTCTAATTATTTGGAATTTCTTTCCTTAGGGAGAAACTAGCCTTGTTTCATGATCATTAACACCAGCTTTACTTACAATTGAACTGTTTTTGTTTTCTACAACTGTCATCATTCATTTTTATTTTTTTTTTTGGGTGTGGGGAGTTATTTTTTCTCCTGTCCCCAATAGTGGATTGTAACCTAAGTCCTCTAGTAAATCCAATTCAAGAGCAGCAATACTGTCCTGTGCCAGAAAAAAGTTTCAAGCAAAGTAAAAGAAAGGAATAACACAACCACATAAGAAAATAAACATACCATCATACCCAACCAAGTACCCAGCATGTACGACCCCAAATTAACCGGAGTCACTGACAGCAAATAGTTCATCACATTGAATGGAAGAAGTGGAACAAGTCGAAGCAGCACAACAATCTGCAAAACAAAGGGTCAATACCTGAGAAACACAAAATATTTTTGCCACAATCGCACGATACCAATTTCATCAGCTGAAAACAAGTCTAACAGTCTTCAGTCTTCACAACAAGCAAGATTTTTCACAAAGCCCTGAGAGAAACTCAAAAGGTTTATTGCTTGAATATTCCCACTAACTGCAATTGATTTGCCCAAGAATTTACTGGGATTTCCTAAATGCTTCTTCCCTATAATGGAAATATTAATTCCCTTCCAAGTTCCATCATTGCTTCTCTTCAAAGCCCCCATATAAACCAAAGCAAAGTGGCAACAATATAAGCCAAACAAATAGTAATTTTTATTTCAACAATTCAACAGTAAAATATACACTCATGCCCCTTCCTGTCATTTTATATTTATCGGCTAATTCAACAACCAATTTCACCGAATACATTTTCTCTAAAATGCTAGTTAAATAGCAATCAACTAACAGCTAAAATACAACTACTATGCACTGCTCAAACAGTTGCCCGCTACTCAAAATACTAAAAAAATTGCCAAACATGGCATAAATAAATTTAAAAAAAAAAGGTCACGTTACCTTAAAGCCAGATTTCTGAATGGCAACAGCCACTGCCTGGAACTTTGGGTAATTCTTAAGCTTGGACATAACAAAAGGTCTTCCTATCTGGGGAAATGGAGAAATGGGACAAAGTGTCACAAAGCTGGAGGGTAAATTGCCATCATCTATTGAACTTGGAACTATGAACATATAACTGGGAAAAAGGGGATGATCACAGGACATACACAACCATATACATGGATGCTTTCAGATTTCACGACTTACAGTTCTACCAAGCATAAAAGCAGCTGTCGCACCAATAGTAGCTCCAATTGAATCAGCAATGAATCCCACAGGCAACCCAAAAAGATAGCCTCCTCCAAGCTGGAAAATGAATTCAGGAATAAAGCATTATGTCAAACAATATGAAAGGAGTGAGCTCTAGTTCCAAACCAAATCATGTGGGAAGGGGGGAAATAATGATAATTAAAATACAATAGAAAAGTTCTAATATACAACTCCTCTGCTAATCAAGTATCCCAGAAATTTCCCAATTATTGTCTTTTACACATTTATAAAAGGGGTGTGCAAAATAAAGACGGATATGCAATCAAATTGTCCAAGAAACTTTCATTACTTCTTTATGTTTATTAAAGGAGCGTTAATAACAAAAACCAGCTTTAATATCGTAGCTTCGCCTTAAAAATCAAATTTTCAAATTTTGTCAGCTGCCTCAATGTTTTGTTTCCCATTTCTGACAATACAAAACATGATCCACCAAGTTTGCCAAAAAATGAATCATTACCTTCTCATATAAACATCCACATTAGAAAGTTAACAATTAAGCCCCAGTCCTTTAAGTTGCCACTTCATACTGACACTACATGGTTCACATCATTCCAAAAGGGAACATCTTGAAGAATTTTGAAAATCAACTTGCAAAGGTTTTCTCATACAATGCTAAGAAGCACATCAGCCTTGAATTTAACTACAGCAGACTTCTAAAACTCCAAAGATACAATATGCACATAAGATGTTTTTACTCCACCAAGCTACACATCCAACTATGATTTTCCCGGATAGGATACTTCCAAACATCTAAGTCACCAGCGGATCTTCACAACCACCTCCCAACAGGCTTTTTCTGTAATATGTAATGTAATACTCTACGGCCTACGCCCTTGTCGCCTGCTCCAAACCATGACTCTTTCCTAATTATCCAGTGAAAATCACGGTTGAAATATTAAAATCTGTGATTATTTCCTCCTACTGACTTAACAATGATTGCTAAGATGGAGAACATAGGCATGAAATGGAAACATTTCATAATTTTTTGTTGAAAACGTTAAAACTTTCTCCATTTAATAAAATTTCACATTCCACAAGAAAATTTCTTCAGGAACTTTGTGACAATCATACTCTGAATTATTTTGCTATTACAAAGATCAGCAATATAATGCCAAGGAAAGCCATTAAAATTTGATCCTGTGGTATGAATCCTCTACAAAAGAAACTCATTGCTTCTTCACCAAAAGAGGTTTAATCATTGACTCACACCACTCTAATGTCATGATAAGCATTAAGATCCTTTACTGGCAATTTCGGACCCAAACTTAAGCTAAGTTTTATCAATACTCTCAATAAAAGTTTGAGACCAAAGGGTTTGCTTGTTGTTTATATTCAGTTTTTGGCTCAAGAGTCTCAATTTGTTTTCCTTCTTTCTTGTCCTTTTTTTCAAAGAAAGAAAGAAAGAAGTGTTACTAGACTCTATCCAGTTGTACACTAGTAAGTATCAAATTCAGAACCTACCAAGTCAGAACCCCCTTCTAGCTGACTTGAGTCACAAATTTTCAAAGCTAAAAGCTCCTTTTTAAGCACAAGTAGCCCTTATTCATACACTAATCTAAACATTTCTTGCAACTATGGCTTGATGATTTCCATCTCTAGTCATTCCAAATCCCAAACGATTGAGAATAGAAACACAATAGTATACATGGCACCAGCCCGCTATCAATATTACAAAAGCATGATTAACGAAGGCTAAATTGGAAAAACAACAAACTATAATGGGGCTCAAATGAAATGGCTGTAGATCCCACATAAACTTTATTCATGATGACATCGACTCACCTAAGCTGTACTATAATGCTAGAAAGATGGCAATTAGTCGTTCTATTTCATAAAAGATATTGACTACTTGAATTGAATAAACGTAGCAAGCAGAAATCTTTATGGTCTTTCTAAATCAAAAGGTTATGCTACTGCGAATCCCGGAGACAGACATCTCCTACCACACAAAAGAGGGCAAGAAAAGCAGCTCAGCTGTTCATTACCTGTGTGGATAAAGTGCAGGAGATCTAGTAGCCCATTCCGTCATAAGCTCTTGATGCCAATATCAAAAGAAAAGCTAAAATTGATGTCTGTTTCTTACAGACAATCAAGTCCCCTTGCATGCCAAAAAGTATTTTGCAACCTACGAAGTGCCATTCAAACTCCTCCTTATCCCACTCTAATTCAAAATTTCTAAATAGGAAATCTGAAAGGAAGGCTAGCTGGTGCACTGTAGCCAGGTAAACAATATCCTGCGTATAAATGCCTGGAACTTGTAGAACAAAGCGGAATAATAGCCCCCCCCCCCCCCCAAACACACACACAAACATACACACACACAAACACACACACACACACACACACACACACACAAAAAAAAAAAAAAAATCTTGTTGGTGAGCTCAAGTTTGGAGAAATGTTTAGCATGTCCATTCCATACACCTATCCAAAAACCATATTCATCTCACTAGAAACATCCATGCTGTATCACAACATTCAAATCCACAATAGTTGTGCGAATTGTATTAAATCTCCTACCTGATGCTCCTACCAGTTTTTCCTACAAGAGCAGACTACGGGTTTATCATATTTTTGGAAAGGTGAAACCATTAAAGATAACAAAATCATAAAGATCATATAGATGCTGTCAAATGAAACTGGGTGGGTTGATATTACTAACGTTAAAAAGGGAAACAGGTGATAAAAATACATTTTGACAATTCAAGGCCAAAGATGAATAAAGAGTTGTTTACAATCCAAGCCCAGGGAGACTTTTGGAGTCAAACCAATCATCTTGTTTTGATAATTGGAATCGTCCACACCTGAACCTACCCAGAACCAAAATTTTACCAAGCCTTACTTAAACAGTTCATTCCATATCAAGCACTCATATTGCCTTGGAATCAATGCTTCAAAATCAGCTATGTAGTGTACCATTAGAACTTGAAACTTTGTTTGACACAGAACAGATGCAATTGTTTTGTTCAAATAGCCAGAAGGTATACTGAATCAGATGCAGAAAAAAATGCACATGTAAAATGTATACATATAGTCATATACAAACAAAATCAAGAAAAAAGCCATGCAAAAACACAACGAAGACGAGACTAAATAAATTATCATGCACCAAATCTCGTACACGAAATATATAAGAGCAGATAAACAACATCCCCAAAGTATTAGCTAACATATTTCTTCCCATTCAGCAATATTAACAATCTTGTTCATCCATTAAAAGATAGCAGTTCTTGATAGTTGATACACACTATTGCTCAAATGTTCAAACAATTAAAAAAAAAGAAAGCAAAATAATAACCACAAATGAACTTGCAAAAAGATATTGATCTCGAAAGGCAAAATCAAAGACAACGTACCGTCAACACAGACGCTGGAACTGCCAAAACTGTAAGAGGGACATATGCAAGGGCCCTGCAGAAGAAGACAGAAGTTCATTACAGTGGAGCATTGGTGTCAAAAATATAAGTTTCAATCTTTGAAAATGAATCTACTTAATAGAATTGAACTATTAAAATTTATTATCTGACCCCGTCATACAATCTGAATTCTTTCAACTTCTCAATAGGTGCAAATGCCCATTTGGCGCAATTTTTCTGCCTGGATTATAGTGATCTAAAGCAAAATGGTCCTCTAGATTTTCCTCTGCTTCCTTTCTGTAAAGCAGTAGGCACCAAGTGTTTGCAACCTAGGGTCTGATGTAACCATCTTCTATTCATTTGCACAGCTCAGAAGAGATAAGACTATTGAACCCCCCCCCCCCCCTCTTTCTCCTTTTCAAATGGTATAGATTTGCAGTTTCAACTGTGGCACCCAAAAGTTATATATATAATTAATGAAGCCAAAAAAATGATGTCAAAAATCTGATCTGGAAATTTATGTTCAACATTCAGGAATCAATGTGTAAATGTATTTTGCTGCTCTGTCCCCAGTTACTTGATAATAACAGGCTACTATCACTTCCTGGTACTCCTCACCCTCCCAGACTGAAAGCCTCTTTTTGCTAACACAATTAAGAGAAAAGATACTCCATAAGAGAGAAATAAAGCTCCTATGAACTCCAACAATTTAACTGTGAGAAGTGTAAGGAATGGAGAATCAGAGGCAATAGAACACCCCTGTACTAGTAGTAATGGCAATGCTACGTTTGATGCACAAAGGTGGAAGCTGACAAGTCTAAAATATTTGTAATTAGAATTAGAATATCTTCTACCAAACAAGTAAAGCCGTCCTTTAATCTGATGTTGGTTTACTAGCTATTGGGTGTAGACTTCTGCATGAATCCGGTTCCTTTAACTATTTTATTTGGTAGTGTCGAATAAGAAAATTACATAGAACCTTTGTTTCCTGTGATGTCATGAGGTTCAGAGGATGCTAAAAATAAAGAAGTCATGGCACATTACATTAATCCCTAAAACCAATAGATGAAGTCATCTAAAAGCTAAAAAGAAATGCAAACATAAGAAATTAGAATTACTTACAATACAATAGGGCCCCAAGGGCCAAGGTCTTCTTTCACCCATACTAAGAAGTCCTTCAAATACTGGCAAGAGAAAAGTAACATGTAAGTGACAATTTTGGGATAAAAGGAATAGATAATTGAATAAGTAAAACCTTTATTAAAAAGCAGTTAAATAGCACCAGAAATCTGTTGTCCTCTGCGGATACATACTCAGACAAACATGTGAATGATGGCTTATTAGTTGTGTCAGTTGGCTATGCACAATTTCTTTGGAAAGGACAGACTTTAATCTACAGCTTCACGTGCCCACCATGTTTAGCTATATTTTTTTTTTCTAATGCTCCACAAAAGAAGGTTTAATAAAATCCAAGCAACGGTGAGGATCTAAGCATGACATGCAATTATTGCCAGCACCCCTGCCTCATCCACATCTAGGTAATTAAATCAATGAGGTACACAACATTTCTTCCCCTTGACCAAAGCTTGATGTGAACATCTAGGTAATCACCAAGGCCAGCCATCATTTATTATCTTTTTTCTCCTTTACCCTGTAGAGCCAGGCTAATGAAAAGAAAAGCTTCAAAAGAAAAACCTTCGTATGTCAAAGCAAATTATGAGTTGACATAGTAACACATCGTATGCCATTTTTCTAATTAGGGCATGTCATCATGTATATGAAACCCAAAGTTGTTTTCACTCATATATGCAACTATGTTGCTCTTTCTTAGTGCACCTATGTTTGAGGTTCGATCAACTTAATGAATGCATGAATTAGAACTTAAACTAAAAATTACATCATAGTGCTGGAGAGTGAAGACACTTCAGAATCATACATAACATGCCATATGCAACACTGCTTTCACGCTTTTAACAGATTGCAATCACTCTATATATGTCTTTTCTGGCATTTGCTTCAGCTCCATCAGCTTGCTGAGTGCACTTGACACACTCAAATTTCCGTGAACATATTATAAGCCTTCTATTTCTTTTTGTTTTTTTACTTTAATAAGTTAGCCCACCCACTGGGCCCCTCTACAGACCCAGCGAGCTAGCGGACAGGGAAAGAGGTAACAAAACCACCAAATTAGGCCCAATAGAAGCCTACCCTTGAAAAAAAGCCCACAAGGAATTCTCAAGCATACCAACAATTCCCACCATGGAAATTGTGACTATCTGGATGCAAACCTTTGTGGAGACTAGGGAGGATATGCCTCCTACCCCCATGCTACTTGAGCTACAAGCTCTTGGGCTTATAAGCCTTCTAGAGCCCATGCTTGCAAATAAATTTTGTCAAAGTTAGAGTAATTTGAATTTTTTCCAATTAATCATACACATGTACTTCATCAAGTAATCACTTCAAAAGGACCAACAAATTTCCTCCAAAACTTTCTACAGCATGTCCCTTCACACCCTAGAAGTCATAACTTTCTCCACCCTTCACATCCAATTATGAGTAATACTTCTTTCAATTTGGCCAACCCTCTGTCCAGCTGACACTACAAGCAGCAGAATCAATGCCTCTATAACAAAAATAGCCTATTTGATGATCACATGAAAAGGGAACAACAGAGTAGTAATGTAGTATTGCTGAATTGCCACAATTAGGCCTACTTGTCAAACCAAAATGCCCATATTAATCACATCTGTGAGTTCTGGACAGAAATTTTGCCCCCAGTCCTGGAGAATCAGATGATCAATCATCTATCAGAGTAT
Organism: Portulaca oleracea; assembly: GCA_029582165.1. Classification (NCBI taxonomy): domain Eukaryota; kingdom Viridiplantae; phylum Streptophyta; class Magnoliopsida; order Caryophyllales; family Portulacaceae; genus Portulaca; species Portulaca oleracea. The sequence continues at coordinate 32,060,614 of CM055879.1, read as the reverse complement.
CCATAAAGAAAGTGAGTTGCAAAGAGACCAACTGCGAAAATGAAAAACGTCCACCAGTCATATTCCTCTTCCATGTCTCTCTTCCTCAAAAGTTTCACTCAATCTTGCTATTCCAACCTTGTTATGTCAATGCTCTCTATGAGTGCAATTCAGCATTCTATTCTCATGCCTAAATCATGACTACTTGACTAGCACTAGCACCCTAGCAGCATACCTCATGCCCAGTAAAACACAATACTATGATCATTGTAATTGCTTAGCCTAAGATCCAACATTTTGATAGAACATTGAGACCCTTCGTGAGTTGGATTAACATGCACAGAGTGACTTGACCAACTTAGACCAAGTCACTCACTGTCTGATCTATACCCATCAAAATCTTCACTTACAAAGTCTTAAGAGCCTCCCCTTGATAGTTGATACTACTCCAATTTCAACACCAGGAAGTGCCAGATCAATTTCACCCAACTAGCAAAGTGACTATATAACTGTTTGAAGGGACAAAAAACTCATTCATCTCTGCTTCAATAATCCCCAACACTACTCCGTCTTTTAACATATTATCTGGAGGTGCAAATGAGCATTCAAGCAATTGTTCCCTGCTAGTCATAAGATCTTTCCACCAGAAAATAAAAACTAACAAAAGGTACTAATCAGAAGATCGGGTGCGTAAATTTTAGCGAAGAGATGACCCAAGCAAACTCGTCTGAATTTACCAGACATACCATAAAGTCCAGAAGAAACTGAATTTACCAGACCCAAGCAACTATCAAGGAATTCATAATTTAATTTAGCAATGACAAACCCTCCAAGTAATGGTAGAGGATACATAATAGCCCTATAAGCTAATAAATTGTCAATCACATTTGGCGCAATTATCAATCACATTTGCAATTATGGCATGAAATAACATAGCTGATCAAATCTCAGACCATAAACCGTCACAATCACAATAAAACCCTAAATTTGTCACATCAAAACAGCAGTACAAGCTCAGAATGCAACAAGAATACCCCATTTTTTGTCTAAAAGAAAGAAAGAAAGAATAGAGTAGCTACCTGTTCAATCGGAAGGGAGTAGAGTAGAGAGAGAAGGACGAATAGAGAGACAAGGAATAGAAGGCGGCGGATGGCGGAGGACAAAGAAGAGGGAAAGAGAAACGCCATGGAAGAGAAGAGGCAGCGGCGGAGGAAACACCAGCGAGGGGCGGAGCGCCGGTGATCCTCATGATCGGCGCCGGAGATGTCAGGCTTGAATGACGATCTTGCCCTCAAGCTGAGGCCCACCAAGGTTGCCAGGATTGTCGAATTCAATTCAATTCAATTTCACTATCATTTTGATTTGATTTTGCAGCAACAATTTCCCCAACTCTCAACTTCTCCTACTTTACTCACCTACTTGCCTACCTACCAACCAGTTGGTGTTCTTCCTTCTCTCTCTCTTGCTATTTGTGAGTTTGGATCTGGGGTTGGATAACGTAGATTTTACTCGTCTTCCTTTTTATACTTTTCTACCAACATTTGCAGTGCAGTGCAGTGCAGTGCAGTGCAGATGTAGCAATATCACCGCCTAAATTGGGCCGTTGGAAATTTCACAACTGCCTTTAGGATTGTGTTGAGATGTGATGAATGATGATCATTTGTTTGGTTTCTTTCTTTTGGGCCTTCCAGTTCCTTCCAAGTAAGATCCTTGGGGGAGGCTTGGTAAAGTTATTCACACAAATGGATGGTCCACGGAGCAAATGATCACGGAGACCCAAAGGTAGTTATCATATTTAGGCCCGTTCTTTTATGTGGTGTGGTTGCGGTGCGGTTGGTTGCAGTGTGATGGAATTTGAAAATGTGTGGTAAATTGTGGTGAGTTGTGGTGGGAGTTGTAGTAGATGGGATAGGTGAGGACAGAAAATCTAAAAAGTAGAAGAGAAAAGTGAAGAGAGAGAAAAGTAAGAAGATATTTTGGTAATAATTGTGGTAAAGTGTGGTGAAGAGTGGTAGAATATTGAATAGTGTGGTGTAGTGCGGTACTGTACCGCAAATTACCGCATAAAAGAACGGGGTCTAAGTACATTCAAACATTAAAAAAAATTAAATTTTATATTTCTCACAGATTAAAACCTCACAATCTTACATGGAACTTTATGATTCATTTATTCCATATGCCATCCCTTCGGGTCAATAACTCAAAAATTTGAGTTATTGTAACAGACCCAACAAAATATCGGATATGCTCAACAAAATGCATCCTAATTTTAAATTTTGTGTTTTGACTTTTGGGTGAAATTTAGGTCGAATAATTCTGACAAATTACCTGACAAGATTTGTAAGCAAAGGTCATTAGATTTGAAATGTCCAACAATCTAAGAAAATCAGAGAAAAATTTTGAAACAATTATAATTGATTATACAATCCATAAATACAGGTAATTGTCGATGAAAATTTGGATCAGTTAAATACAGGTCAGTCAAATCAGATGTCAAAGTCCATACGATAAGTCGATGTCAGTTACCCTTTTACAGTCGCACAAGCAGGACAACCCTAAATCAACGTCAAGTTGAGATTCAAGCCATAGAAAAAAGGAAAATATTGTGTTTGACTATTTGGTCAAGTCAGTTGGGGTTAGAATTTCAAGGAAAAAAACTACAACCACACTTGATTTTTTTTTCAAATCTAACAAATCTAGGTCGGACAAATTTTATCGATTTCTATGGGCATATAACTTAGAAATAACCTACGAGTCAAAGGCAGGGATATAAACACACTCTTAAATTTTGTGATTTAATTGTTTGGATATGTTATCCGACTGCCAAAGGTCCAAAATTTTGTCTTAATGTACTATTTGGTCATTGAAGATCCGGGCTTGAACAATCAGACTCTAATACAGCCAACCTTATTCGAATTGTAAATCAAATAGGGTTCGGGTATAGTGTTTTTTACTAGTCACCTTGTAAGTTGCAAGTAACACTCTTCTCAAAGAATTGGTATTATTAACATGAAAATATGTGCAAAAATCTTGATATAAATATGATAATCTTAGGTTGCTTGACATGGTTAAGTTAGATTTTAAAAAATAAAAATTAAAAAAAAAACTTATGGAATGAGCTTGGGTTGGGCCATCGGATGACTACGGTCCGTTTCTCCCCTAAGGTGGCTGCTCTCCTTTAGTGATAATATTTTGGATGTGGTCTCCTTAGCGGCCCTCTCTAGGATTAGCGAGATTTGATATGTGCTTAAAGAGTTGGTTATACTGTTAGGGCCGCTTAAAACCTCTGTTTCTGCTGTTTCTTCTTCTGTCTCGGGGGTTGTGGTGTCCTCACCTCGTGCTGTTAAGTACGTCTGTGAGGCCCCCTGGTGTTAGTTCTTGGGATGGTAGGTTGTTCTCTTTGTTCGTAGACAATTTGCCGTTTGGGGTTGACAATGTTTGGTTGAAAAACTTGATTTTGAAGTTTGGTTTTGTTGATGATGCTTACATCCCTTGTAAGGTGGGGCGTTCTGGTAAGAGGTATGGTTTTGTTCGTTTCAAAGAAAAAAGGCGGGTTCTTGTCCTATTCTTGAGATGAATGGTTGGAAGTGTAGCGGTTACATTTTAAGTGTTGCTTGGGCTAAATTATGCAAGAAGCAAGGGTCTTCTCCTCCTTCTAGGAAGGGCTCTAAGGATTGGATTTGGGTTCTTAAGGATAAGCAGGTTGGTGTGAAGGATGGTGATGGTGGGTGTGTGTCTTCTAATGCTTCCAATGGTTCTGCTACTATCTCTGCTTCTTTCTCACCGGGTGTCCCTAAGACTATTAAGTCTCTTTATAAAGACGCCCTTTTGAGGGGCCTTAATGACAGTGGGATAGATGGTGCTACTATGGTGGCTCTTTCTGATAGCGAGCGCACTGTTAGTGACCCGCCTGGAAAAACTGTTGGTGAGGTGGTTTGCTCTTTTCTTCTTGATGTTGAGGTTTCTTCTCTTAAGGCCTTCAAAGTCAAAATTCGTCAAAAAAAGAAGGTAAATTTGTTGTGGAACTCGAAGTGGAGTTTGGTTAGTAGAGCTGCGGGTAGAGCCCGTTCAAGCGACCATGGTCGTGTTAAAGATGTTAAGAAGCCTTCTCGAAGTTGTTCTAAACACAATGATGTGGTTGATAGTTTTGCTAAGAGTTCTTTGAATATTTTGGATCTCTCCTTGGAGAGACTGGATGAGGACGCTTGTAAAGCGGCGAAACTTGTATGTCGGTTAAATTTATCTCGTGATGATCAGGAGACTGTGGCTAAAGCCTTCAAAGATGATATGCTGGAAAAAAAGAAGAATCTAATTAGATAGTTGTTTTCTTTTACTTTGTTGTAGTCCTTTGTTGCGGTTTTGTTTGTTTCTTTGGTGCTAGATTCTAGGTGTTCTGTTATTTTTGCGGTCTTGTAGCATCTTTGATGCTTAGCCTTTTTGGCTTACTAATATCAAAAAAAGGTGGCAGCTACAATTGTACCTTGTACGGAACTCCCTTCTACCACGAACCATCTATTATCATTTCTTCTCACTTCCACACTTCTTTTTCACATGGATTTTCCAATTTATTCTATTCTAATTTTCTTTTTAGACAAAATAAAGGAAACGAGTTTTGCATAAAATCCTAAAACGGTACATACTTGGACCCCAGAAAAGGATAGATGATCTAATTCTATTTTGAAGCAACTTGGATTTGTTGATTAGTTGGAGGAATCGGAATTATGATCGAATTATGTTCCTCGATCGTTCCTTGATTGTGCTCCGTCGCTCGACCATTAACCTGCAATAGAAAGCAAGCCTAGGTCGGTATACCTTGTACCCATGAATACCCATCTGACAGTAAATTGGCGTAAATAGGGGGTTTATAAGTGATCTCTGAAGGGAAATAATGTTTACTGTTTTATGCAAGGATTTGTGTTTGCAGATGAGTTTCCAATACCACCTTTTGCACAAAGGGGTTGAGAGAGAGACCTCATTAGTCATTAATCAAATTTTTGGGGCTATTATTGTAACACTCTCAAATTAAACAATCATCTTCAGGAAATCCAAGAGCATTATCATCGTCCCAGTAACAGGACTAGGCCAACAAATCAAAACAAGACACCAAAACAAACACAATTTCGACACTAGACAAGGCAAGCATCCTCAGGGAAGAGTTAGGATTTACATCATCATCATATGATTTTATAATTTCATTCACTCTCAATATTTAGAAATTTTCATTCAATATTCAGATATTAAAATTAATATTTATAATAATCTAATCAACACGCTGGCCAGAGTAGTTTTTTCCAAAACATAATCAATCAAAATAACATTGTACTACTTTAAGTTCCATAGAATAAAGTGCTTGTTTGTTTAACAAGGGAAGAATGGAATAGAATGAAACTTGATATATAGAGGAATATAATGAAATTAGATTTTTGATAGATAAATTTATGTTAACCCTACTCCATTTTTGTTGTAACAATTCTCTAACCCTTATATTTTTAGTAAATTTCGATAAATAAATGTAAGTTTTTGTAAGTTCGGAGAGAAATGTTATGTTTTTACCAGTAATAACTCAAATTTTCATACTTAAGTACGCGCGAATTATATTTTAAAAAATAAATAAAATAAGGAAAACATATAAGAGTTTAGTTCTTTGGGAAAAATAATGTAAGTTTTTTCAAGGGAAATTGGATTCTAATAATACGAACTTTTGGCCACATAAGACTTAATAATACGAACTTTCGATTAGATTCTGAATGATATGAACTTTGACCCCCTGTTGCCCTCAGTAACACGCCACCGAGTTAGGTTTATTTTGACTCGTCGGGAAATCTAGGTGGCGGTGGCGACACGTTTTCTTTGATGTTTGACCATGCCATATCACTCATTAACTTAAAAAATTGTCACGTCAGCACCCTCTCTCTTTCTCTCTCTCTCTCTCTCTCTCTCTCTCTCTCTCTCTCTCTCTCTCTCTCTTCCCCTCCTCTTCTTCGATCCACCAGACAGCCATGGCCATGGCCTGGCTTCTCCTCCTCTTCTCTCTCCATACCCAAACCCAGAAATACCCAAGTGAAACCCAAATCAAAAACCAAAAGACAAAAGCAAAACAACCTCAATCAATTCCAACACAATGAATCAAACCCAAAAATACAATGAATCAATTCCAGCACAATGAATCAAACCCAGAAATACAATGAATGCACAACATACACGCATTAAACAATCAATTTCTGGGTTTGATTCAATTCCTCATTGTATTTCTGGGTTTGAATAATCCCTGACAAAAACCCTCCCATAATCAAAATCCCAACAATCTAAACCATGCCTTGGTACTATGACCCTGAGAACAAGGATCTCAAATTAAGCAGCAACACCCTAATCAACAGCTAATATCTCATTTAAAACCCCAATTTCCGAACTTACACAAACCAGAACGCAAATGCAACAGACGGAACAGATCAAACCCCTATCAACCCCAATAATATAATCCAAATTCCAAAATGTCAAAAGAATCCCCAAAATTAAGGTCATACCCCACTGCATTAAACAATTAAATAAGAAAAATTCAACCACACTAGTAACCAAATCGAAGAATTGTTCAACAAAAAAACAAACATTACTGAAAATTTCCAACTAGTTAACTTGAATTGAGTTTGTCGACTTGATTAGACTGAGAAATTGAGTTGTCCTTCAAGGATGGCGATGGCAGTGCGAAGAGGAGAGATGGCGATGGCCAGTGCGAAGAGCAGCATAGAGGCGACCTTCAGGGATGGCAATGGTGGTGAGAACCTGAATGGGCGGTGGTCGAGAGTGCGGTGGTTGCACTCCTGCGAACAGGTGGTTTGCGCAGCGCTGTCGATGAAGAGAGAGACGACGGAGAGAGAGACAACGGGGGAGTCGCCGGAGTCCAAGAGCCGTCGTGTTCAGCGAGAACTAATGGCGACCGCTGCGGAGAAGCGGAGGATGATGATGGCTGCCTCCAGAAGCCAGCAACAACCACCGCCGCAACCTTCTGGAAGTGCCAGGGCTGTGGCTGTGGCTGTGGCTCAGGCTGAGGCTAAGAAGACCGATGAAGTTTGATGGATAATGGAGGAAGAAGAAGAATGGTTGAGGAGAGAGAAATGGATTGTATTTGAAAAGTCAAAGATGACATGGCACAATTAAAAGAGTCAACACACTCTCTTCGCCGCATGTCAGCACGCCACTGAGTTAAGTTCATCTTAACTCGGTGGCGTGTTACTGGGAGGAACAGGGGGTCAAAGTTCATATTATTCAGAACCTAATCGAAAGTTCGTATTATTAAGTCTTATATGGCCAAAAGTTCGTATTATTAGAATCCAATTTCCCCCAATGTGTGGAAACAAAATTAAGTGAACAATTTTCTTGGTGCTTGGCCATTTGAGATGGCGACAATGGTGAGAAGGAGCATCGTATGGTGGTCGTCTAGCAGTGTCGGTTGCTTGGGATGGCCAGATGCTGGTGGATCTCATTAGGGACGACGGTTTCTAGGTTTTATCGATTGGTGTTATAATTTTGGTGTTGAGTGTATGGGCTACGTCAAGTGTCACTGATGGTGGGCGTGGTGGTTGATTGGTGGTGACGGTTACGTGGGGGTGGTCAAATGTTGGTGACGGTTACGTGGGGGTGATAAACCTAGTGAGAGGGCAGGTTAGGGATTGGTCACGCATAACTGAATTTAAAGGTCGCTAGTGCATTAATCTCCCAAAACCTCAATCACTCTAAATGGAGTAGGTCGATGCTGAAGATGCGACTTTGTGGAATAGCAAGTATCCAGGCATGCCAAATGAGGTATTACTTATTAGAGCACCTTCACTAGCAAACCTTAGCCTATATCTACGGTCCAGATGTGGTGGCACGTCCAGGGAAGGAGGAACTATAATGGTTAGAACATTAGCTTATATAGTGAGGTAATTATCGAGTCATGCAAATCACAAGGAAGAAGATTAGCGATTTAGGAAGTTATTGATTTATTTAATTTTTAAAAATATATTTTTTTAATCTTTACAAAAGTAACCATATAAAATAAAAAATATTAGGTAGGGTTCATTCAATTTTTTTTTAATTAATAAGAGTCAACTCCATAATCACTAATGGAAAGTAAAATAAATAGAGATGCAAACTTAGTCAACTTTATCTCACTTGATGGAGATCTACAACTCTACAAGTTTTAGTTTTATCCAATGAATCAAAAATAAACTCATTGTTATCGGTACTTATTTAGCATGTCTCAAGGTAATATGTAAAGAATTCATAGGCCCAACTCTTTTGTAAGGTTGGTTCTAACTCTCTTAATTTATCCTAACTTATCCCAACCTAACACAATTTTCCAAAAAAACATCTACTCTAAAATCATAGTTATTAAAGTCTCGATCCTGATTTACGATCCTACGATTTTATGATCCAAAATCGTCGATACGATTCTACTACTTACACACGATCCACAATCTTACATGGGCTAAATTCCGATCCTAATTTCCCCATAATTTCGAGTTAGGATCCCGATTTTAACAACCCTGCTTTAAAAACACAAATCCTAAAAAAAATGTATTTTACCCTTTAAACTATGTTCTTATCCTAATTTTCACCTTTTAAATGTATTTACGAGTTGAACAAATAATCTATATAAAACAAATTAAAATTTGATTTCAATCTTTATTGTATGTATCATGTATTTTTAGACTATGTTCGTTTATGCGGTAAGTTGTGGTGAGGTACCGTACTGCACCGCACTCTTTAATTTTTACCATACTCTACCACATCACATCACAATCATTGCCAATAGACAATAGTCTAATATATCTCTTCACTTTTCTCTCTCCTCATTTTTTCCTCTATTTTTCACATTATCTCTTGTCACACATTTTCAAATTTTATCGTACTGCACCGTTACCACACCGCATTGACTGTACAAAAGAACAAAGCGGTAACATCTTTTGTTAAATGAAACCCTAAGTTTCAACTTTCAAATCAAAAACTACTTTAAAATATTGTATTCCAAATTTGCATTTTATGCCACAACTTATCCTAATCTATTGACAATTTATCAACCTAGATTCTAGGCTAGACATAATGATATAAATAAGATACGACAGTGATAAAATATGGATGGAATCAAATCCAAGCTTCAAAATTTTATATATACGTTCACTCAAGATGTATTTTCAGTATGAAGATGATCAAGTAGTAAAACAATCACGCACGGACATTCTTTTCGACGTCGCTTTCTCAACTTTTTCTTAACCAAAACTGCAAAAACAACTAAGGTCATGCCATGCCATGCCTGAAATGGCAAAACTGTGTGTATATGTGTGTCATCAACAATTAATTAACCAGCCCCCCCAAACCCAAAGCTAGCTAATCAATCAATCAATGAATTTAATCAGAGTATATCAATTTAGTGTTTCGATCAATTTAACTCCATCATAGACTCGAAACCACCATCCGATCTATCTCCTCCACAACATTATTCCTCCGCCTCACAACAACTCCTTCCCTCGCCGCAAACCCGTCGCAGACGAACCGTCCGACGACCCTCTCCGCCGGCCGGACCACCGTCTTCTCCCAGGCCTCCTCGGACCGCCGCCGGAGAACCTCCGTCGCATCCAGCCGGTGGAGGTTCCACCCCTTGACGTGCTTCAGCTGGTGGATCTTCTCCAGCTGCCGGCACACCAACCGGCAGTTGTTCTCCTTGATCCTCCGCACGGCCCGCCGGAGCTCCGCCGCCCGGCCCGGCCCGTCACCTGCCCGGAAGTAGGCGTCGAGCTCCGGCACCCCGATGGCCCGCCGGATCCCCCGGGAGTAGTCCGTTCTGTCCGGATCGAACACCTCTCGGACCTCCTCGATCAAACCCGCTTCCACCATTTTGTCGACCCGTTCGGACACGAATTCGTGGAGCACGGGTACGGACACGTCGACCCATAAAAAGCAGCAGTCGTACCGCGGTCCAAACCCGTATTTGGGGTCCGAAACAAGGGACTTGATGTACGAGTTGGACCCGCCGACGATGATGGGGAGCTTGCCCTGCCGGTGGACCGATTCCACGGCGTCCGTGGCGGACACGCAGAAGTCTTTCGCGGTGAAATCGGCGTCCGGATCGACCGTGCCCAGCAGGTGGTGCTTGAACCCGCATTGCTCTTCCTCGGTCACCTTGTTGGTAGCTATGTCGAGGCCCCTGTACACCTGGATTTTGTCCGAATTTATGATTTCGGACGGGAACCGGGTCGCTAGGTCAATTGATAACCGGGACTTTCCGGTCCCTGTCGCGCCCATTATGAACAGCACTTTCTCCCTTGGAAGTCGCCACGGGTTGAATACTTCCATTTTCCAGTAGCCCGTCGGGATTTTGAGCAATGGCTGTGCTTGCTTCAACATTTGCATTGCCAGTCTCATGGCAACTAACTAACTGCAACATTAGAAAATAATCTCAATCAATAAATGTCCAATCATCAATTTTCTTATGGGTGTGTTTGGTTGGTAAAATATATGAATGTTTGGATATAGGTTGACATTGAGAAATATTTTATAAGACCATTTTCTACATTTTAGTAAGAAAAATTTCTCTGAAATTCCTATCAAACCCTCCATAAATTTATTTATTTTCCCCATTGTTTGATAATATTTTGACCTTCTGAAAAATTTGACACTAGACCCACAATTTCCTACCTTCAGAAAATTTTCCCCAAATTTCCCCGAGTTTCCCATCAAATACTCTCTAAAACATGTGTGCCTCGTCCGTTGACATTTATTTATATTTTTAATTTCTACGGACACAATATTTAACTTATTTATGTTACTCAAACCCAAATTTAGGCGGAATAAGCTAAAGAAGAAATGGGATATATATAACTTGTTTATATGGTATATAGAGTGTAGTATGTATGTGCATGAAGTAAGAAAATAGACTCACCTCTTTTTTTGTTGGGTTGGTTGAGAGACTTTCCAAAGCAAAGGAAGAAAGAAGAGAGGAAGCTAGCTAGATAGGCAATGATAAGCAATGACTTAAAAACACATGATTGGGGGTGACCTTATATATAGGGAGTAAGAGTATATGGACCCACATACTAAGTGGTAACATAATGTTGATTATTTGATGATTGAATTGATGATTAATTATGATCCATACCTTTAATCATCATCTCTCTCTATCAAAAATTGGACTTTCATAGTAGTCAACTCCAAGGCTGAGTGGTCCACAAAAAAGGTTCTCCCCCCTGGATTATAATAATTTTATTAGCTTTTAGGAAACCTTTTTTAGTGCCTCCTTTTAATCCCTTAAATAGAAAAGAGAGTCGGAAATGAAAAGGCAAATTACTGTTAGTTTTGTGGCCATCACTAAATAAGACACAAGGCATAATATATGGCAAAGGATAATATTATGCATGCCATGCCACTATCTTTGGCATCTTTCTACCTTCAGGTTTCTGCACAAACAAATGAAAAGATACAAAATATTTATGCATTGGCTGAGTCAGATTTGTTTAATTTCGATCTCAATGTTTCAATCTTGTCTTTATTTGCATCATTTTATTTTATTTTTTTGTCCAAAGAATTCAATTAGAAATATATTTGAAGTTATGGAGAAGTTCAACAATTTAATTAGCAAGGTGTGTGTGTGTATATATATACATATATATATATATATATATATATATATATATATATTGAAAATGAGAATGACAATAGAATTTTAGATAAATTAAAACTATATATACATATACATGTATGTATATATGTATGATAATAAGCATAAATTTTCAAAAATTGTAATTAATATAAATTTTTATAAAAACATATACTATAAGCCTTAAAATATAAGGATACCTTATAATTCTTGACGGGACATATGGTAGTGGTGTAAGAATTTAATATTCCCTCCACTTACTTTTGTGATTTTTGTATAGGTAGGTGTGAAAAATCAAATATTATGATAATTTGTTGGATGGTTAGTAACAAAATTATTAAAATATAGTAGTATTTATGTAAAGTCAACTTTTGATGTTTTATTCAATCATTAATATCAACACATAAAATAAGAAAAATGTTTATTAATATACTGTTAGAATTTGAATTAAAATGATATTCCCTCCTTCCCATATTATTTGTCACATTAGACATAATTTTAAAAACCAAAAAAACCATCCTTTACATTAATTTTGCCCATTGAAAATGTGAAAATTTTGAATAAAATGGTGAATAAAAAAGGGAAAAGGTGAATAATAAAAAAAATGGAAGAAAACGATGTAATTAATAAGGTTAATTTGATAAATTCATAATGAATGTGCTATTGGAAATATAAAGTGACAGATATTATGGGAAAAAAGTTAGTTAAAGTGACAAATAATATGAAAAGGAAGTAGTAATTAATATGAAATAAAAAAATTAAAGAAAATTCAGATAAAATTTTTTAACAAATTAATTAAAAAGTTAGATAAAAAATAAGGAGAAAGATAAGAATTTCCTTAGAAATTGAAAACAATATAATTTTTTTTTATAAGGATGTAAGCATAGCATTAGATGTAATATAAAAATGTTAGCGGTTGATACTCCGGTCACTTGGAAAAGAATTTAGTCAACATGATGCTCATTGCTCTCTATTACCTAGTAATTATACTCTCTAATTTATTAATTAATCACCTATCAGCTAATGACTAATGTTCATTAAAGCTACTGCCGTACTACCAACAAGTGAGATTGAGGCTCTATTCTTTTGTGTGGTACCGGTATCATATGGTACCGAACACAATTTACCACATTAACTACAAATCATCACATATTACCATACCATGTCACACTTTATCAGGCTATCAGCAATGACATATTTTTGGGGTAAGAATGGAGGAGAGAGAGTGTAAATAAAAAGGAAAAATAAAAAAAGAAGGTACGAAGTATGCTTAGGCGTTCTTAGAATGACTGGAGACAGAAAAAGGGTTGGGGAGGAGGGATAGGGAGAACTAGGAGAGAGAAAAACATTAAATTAGATTTGTTTTGTTTTATCTTTTCTTTCTTGTACTTTTTTAATAATTATATATTACTCATTCCTCATCCCATTCTTCAACCCATTCTTCACCATTAACAATATCCATTATATTCTCCACTACCCATTAAAATAATACTAAACCTACTATTCATGTACTTGTCATTCTCTATTTTGGAGAATGTCATTGTGGATAGCCTCACAACAACTATAATTTTATTCCTCCTCGCTTTTTTTTTTTTTACATTTCACTTTTCTCTCTCTATCTATCACACCAACCATTCTTACATGTTGGCTTTAAGTCTCAAAGTTTAAGTGTTTGAATTCTTGGTTAATTGTTGATACAACATTACCAACAAAATTTACCACAACTTGCCACAACGGATCATATCTCACGTTATCCACATTTTTATCATAGCGTATCATTATTACAGTTTACCCACCACAGAAGAAAAAAAAAACAAGGTCTAAATAGTATTGTTTTTATGGGATGTTTATGGGATGTTGGCAAGTAGGCTCCGTTCTTTTATACGGTAGGTTTCGGTGTTAATTTCTACCATACTTCATCATATCATATCACACCACAATCATTATTAATATATCTCTTCACTATTCCTTTTCCTTATTTTTCTCCTCTACTTTTCATAAACTCTCTCCTCACATACCCTACTTATCACAATTCGCCACACTTTTTCAAATTCCACCGTATCGCACCATTACTATACCGGACCAACCGTACAAAAGAACGGAGGCTAAACGAATAAGGATGACAGTATGGATATGTGTTTGGTAGAGGGGAAAACATTCCAATTTTTTAAGTGTTTGGTACAAAAAAAGTTTAGAAAATCATTTTCAAAGAAAATCATTTTTAGGAAGGAAATTGACTTCCTTTGTTCAACCTAGAAAAATCATTTTCCACCATTGATTGTTGGATCGATTTTCACTACTAATTATAACTGAAATTTGAGGTCGAAATTTAACATTAACGGTTTTGCTCGAAATTTTGTAACATGATAGAATTGATTAAAAAAACCTCAAATATAATTTTTTAGTTCAAAATATTTTTATTTAATAACATTTATCATGATATATACCAGATCAGAAGTTTTTGCCGCTAAAACTAACTGAAACTTTTAAAAATTCAAATTGAACTGTTTGAATCGAAACTTTATGATTTGATAGTATGGACTAAGAAAAGCTCAAAAATAAATTTTGAGCTCCAAATATTTTCATTTGTAATATATATCGCCACTTTTGTCGACATTTTTTGTGATTAAATATGACTAAAACTTAAGAGCAAAATTCAATTTTCTCAGTTTGTCACGAAATTTTACAATACGATATAAATGATTAAAAAAAGCTCAAATATGAATTTTGAGCTCCAAATATTTCCATTTGTAACATATATCGTCACTTTTATCGACATTTTTTTGCGGTTAAATATGACTGAAACTTAAAAGCAAAATTCAATTTTATCGATTTGTCACGAAACTTTACAACACGATAGTAATGATTAAGAAAAGCTCAAATATGATTTTTGAGCTCCAAATATTTTCATTTGTAATATATATCGCTACTTATATCGACATATATGGTCATTTTCCGAAAAAAATTTGTCTCCTACCAAACAAGGGAAAATTTGGCATGGAAAACCATTTTCCTTGGAAAACCATATCTCATGAAAAATAATTTCCTCAAAATAATTTTTCTCTCAACCAAACACACCCTTAATAATTTTTGTTTGAGAAATGAAAATAGAAACCTTCTATTTCTATTGTAGTTTACTTCCATCCAATGAGGTAAAAGTTGAAACTGGGCATTCAGCAAGTCCTCCTTTCAAAATAATCTCTCCATTCTTTTTTATCTGTCATTTATAATTTTAAGTGTTAATTTTTAATTAATTTATAAAAAAATATTATATTATATTTTTTTAATAGTATTTTTTATTACGAATCTAATGGTATTAATCTTGTAATAAATCATTATACAAATTAAGATATTAACTGTTAAAGTTTTGAAAAGTTTGAATAATTTTTGGTTAATATGGTAAAGTTTTGTTGACTTAGGGTTTAAATTTGTTTAAACTCATTAAATTAATCATGTTTCAGTATGTTAAGTTGATATTTTGTTGAATAGTCTATGTAATTTTGGGTTAATGTGATAAATTTTGAGTTTGATTGAGTTTAAATTATATAAAACTCATATATTTCAGTATTTTGGGTTAATCTGATAAATTAATCATGTTTCATTACTTTTTTTTTTCTAATGATCATGTTTCATTACATTGATCAACAACACAAAAATCATAGTGCTAACATGCATCAATACCAAACAAACACTTATTCCGTATACTTGCTTTTATTGTTACTCCTTCTGTCCGTATTAATTGTCATAATTTTGACTTTCATGTTCTTTAATATCACACTTTGATTGATAATTTTTTTATATAATATGTTATTAACAATTACAAATTTCTACTTTTATGATAATATTTTTCGTTAGTGTTGGGTTATTGGCCCAAATTCTCTTGACTCATTATTTGGCAAGTTTCCTAAACCTACTTAAACACTCCAAGTTATTGGTTGCTATTAGAAAATTATTTTATTTCCTAATTATATTTAGATTAGTTTCCTAATTGTATTCTAAAACCTAATTGTATTTGGAGTAGGAGTCTAGCTAGATTTATAGGAAGTTTACCCTTATAAATAGAGGTCTTTATTCACCTTGTAATTTGCGCTAAGCAACCAATGTAGTCGATGTGAGAGTCTTTGAAACTCCCCATGAGGGAGATATGGTGTTATTTCCACATCTTCACCCTACTCATCCCTAGGTTATGAGAGTCTACTAGAGTTCACACATATATTTTACCTCTTGTAATATCTCCTTTTTTTTACTAGTGGATATTGGTTGTCACCCGTGGGTTTTTCTCCGAGTTCTTCGGTTTCCCACGTAAAGTTACTGTCTCACCCTATTTATCCTTGCATTTCTCTATTACTATCCTCGATTACATAATCATCATGTATTTCTTTCTGCTGCATATATTACTCTATTTTACACCCTACCAACTGACTAACAACTGACAATCAGATCTGAATCCGATCCCTAACAGTTAGGAATCTTATGGTACGGTGATAATTTTATATAACAACTCATTCTATATATTGAAAAACTTATAGTCAAAATTTTTTAAAATTTAAGTGCACAATTTTGAAAGATACAATGAAGTATAAAGATATTTTTGTAGTCTACTGCTGAGAAATGAAAATATAAAACTCTTTCATCAATCATTAATCTTCGTCAACAAATTTGAAATTTCAAATCTAATTTTCCAAAAATCATATAATTTGAACCGACTTAAGTAAATAGCTGAAAAGAAAGAAAGAAAGATGTAAGATAGTGGAATGGACACGCGCATTCTAGTGTTGATAAGAACCAAGTTGTAGAAGAATATGAGTTAACCAATGGCAACTACTTGGAATTTTTGTCATAACTCCCCTTCAAAATAATTATAAATTAATTATAATTAGTGATGGATGCACCCGTGGGCAACCCATTCATGCGTGTTTTAGTTGTCCCATTTTCCCATTTGGCTCCACCATTTATTCAAAGCCTGCCTCCAGATAACATCTAATATTAGTATTTTAAATTCAACTCTTATATAAATTATTGTTTTTCTTATCTTTTGCCTGTCTCCTCTTACAAAGCCAGTACAAAGAACCACTTTTTTTTAATCGTGTATATGCACTGTCCATAAATAATTAATTAGTTGTGACAATTATCAATTTCTGGGGGAATAATATTGTTTAAGGTACCTAATCACTTTCCAATGACGGTGCAACTTGCCAAAAATTAGCCACCCTATTGTCTCCCACTGTAGTCTTTGCTTTTTTCTCTCATTTATAATTTTTGAGTCAACATATTCTTGAATCGTATAATGTATACTTTTTATCCTATTTTAATGGGCATTTAGGTTAGTATTATATATAAGATTTTGGTGAGCTCCATTAAGCAAGTAGACATATATAACGATGTAGGGAAATTTATATGCGTATATTATATGAATGGAGATCACAGTATGACTTATATTTAAATATGTATTGGGAAAAAGATAATAAGACACTACAATATAACATGAAAAGACTCGTCGTTAAAAGAAAGCACAAACAAAAATAAATTAATCCACTATGAATTGAAATTTCTCTATATAGGTATATAAAGAAATTTATATGCATATATTATATGAGTTGAGCACAGAGTGTGACCTATATTTAAAAACATATAGAAAAAGATAACAAGACGCTACTATATAACGTGAAAAGACTCGTCTCTAGAAGAAAGAAAGCGCAAACAAAGAGAAATCTAATCGCATCAACAACCAAATAATATGTTGCATGCCACTATGAAGATGCTAATGTTCTTAATCTCCTTTCATCTGTCACTGATTATCAATTTACTGTTTTATATTTTTATCTTTAGCATTAGACAAACCAATCATATTAATCATGAATATGTATATATAATCCTCGTTCTAACTTCATAAAAATGATGTTATATCTCTTCAATTACGTACAATATTCATCATGATCCTCCAAAATCTCTTAAGGTTTCACAATTTAAGACACTCATATTAGATCATTTCTAACATACCATACTATAATGGCATTAATTATGATGTGAACTTCTTCTCTATTTCTACTATGCAACAAAACAATGCTTCTAAATGCTTCGTGTGACCCCTTTCTATCATATATTCATATATGCATTCTTCTCCATACATACGTATAGGTTATAATATATTTTTAAGATGATGCAAATAAATTAGATCAATGAACTGTATTCTTTATTTTAAGGATAATCATTAATAAATTTTGAAAATCGGAAGTAGAAAGTGTGTATCTAATTGTCCACAATATATATAAATTGTCTTTTCTTTTATATAATTAAAGATAAGAATTAATAGCTTGATATCATATTAATTAAATTTACTTCTTTTGCTAAATTGCATGATTTTTTTTAACTCTTGATCAATATTATTTTAATTGAAAGGAATATAAAGCAAGCTAATGTCCTAATCTAATGTTGTTTCAAGCCGCCAATTCTCACCCCAAAAAATGCTCAAGAGAATATATATATATAAGCTTCAAATAAATTTTGTATGTGATTGTCAATAATATAATACAATATTGGTTAATTAACTTTTTATTTCGATCAAAACTAATAAATAATATCATAAAGTACTGATGCCAACATATTTAATATGTTGTTACCATGTTATGTTGCTGAAAAACTAAAGTAACAACTAAACAATAAGAAATTAGGGGGAAAAAACAGTAACTTTATTGTTTTTTTTTTTTGATCAGAGTAACTTTATTGTTTTTAGCAGCTACCTGATTTGTGTTTATTTTTATTATTTCCAAATTAACATTTGAGATTTGGATTTTGTGGGATATGACGGCCTTTGATGATAGTATTGGGTCAGTAAGATAATCCTTAAAAAGTTGACCCCGGCTCTTTTTATCTCTAAATAAACAAGGTTTTGGTTTATTTCCCATCAATATTCTTGATTCCTTATTTTTAATTGCACTGAAATAACTAGAAGAAAAATGTTTAAAAAGGAGGGACTTTGGGATCGCACTTAGTCATAGTACGGACACATGAAATTTGTGTACCATGTTGGAAGTTATTACTTTTACTGTAAAGTTGTTCTCAAGAGTCAAAGCCGTCGCAGCTTATGACTGGGTGATCGCACTACCAATTTTATATACTCCCTCCGTTTCATTTTAATTGTCGTCTTTAGAAATTATACAGTTAAAATTTAAAAATTTTGATCATAAATTTTTCAATAATACAATGAGTTGCTTATTATCATCATTAGATTCGTAATGAAAAATACTATTATAAAAGTGTAATATTCTAATTGTTAATAACATATTATGTGAGAAATAATCAATCAAAGAGTGACATTGGAGTTCGTGAAAGTCAAAATTATGACAATTAATATGGAACGGAGGGAGTACTTTTTTGGGTGGGTGATCGAAGCTGACTTTGGTACTTTAATATCTAAATAGTTCTGACATGAATAAGAGAGGTGTATTATAACTTCAATATCAGTTGTAATCTTACTCCTGAAATTTGGCGCTAATCGGGAGATAAATTCAAATATGGGAAGAAAAATAAAAACAGTATACGTACCTTTTTTTTTCAATCTACAAACTTTAAGGTCCTTTTTTATTCAACTCATAAACTTTAGGGTTTAAAAAATAAACAATGAAAACTAAGGGTCCAGAAAATAAATATCCCTATACTTCGGGGTCCAAAATGCGAAAAAACCCGTGATACTTTAGATTGTTGTCTTGTAAGAAGCTAGGATAACAATTTAAGGGTGTGTTTGATGAGGAAGAAAATCGTTTTTCGAATTCAATATTAGGTGTTTGATGACAAAAAATGAGAAAGGTCTTTTTTTCCGTGAAAATCATTTGATCCATTTCTTTGTAAATTACTTTCTTAGATCTGATCTTAAAAAAAAATCTAATTTTATGGTTCATATTACTCCTCGCGGCCCAAGTTTTTCACATTTTCTCCTATCTCTACTAGAAACGGTTCATTTCTCATCCATCTCTTTCTCTTTCGTTGGACTCCTCTTTCTCTCTCTTCCTTTTTCTCTCTCATCGAACCTAACAGTCTATTTGTATTGAGGATTAAAGAAGGGGAGAGGAGGGGAAGAGAAGGGAGGAGGATGATCTAATTTTTCATGTTTAGGAATACAATTAGAGGGTGAGGGAGGAAAAAGAAGGGGAACACTTAACCTCCATTCACCTCCGTCTATCTTCATTTTCTTAATCCTCAAAATGAAGGGTAATGAGGGGGAAGGGAAGAATTTAACACTTGCCCTCCCTTCCCTTCGTTAATAAATTCAAATAAGATCAATTCTAATCACCTCTCTAGTCTTCTACTCCCCTCCATTACCTAGCCATCCTTTCCCCTCTCTGGCCCCTTCTAAACTAAATCCAAACATACTATAAATATCACTTAAAAACTCATTTTCCTGGAAAATCATTTTATAAGGAAAACCATCTTTCCGGAAAATGGTTTCACTCACACCAAACACACCTTAAATAGTTTTGTATGTAATTTGATCTGATTTAATGTATCAATGATGACTTTTCATGTTGAGTGTGATATAAATAATTCTCGTTGCTTGTAAATCTCATTGTGTGGAGATACACAAGACTACCAACCATACCTAGTCACTATGTTCAGTTGGAATATTTCCGAAATAGGAACCCAATTTGAATGATATGCTTTATCTTTAAAAATGATACTCCCTCTGTCCCATATTAATTGACATATTTTGAAAATTTTCACCTACCAATGTTTAACTAAAAAAACTACTCATATAATTAAATAACACTATTTTTCAAGGTATTTTTTCGGATATCAAGGCGTAGCTAGTGAGAGAATGTGAGTAGGAGTAGTTTTTATTAATTGAAAAAGTAAAAAGTTAACATGATTATTAAAGTTAAAATAATTAAATTAGGTATTGAAAAATGGAAAGTGACAATTATTTTGCGACAAAAAAAGTTAGTTTAAGTGTTAATTAATATGGGACAGAGGGAGTATGTAATAAGTTTTTCTCTTTTATTTATTTTCACAAAAGAAATTAGAAACATTGATTCTGACGAGACTGCTTCACCCAATCATTCCCAAGGGTTTTTCCACCGCCGTCCACAATTTTTCAAGCCATCGTTGACGTCGTCGAGTCATAGCCACCACAGTTCGGCCATCACATCTCCTCCCTGTCGTCATCCATGCGTTGATCACCTCTGTCATCCCGTTGAATCCTCCTCCTCACACCCATCTAGTCACAACCTATCCCAATTTGACTGTGACTAGAACTAATATTGCAATATTACTTGTTGATCCTACTGAGTACAGGATTAGGGTGTTGCAATATTTGACTATGGCTTGACCTGATATTGCATATGTAGTTCATATATTTTCCCAATCTATGCATGCCCCCTTTAATGCTCATTTATTTGCAATCAAACACATTTTCATATATTTACAGGGTATTGTTAATCATAGGATCTTTCTTTGTTTAGCCATTTCTTAATCTATTATTGTGGCATACTTTGATACTGATTGGGCGGGCTGTAAAGACTTGAACCATATCGCTATAGGACACTTTGTAACGAAGAAAATAATGGGAGGGCATTTTTTTCTTTTCTCTTAGGCTAGGATCGAGCTCATAGGATATCAAGGAAGAAGAGGGAGAAGGGACCCAAAGATGAAGATTAGCAAGGGGTCACGGTCGAGACTTACATGGTCATGCTTGTGACTAATCCTTCCCCAGCCTACGTTGTTCTTCACAGGGTCACGCCCATGATCTTTGAAGTCATGGTCGTGACATCTAATAGTCATGCCCGTGACTCAAACTAGTTATGCCCGTGAACTCTTTCTACTTATGTTGCCCCTTGCTCAAGAAAGCAAGTCACAACCGCAACCTTCTCGTGTCACGCCTGTGACTTCTAGTTTTCAGGGTTTTATCGTGACTTCCGTTATCCTATGTATATAGTTAGCTTTCTCTTTTTGTATGGAGCTTATGTTAATGAATGTTGATGAATACAAACTTGGGGTATTTGAAAACCCTCCTTCAAATCTCTTGTATATTTATCCATTAATCTTGATGGTGGTGGTTAAGAGTGTTTACCTTAGAGAGTCTGATTAGTGGGTATCCTTTCCATCAAACTTGGTGTAGATTTCTATGGAGATTTACATGATTGCTGGTGGTCACCTCCTTTAGGCCTTCATTTGGATTCCAAAGGCTAATCTTGGTGAGCATCTCTTTAGAAATTAATCACATCTTCTCTTATTTGCATGTTGTTTAGTGTTTTTTGCCATCAAACGTCAAAATCCATAAATATTAGGGGTTGTAAATGAGTGCTAGGATATATCCCAACTTGCTCCATTTTGGTATCTGAGCTTGGATTAGAACTCATATTTGTGGTTGAAATTTTCAAGTTTTTTTAATCTTGTTGTGTTTGGGTTGTGTTTGTGATGATTTTGGGTGCAAACTTGATGCTTATTGATTGAACTTGGTGCCTTGATGAGTTAGGAGTAGTGGGGTATCTTTTTTGTCTTACATTTCCTTTCCCTCTCATTCCCTCTCCTCCCCTCCTCATTTAATAATCCAAACAGACAATGAGTTCGTAAGTGAGTTTTATTCATGGGTTATTAACCATGAGGATGTCTTAAAAACCAAATTGACTATGAAGTTAAGTGAGGACATGAGATTCCAGATTGTAAATGTTTTTTTTTTGTTTTAAATGCTTGCCCCTCTCCGCCCACCACCACCCGTGCCACCGCCCCACGTACCACCATCAAACCTCTGCCCACCATCATCTGCGCGCCACTCCGGCGAGAACTACCGCCACCAACACTACCACCTCCCTTTTTCTCTATATTTTCCCCTTTCCTCTTTCACCACCCTCTACACCACCGACATTTTCAACCCCACCTCAACCCACCACCCCGGTGCCGAAAACCACCTCCGATTACTCCCAACATTGGCGACCAACACCCATACCACCCCTTTCTCTCTTCTCGAACCCTAATTTTGGCCCTTGTCTCGGCGCAAAACAAGGGAGGAGCGACCTCAGTTCCCGGCGCGTCCTTTTCGGATGTCTGTAAAGGCAAACTATATAGATATCCATGTATATACAAAGACGCGCTAGGAACTTTTGCGTTGAGATAGGGGCCAAAATCCGAACCCAGAAATACTACTCTTCCTCTGTTTTCTGTTTTCAGGTCCAAACCCTCCTCTCACACTATCTCTCTTCTCCCATATGCCTACTGCTTCATTGAAAAACACAAGGGTCGACAGCATATCTATCGTCACGCTCTCAGCAACCACCACCCCCTATCACTCACCCGCGCGTCCCTCAAAATCACCATAAGCACTAGATGTCTATAATGGAAAAGAATGGCTCGCCTTTGCACACATCCGGAAAAGCCGCTAGGAATTGAGGTTGTTCCTACCTATTTTGTGTCGAAATAGGCCAAAATCTGAGCTCGAGAAGAGAGAAAAGGATGGTCTGGGCGTCGCTCGCCGGTGCTAGGAGTGGTCGGAGACGGTTTTCGGCGTCAGGGTGGTGGGCGTATGTGAGCTTGAGAGTGGCGGTGGTGGAAAAGGAATTGAGGCAGGGGGGATAGAGAGAAAAAGAAGGTGGTGGTGTTGGTGGTGGTGGTTCTCGTCGAAGTGGCGTGCAGGTGGTGGTAGTGGGGTGATGGTGCTGATGGTGGAGGTGGCGCAGAGCGGAGAGGGGCAAGCAATTGAAACAAAAAAAAAAAGTTACAATTTTAAAGATTATGGTCTTCACTTCACTTCATGGTCAATTTAGTTTTTGGGTCATTCTTATTCCCTCATGGTCAATAACTCTATTCAATGTTGATCCGCATCAACATATTAGCACTTTTTTTTATTAATTAATAACTACTTTAAAAGATAAGGATAGTAACTAACTTTACCATCACATCTTACATATATGCACCCAGTGTAGATATCCTAATAGCATACCGATACTTTTTTAATGACTAACAATAATTTATATTAGTTATGAAAAATAAAAACTTATATACCCAATGTTTTGCTTGAAAGCATATTTACATTCACATGGTCTCACTTAGGATATTACCATTAGACTTGTCGACTTAAGCCGGCAGGCATGTTACAGGTCAGGCATATATTGGCTTTGGGTTAATATGGATCAGATGTATTTTGGACCAGGTAAATACGGGCGGGGTATTCGGTTAGGGTCAATACGGCGGGTATGACTGCGACACTTTTCCGTTTTTTCTTTTTAAAAACATTGTCTCTAAATATTTTTTTACACTATACAAAATAAAATACGATTATCTTTTAGTAATGATATATTAATGTAAATATTTCAACTTAAATTAGGGAAATAACTAATAAATAAGTTACGCTTATAGTTTAATAGTCATGAATTTCAACGAAAATTCACAAATTTTAATAGAACTGAACTTTAAAAACTAATTTTTCTAGTCAAATGAGTGGGTCAGGCTCGCTAATTTACGGAATTTGCGTGTTCGTCTTATTTCAGGTTTGGGCCGAGGAAATCGTGTTCAAAACATAGAATTTTCGGACGGGTTCAGGTGGAATTATCGGGTCGAGTCAAAATTTGACAGGCCTAATTACCATGCAACAGAGACTCTAGACAGGTAATTGCTTATCAATTTCAAAAATTATGTTTATATTGACGTAAATTATTATCTTACAAAATTCCAATTAAGTCTTTGAATTGTTCTTCCATGTCAAACCCTTTAAATTCATTCTGAAAGTTCTGTTGTGGCTTTTAGATACCGTAAAAACAATATTTTGTGTATTTATTTTTTCCAAAATAGATTTCCAGTTTTCTCCTTTTCCAATTCATATTCCCATGCATTTACCTATCTTTTTCACTTTTTTTTATTATTCAAAGCAATAAAAAATTAAAAGTTCACACCAGAAAGAATACAAAGTCTACAAAAATGACAGTGAAATAACCATAAAAGGGAAACAAAAAAAAAATACAATTTCTTATGTGGTACAAGCTAAGATCAATGAAGCTAAAAATAATTTCTAAATAACCATAAAAATATCAACAAATAATCAAATCCAACAAGACTGCAATCTGCTCTAAAATGAATCAACTATTATATGTCTTTTCTTACACAAGTATATCTACCCAATCACAATATCTACTGGAATTCCTCCCTCAATCCCCCTCCCCTCCCCACCCAACCCCCCCCCCCCGGCTCAAAAAAAAAAAAAACAATAACATCTTCACTTTCAAAGGTTTCCCGCTTTCTCAATGTTTCTTCTTACACGAGTATACGTGTCCAATTACAATATCTGCAATAATTTCTCTCTTAAACACCCCCAACAAAAAAAAAAAAGAAAATAACATTTTCAATTTCAAAGTTTTCTAGTTTTCTAGCGAAATTTGCCTGTATATATGTGTTTCTTTGTGTGTGTGTATGTAGGGGCGAACACAAGGAAGATTCGCCTATGGCCAATGACTCACCCTATTATAAATAAAATCGAATTTATTTGTTTTAAGATACAAAGAAATGTCGATAGGGCAATGGTCATGACCAAGATTATTAAACTAAGTGTTATTGTCCAGTACCCAGTAGAACATTTTTTTTTCATTTTCCTAAACTATTTTCTAGATTTGCATCTATTCTCTTTTTTTCCTTGTACTTATGCACGTACGTACGTACATATATACGTACGTACGTACGTGTGTGTGTGTGCGCGCGCATGTGTGTATGTGATACAGAAAAAACTTCACTTACATGGTATGTATATATATAATGCACGAAAAACTCTGTTTAAAGTGAGGTCATTAGACGTAGATCCAATTTGCCAACTGGGCACTCAGCTAATCTAAGTAGAACATATCCATGCTAGGTCAGGGGACCTTGTCCCTCTTAGGTCAAATTTACCACATTATGCTTGTACAATCCTATGACTCTTTGACAGTCCAAAAATTAGATGATATTACAATCTTGCTCATAGGTAATGCTAATAAAAATTAAATACCCCATTGAAAGTTCGTTTGAGAAGAATATGTTCACTCTTCTTAACAGTCTTAATCTCCTTGTGCAAAAGGTGGTGTTGGAAACTCATCCACAAATACAAATCCCCGTACAAAATGGTAAACATCATTCCCTTCTGATATCACTTATAAATCCCCTACTTACACCAACTTAGTGTTGGAGGGGTATTCATGAGTATACTGCCATGGGGCTTGCCTTCTATTGCAGGTTAATAGCCAAGCAACGGAGCACAATCGAGGAACATAACTCGATTCCTCTAACTAATCAACAAATCCAAATTTCTCCAAAATAGAATAGAACATCTGCCCTTTTTTTTCGGGGTCCAAGTATGTACCATTTTAGGATTTTATGCCAAACTTGTTTTCTTTATTTTGCCAAAAAAAATTAGGATAGAATAAATTGGAAAATTGGAAAATGGAAAATCCATTTGAAAAGGACGTGAGAAGAAATGATAGTAGATGGCCGTAGGCAAAAGGGACCGTAGTCATCCATGTGGCACATGGCCCATCCCAAGCCCATACCATATGTTTTTTTTTTTTTGAAAAAAAAATCAAATTTGACCATGTTAAGCAACCTAATATTATCATATTCATATTAATATTTTTGCATATATTTTCATGTTAATAATGCTAATCCTTTTTGAAGAGTGTCACTTGCAAGATATTATGAAATGCAGTTGAAAAATTGTTGTTTGATCAATAATAATGTATTAAATTGTCTATGAGAAAGTAAGGATGAAGATAAGTTTGATTGAATTGATAGTTTGTCTTCTTTTTTGGATAATGCAGAAGGAATAGATGTGAGGATAATATAAAAACATACATGACTGATGGCTGTAAAGATTGAAGACATACTCAAGAAAATGCAAGTCTGAATTTGTTTTGAGAAGAAGATATTGGAATCAAGTAATGAAAAATGGGGAATCCACTCTTATATGCTTGAAAGACATGTTTGTCAAACTTTCTTGTTTCCTTTCCATATGCATTTCAATTCTCAAATCTTTTCAGATAATGAGAATATCACTTGAGAATATATGATCATGAGCACTATGCTTTTCACCCATTATCATCTAAAATTGACCCACATTATGAATATATTTGCTGCCCTAAAAATGAGCTTAACATCAATTCAGTAAATCTTCATTCATCTCTTCTAGTTCTAACTTCTAAGTTCTAACCCTGCATCACTGCTTATTTATCCATACTTTTTGACTTGGTAAAACAAGGTTCTATATAAGTCCATACTGAAGCATATTATACATTGTTGACATGAACCATTCAATGGCACTACAAAAGGGTAGAATATAACCCTCTTGTCTTGTTTCAAGATACCTGGAAACAAAAAACAAGCAAGATGCAATTCATTCATAGAAAATGCCGCCCCCGAGAGCACCAACTTGGAAAGTTCATTGTTCTCCACTCCACATAACTTCCAAAATATGAGTCACAATCAGTCACAATCAATCATTGGTAGGAGTATAATCGAATCCTTACAGCACTTGCGAAGCATGAGCCAAGAATGACTTCAAGTGGAACATATGTCGAAGCCGCTCGTCAGAAAGCTCTTCAAATACTTTGTATTTTACATTGTGAGGTCAGTTGTGAGCTTAATGAGCCTGAGTAAGGTTTAGAAGAGAACAAGCTCAAGAAAACTTTCCTGCTGAAATAAGTAAACTTTAGTCGCTACTAATTCCAAATCTCATAAACTATATAGACCAGGAAAAGATTTGAACTATTACAAAATGAACGAATGGATCTGAATTATCCGTATAACATAAGAAAATCTCATACAAAGCGTAGTAGTACTATGACCAGACAAACAGCCCTTATTCAGACATAACATATATAACCAAACAACAAAAGTCTACATCCCTTAGCCCTCCTAGTCTACACATTCATTCACATCGCGACTTCAAACCACCACTCGGCTTGGACACTGGTACGTGACAGTACAGTCTTGAGCAACAGAAACCGTGTAATTGTGCCTGGGTTTAGAGAGAAAAATCGGGAGATAAACGAGCAGATCACAGACACATTGATTGTCAACCTGTTTCAACCACCGGCAACAGTCTGCTTCTTCAGGGGTTTCTATGTATGGGATACTGTGCCGGTGCCTGTGATGATGGTGTCTGTGGTGGTGGCCGTTTGGTGGCAAAGGCGGTGAGGATGGAGAAGGCGGTGGTGGAGATGGTGGTGGTGGTGAAGGCGGGGGAACCGAGTAATAGGGAAGTCTCGAACATGCGTGATTCACAAGGAGAAACTGGGAAAGGCACCACGGACGAGGGGGTGGATATGCCGGGACCCTAAAAGTCGGGGGGTATTGACTGTTTGACTTGGATATCAAGGCTAGCAAAGCAGTGACGAGTGCCAATCTAACGATTTTAGTTCGCTCCATATCTAGCATTGTGGGAAATAAAAGGATGATATAAGAGATAAAGTATAGATGTGTGTTAGTGTATGTAAGTAATGGGAGTGTAACTGGGTTCTAGTTAAATAGTAGAGCATTCATGCGCTTGTTGATGGGTCACAAGAAGGCACTTCTTTGGAACAATATAAAAAAAGGAACCAGCAAGGGAGTGATTAGAAATACCCAGAGACAAGCATTCATTATGTGTGAGGCATAATGGTAAACTTAATAAATAACAAAGAGTGTGAATACATGAATAATTTTACTCTTCTTCCACACTCAATTTACCACCCTCGAATTCACACATGACTTATCAAGAAGAAGAACAATCACCTTGCATTGGCCCTTATAAGTCTTCTGCTTTTAAAGAGTTTTGTTCACCATAGCTCCTAAAGAGATATTAAAAAATGCTTTATGATCGAGCTAACACCCATGCTTCTTATCGAAGAAAACCACCTCGGTTCTCCAAATTTCTTATCCGAGACCCCTTAGGTATGCAGCTCCTAAACTAATGTTCAGGCAAATATCAAGCTACTACAGATCAGAAACATAGCATAAAGTATTCCCAACAACTAAGTTAACTAACACAACAAACTAACAAATACAATACCTCCAATTGACTCTGAAAAACCAAAGAATCGGCCCATTTTCATCAGCTGTTTAGCCTTCCTCTGCCACAATAATTAACTAGATAGCACCATCATTCAACCCCCATTAACCATATCACTCTCCTCACTTTTCGAATCCTCTTCATCACTTGATTGAAACTGCAACCCTTGACTCTGAAGTGCCATAAACTCCTTGTCCTTTTGAACCGTTTCCCTCCTTACCCGCATTTCCTCAGCCCTCAATCTCCATCCCTCCTCCAACAACTCAACAAACCTATCCCTAATCTCAAGCAATGGATCCCGATCAATCAAGACACCATCCTTGTACGCCTCTCTCAGCACCGCGGTCTTTATGCCCCCTTTCAAAGACAAGTAGAATATACCCGAATGCCTGGTAAACACGCTCGAGAAACTATTCGAAAACCTATAATCCTCACAGAACTTCCCCAATATAGGCACGGGAATCCGCTTGTACAAGGACAATGACAGCAATTCATGAAGCACCCCAACCATCCTCTTCTCCATCTCCCTCGAAGCCGGGTCCAAATGAGATGCATTGTCATAAGGGTTTATGTATGGCATCTCCATCCAATCTCTGACCCATTCTCTCATCTCCTTCTTAATGAAAAAACCGGGCGGAAGCTGCCAATTGAAGGAAGGTCTAACCCTAATCCCAATCAACCTCTCCTCCTCCTTTGCCCTAGCCATTATCACAGACTTAGCAAACTCTGGCTCCCATGAAACCAGCTCCAAGAATGACTTCTCCTCAGAATCACCCACTAATCTGAAATATTTAGGGTATCTGGGCACCACATTAGTCAGAAAGTCATTAGGAAACCCAAATTCTCGTTTCACATGAACCAATTTTTCAGCACTAATTACCTTATCTTTCGACATCATCAACAATTTACACAACTTAGCAACAATCAACGGCTCATTCAACGCGTAAATCCGCTGTTCCTCTTCTAAAAACTTACAAAGCGAATCACTGGGGCGGATAAACATAACGGGTTCCGACTTGGGTCTGATTCGATCGTAGTAAATGTCGAATAAATTAGGGTTTTGTTCGATGAAGGTTTTAGCTTTGACATTGAGCCTCAATCTCTCCCTACGCTTCTCTAAGTACCTCAATGGCATGACCCGGCCCGGTTCGTTGAGGACCTCTTTGACGACCCGAGCACAAAGACGCCATCGTTTGTCGTCCTGAATGGCTCTGTCGAGAAGTTGATCTTTCCGCCAGTGGACTTTGAGGTTGGAAAAGGACGCCCATTGTTGCAGGAAAACTGTAACCCTAGAATTCGGGAATGGCGGAAAATTGGTGCGAATGGGGGGGTGTAGATGAGTGATTATGCTGTGGATACGACAAGAATTCGAAAGCATATTCAGCAGTACATGAGATTGTTAAGTTTTGGATGAAACAATGGTTTAAACTTTAAAGGTTAGAGCTTGCGGTTTGCTAACATGGAAGTTGAAGTAGGTTAAGAATGTTTAGGTTGTACTAATATTTCTGGTTTTTTATGATAAGTAGGTCAACTTTCTGAACTCTTGTTTGAGGGCCAAGTAATTAAGTATGAAATTGCTTATGAAATAGACTATTAAAGTACCAAGCTTAC
The DNA here is from genome assembly GCA_029582165.1 of Portulaca oleracea. Taxonomy (NCBI): domain Eukaryota; kingdom Viridiplantae; phylum Streptophyta; class Magnoliopsida; order Caryophyllales; family Portulacaceae; genus Portulaca; species Portulaca oleracea. Next base: position 32,030,399 of record CM055879.1, on the reverse strand, counting down.
TATGGAGTATTGTAAGTATTATTGTATGAATCAACTTTCTGATTTTGTGAGGTTTGCAAATAGAGATGATAGTAGGAAAATTATTGTAGGTATGAATCATAGAGTAGCTAAGCACATGAAATTGGTAGTCTTATGGGCTAAACTCCGATAAAAAACAATCTAATAGATCACCAATTCGAGTGAAATACGTTTAGAAATGGATCCTCAAAGGAAATATGAAAGTGGTTCACATTCGGTGAATGTCATGCCTAACTCTATAAAAATGGTGTGAATGAGGACACAATTGTTGGTGACTTACTTAAAGTAAGGGCAGCCGGGTGGATTCATTGAGAGTTATATCATCATAGATCCAATTGGCAGATGGTGGTAGTGAGGTTGGCCGTAAACTTGCTAGCAAATTGTCCTACAGGGATGTCTTCTTTGACTGGGTCTCACTTCGCCGGTGAGAATGATAGTGAAAAAGGTGGCCGACTTCGATACTGACCGAACTTTAGTGATTGGTTAGTTCATTTATTGCTTATCTTGGTTTTAGCTTGCCTTTAGGCGATGACGGCTCTATCTTGATGCTTCTAAAGCCAGAGCTAAACTTAAGAGAAAGCATAGCATAATATTGAAATCCGAATGGTGTCTAATTAGACAAGTAACTTGCAAAGTCGCTACTATAAGGAGTTTGGGCCTTAATAAAGGAAAGAAAAAGCGCGCTGGGAATTATATGTCCAACATGGACAATATGGAAGAAGCGGCAGAGAACTCTCATGATAACTTGGATAAGGACGCACGCAGAATGACAAAGATATGCTTCAATATATACTTCATTCATAATGATTAAGAAATTATGGCTAAACGATTTAAGGATAAATGGCGAAAAGAAAGAAAGACAAAAATAAAAGCTTAATCTAATAATCTTGAAGAGCTGCTTTATTTTGTTGTAGTTGTGATTTGGTGACCTTTAATATTTTTTTTCCTCTAGCCCAAGTTATACTGTGCAGGTTCCTGAACTTTTATTGCGAACTTTCAACCTAACTTGGACTTTGAATAATTAAAAAAAATATTTTCTTGCTAAACAAAATTTCAAACAATAGTGGAGAGCTTCAAAGATGGAGGTGAATAACGGCCATCGCCTCTTTGGTGAACGAAGACAACACTTGTTCTAGTGAATCGAAACTCTTATACTTTGGTGTCGTTAGATTTTTGATAGTTGATTTTATTTGTCACCTTCATGTATGTGCCATATCAGTCTTCTGATCATTGGCAAAGATCCTCATAGCAACTTGTCTTAGTTCCTTCTTCCACCGCCTTTTCCGAATTTCTACAAACTGAAAACTTATCATTTTGACAAGTAGAATTGGTGCATCTCTTGGAATCAATCACCTCTAGAATGCTTGCACGAGTAAGGCTGACTACACCAAAATCCTCCCCAAACCCTGCAAATGCAGGACTTGCAGTGGAAGTTATCGTCATGCAAGTAGATCAGTGTCAACTACTTCATCGTCATCCCTCAAATGTCAATAACAGTTTAAGCCTGAAAACAAGTACTAGCTTGAATCTAATTTGGCAACATTATCAGCCT